>OZ005737.1:9186543-9739043 GCA_963930755.1 Eudasyphora cyanicolor
TGTTTCAGTCTTTAATTTGTCTTTTTAGCACATTTCTAATTATTTTTTTACTAATTCTGAACATATATTCCACCGATGTTTTTTAGAAAATCCTTAACTGTTTACGAGTTAGTTTATTTTTCATTGAGTTTGATTTGTACTTTTTTTTAATTTTTTTAAATATTTTTCATCTAAAATTGATTTTGTATTATAGGATTTTTTAAATTATATTTTTCCAATCCTCTTCAATTTTAAAAAAATTTTAAAATTTTTTTAGTCAGTTTCCTTCAAGTTGTTTTTTCTTTATTTTAGCATTTCAAATTCCATTTTGATTAAACTGTGGTTTTTATTTTAACACTTTACCTATATTTTATGGAAATGGAATTTGCACTTTATTATATTTTCGTTTCATTAATTTTCAGATTTAGAATCTTTCTTGTTCTTGTGCGTACTATCCTTTATCCTGTTTTTATCCATTACAGGAGTTTTTATCCATTATCCTTTTTATGGTTAATTTCATTAGAATTGCACTCTATTTTAATATATTTTGTTCAATGAGTATTTCATAATTTTTTTCTCTCAGTTTTCATTTAATTTAACCCATAAGTTAGAAGTTTATTATTTTGTTTTCGATTTGTATTGACTTTGACATTTATCCTTTTATATAAGAATTTATTCCATTCAAACTTATTCCGTTTAAAACTTGTTTTATAGTTTTCCTTATCAAACACTTCGTTTATATTAGATCAGGAATATATATTTTGTTAGGAAATCCTTTTATTTTCTAGTATTTTTACATTTTTCATTTAATTTGTTCAACACTTGAATTATTGTTTAGGCATTTATTTTACGATTATGTTTACAAATTATTTAATTTACCAATTTTTTCGAAAATTCTTTTTTCTTTTGGTTTATTTTATTAAATTATATTTTTTGGAAATTAGGAGTTTTTCCTTTCTTATTTCGTTTTTTCAACACTTGCATTAAATTTTTTTTTAGCTTTAGAAGAAGTTTTTTATTCGCGGGTTTTCCTTTTTCGCCAGAGTTCAGAGAATAGTTTTATTTATGCTAATCAACCGCTCCAAAAACCGTTTCGAACCGTTCGCACGCGTTGTCTCGTTGCAACTGTTCGTTCGATTTACTGCCAAATGTGGGAATAACTGTTTGTTTGTTGGAGCAAAAACTTTGCTGCAGCAAAGCAAAATGTTGTTGCAAAGAAGTTTATTTTTAGGTTTGAAGCGCTCTTTGAATGCTTCGGCACTCTTTCCAGAGTGTGTGGTTTGTTGTTGATACTCGTAGATAGTTCTTCTCCCGTACTCCCAATTCTCCATACGATAGACAACATCGCGCATTTTTTTTGTTCACTTTGTTTTGCTTCGTGTGTGCAGAACTTGTTCTCAAATGAACGATGTCGTCGGTACGGCACGACACGTCTCGTATCTCTCCCCATTTTCGGGTTTGTTTACAATGTGCTTTGAACTCCATCCATCCACTTCGCTCCACTCCACTCCACCAGTGAAATTCATTGGGGAGCCCAAGTACTCTACTCTACTCTAGTTTTGAGTTTTCGGTTGCACTGACGAACGTCGTTTTGACGACCGACAAGTTTTTTTGTTGTTGTGATTGTTATTATTGTTGTTGCTTTTGGGGCGCATACCGTATAAGTTGTGTTTATAGTTTGCGCCTTATCAGTTTGAAAGCATTGGCGCAGGCAAAAAAATGCGTTTGAACTTTGCGCCTTTGCAGTTGAAACATGTTGCCAGAGGTTTGAAATGTAAATCGTGGAAATAGGTTTGAATCAAACTTAGCGGTTGTATGGACCGAAGAAATGTTGCTGAAAACTGTAGACACATGTTGCGAAGGCAATATGTAGTTCTTAATTCAGTTAAATTAAAATTTTGCAAAAACAGTTCACTTGCAAAAAATCAAAACATCAAAAAAAGGAAATTCCAAAAAAATACTAAATGTCTTAAAGCTAAGATTAAATTAGTAATTCTAAATTAAAAAAATATTTTTAATGTATATAATATATATATATATATATATGGAAAGCATCTGTCTCAAATATTTGCAAAATTATAGTTATGTAGGTTTGTTTTTGTAAAAGTTACAAAAACGAAGTTTCAAATAATTTTAAATTTAACCTCCCTATCTGCCGACGGTGGCCAAATATGAAAAAAAATCTCCACATAGAAAATTTCTGATTTAGAGAGTTATTTAAGAAATTCACAGATTTATCGTCAATGTTCTAGATTTCATATCAGGAAACTTTTTGGTGAAATTGTATGTATTGGCCACTATTGGAGTCCATTTATGAAAATATGTAGAAGTCTAAATATTCGGTAACGATAATCTGATATTAAATTCTGTTAAATTTGAAGGCAAGTTATTAATCCAAAATCACCAATGATAAATACATAATACTGTTTTCTCTCTATATAGTATACAAGTAAAACAAATATTTTCGAATCGAATCTCAAGTTCCCGACATGTTATATTAAAATGATGAGTATTTTTTGTGGTACATTCTTATGGATTAAAATGTTATCGAATTGTATAAAGTAAACATCAATGAAAATCTATTTTTCCAAGGATGTGCAGAATCATATTTTAATAGCCCAGCAAAAACCCAGCTTCAAATATTGGCAGCCTCATTCAAACATCTTCCAGTTTGATATAACCACTTATTATTGAAGCAAAATTCGATATCTTAACGATTATTTGAATATCGATAACATCTGAACGAGCTATCGGAAAAATCTAAAAAATTCTACAAAGCGTTTCTTCAGGTGTACTAAAAAATATAAAAAAGTTTGTATTAACCACTGTTTAATGTTGTTTGATTGAACATAATGTAGTTTGACCGAACTGAAGGTAGTTTTATCAAACTAGAAATATTTGGATTGAACTGAAGGTAGTTTGTCCGATATAAAAGAGGTTTGATCGAACTGAAGATAGTTTAATGGAAATAGAATGAGTTGGATCGAACTGAAGCTAGTTTGATCGATATATTAGAACTTTAATTAAAACATAAAGAGTCTGATGGTAGTTTGATCGATCTGAAGATAGCTTAATCAAACTTGCTGATGTGGATCGAGCTGAAGGTAGTTTGAACTATCCTCATGCAGCTTAGTAGAGAGTAGATAAAATAAAAAAATTGAAGTTTAAGAAGTTAAAAAAGTAGTTTTGTCCTTAGGCAATCGATATCTCGTTTGACCCAACTTCTTTGAGTTCACTTACACTATTTCCCTCTCGTTAAAACTGATTTCAGTTTGATCAAACCACTCAGTTTATGTAATGTAGTTTGATTGAACTACCTAGTTTAATCAAATAAGAAATCTTTGTATTGAACTGAGAATGGTATGTTTGCTAGATCTAAATGTGCCTTAATCAATCTGACGGTATCTTAGGAGATAGCATATAAATAAATAGCTTTATATAAATAAATTTGATAAAAAAAGATTAAATATCAGTGTTGTCCTTAGTCAATCGATATCCTGTTTGACCCAACATATTTGAGTTCACGTAAAGGGTACCCTTTCGTTTCAACTTGTTTCAGTTTGATCAAACCACTCATATTTTGTAATGTAGCTTGACCGAACAGAAGGTAGCTGAATCAAACTAGAAATATTTGGATTGAACTGAGGGTAGTATGAACAATCAATTAGAAGTTTAGTCAAACCAGAAAGAGTCTGAGGGTAGTTTGATCGCTCTGAAGGTAGCTTATTCAATCTGAAGGTATCTTAGGAGATAGTAGATACATAAATATCTTTATATAAATAATTTTGATAAATGAGAAGATTAAATAGTAGTGTTGTCCTTAGCCAATCGATATCCCGTTTGACCCAACTTATTTGAGTTCAAGTAAATGGGGTACTCTTTTGTTTAAACTGATTTCAGTTTGCTCAAACTACTCATATTTTGTAATGTAGTTTGATCTAACAGGAGGTAGTTTAATCGAACTAGAATGCAGTTTGTTCGATCTAAATGAAGTTTGAGTTGGATCAAACTAAAGGTAGTTTAGAAGGGTATTCTAAGAGGTTTTTAATGATTTCCAAAAACTGCAGACTTAGATTTTTAAATGTCATAGAAATACATGAGCTCATGAGAGCACTAAATAGTCCATGGGAAATAATAAATCCAATGTTTTTGATAAGCTAGAACTTCTTTCATTCAAAAGTCGGAACTGGTTTGATCGAACTAGAATGAGTTAGTTGGGGCGAATAAGAAGCAGATGTAAGGAGAATATAATAAATGTTGTTGTTTTAAGTTATTTTATATTATAATTCAAGATGAAAGATGGTTTCACTCGCGGGTTTTTCTGTGATATATGGAAAACATTTGAGTTTTAAGATTAAGTTGGAAGATTCATATTATTCGTTAAAAGTCAAGGTAGTAGGTTCAACATTTTTCTGTGACTTCTGGGGCTATGGCATATGGAATTTCCTTTAATCCTCACTTCTATAAAAGTTCCCATCCTTTTCTGGGATTATTCTGTTTGAATTCCGCCATGCCGTTGCCTGATCTCCTTCATCGAATCTATTTATTTTTATTTTATAAATATTGTTTTTTATTCCTCTTTTGATGCGCTGAGGAAAAGCTTTAATTCCTTTTCGTTATCACTTGGAAAGAATCTAAGAAAACATACAGCTGTCTTTTAACTGTCTTTTTCTTTAACATTTTCAAATTGTTGTTTTAGATGTTTTTTCTCCGCTTATCCTCTTCGCCGAGACAGACAGAAAGAAAACCAAACCAAGCCAAGAAACGCAGTGTAGTGAAGAAAATCCAAAGAGCCATAAATAAATATATGTGGCGGAGCAGCAGATACCAATAGGACCTAACCAACCAAACCAAACTGAGAAGTACTGAGCTTTAAACGAAAGTTTAACAGCGTTTCCGTTATCAGAGATCTATCCGATGAACGACGAATGGCATTAAAGCAAAGCCCCTCTCACAAACAGTCGAATGAATGCCAAACAACATAAGAAGATCCTCTGAACATTGGCCGTAGCTAGAAGAAGAAGTGATGATGGCCTATACCACTCACAGAAACTCAAAGACAAAAAACGATTTTGGCAACTTACAACACAGAGATCAGAAAGAGACATCCTGGGGGATTGTATGAAGGAAAATTCACAAAATTCATTCTTGAAAACCTTACCGGGTGTATAGCATTTTCCATGGAAATGTTCGTCAGAGATTAGAACAGGTTCTTTACTAAGCCATGACGACGAGCACTAACGTGCTGATGCTGCTGCAGCAGTCGTTGTCTTTTTTTGTGTGTTCCAACACATAACGCACCCAATGTGAAATTGAAAGATTTTCTTTTAGTTTGCTTTGGTGCTGCGCATGCTTGCCTGGGTATGATGAAAGTATCCGTGAGTTAAAGATTTTAACTTGTATATAGCGAAAAATTATGTTGTATATGATTATAGTGCAATAGGTCAACGATGCGTTGAATTTGGGGGATTGGAAGGAAACCACAACGAACACAACCATGAAATGGAGAAGAAAAAACCCCAGATCTCCTCCGGGGGAGGAGAGAAGCATCGGAGTGCCGGTACCAATATATGTTGTGTGTCTGTTCAATAAAGTGTGCAAAATTTAAGTTGAGTAGAAATTTATCGCTGAACAACTGCCGCACAACAATAATAACTTCAGATATTATGGGCTTTTATTGCGTTGCCAATATAATTTGACAAGGCCTTTTTCTATTCTTAACTGATTCTGTTTTTGAGGGGGTAATGTCTTTTCTTGCGTTTGGTTTTTTTTGTCGTTTTGGAAAACTGTGTTTCTGACCTGTGTTGCTTTCGAGGCTTTTGGCTGTTCGCAAGTTTGTCAAAAAGATATTTATGTTGAGATAATCTGTCTTTGTTTTTTTTCTTTTTTCCTTGTCTAAAGGAGATTTAGGCGTTTTTTCTGTCAGCTGGAAAACAAGGAAAGGTTTGGCTTTCCGGTTTGGAAATTTGAGAATTTTTAGTGTTTTGGAGTGGTAGAAAATAATGGAGAAAAGGGAGCAGCTTTGGGATTTTTTTAGGAACACAAAAAAGGAGATGTTTGTCAATAGGTAGTATACGAGTAGCAGAAGTAATAGGGTATATATTTAATTGAACTACAAAAATTCATTAATACCTTGAACCATGACCAATTTCAAAACGAATTTATCCAACAACTAAGAGTTTCTTCTCATATTATGCGTCTCTGAAATGATAGTTTGATCGAACAGAAAGTAATTTGACCGAAGTGAAGGTAGTTTAATCAGACTGGAAATATTTTGATTTAACTGAAGGTAATTTGATCAATCTAAAAGTAGTTTGATCGAACTGAAGGTAGTTTGATCGATGTAAAAGAAGTTTGAAGAAAACGGAAACAGTTGGATCGATCTAGTAGAAGATAGATTAAATCGGAAAGATTGATCGAAACGAAGGTAGTAAGATCGACCAAGCTTAATTAAACTAGTATCGAACTGAAGGTAGTTTGATTGATCTTAAAAGATAGCATAATCAGATTATGAAGAGTTGGATCGAGCTTCGATACATCAAAAAGTGGTTTGATCAAACAAGATAGTGTTGGGTTGGACTGAAGATTGTGTTGGATTGGACTGAAGTTACTTTGATCGATCTAAAAGTAGTTTGATAGAACTAATGGTAATTTGATCGATCTAAAAGCAGTATAATCAAAGAGTCCGATCGAACTGAAGGTACTTTGAGCGATCTAAATGCGGTTTAATCAAGCTATCAGTAGTTGAATGGAATTGAAGTTACCTTGATCAAACTAGGAGTAGTTGGATTGAACTGAAGGTCCTTTTATTCATCTATGATGGTAGTTTAATCAAACTAGCATGAGTTGAAGAAAACTGAAGTAAGTAGATTGATATAAATGTAGTTTGATCGAACTAACGGTATCTAGTTGATCTAAATGTAGTTTGATCAAACTAGAAACTGTTGGATCGACGGAATTGAAGGTAGTTTGATCGAACTAGAAAGAGTTAGATTGAAGTGAAAGTACGTGGATTCATTTATGAAGGTAGTTTTTTTTCGATCTAAAGGTAAATTGTTCAATCAAAAGGTAGTTTAAGTAAAGTAAAAAGTAATTTTAAGCTTTGGTCGATCTAAGTTTGATAGATCTAAGGGTAGTTCGTTGCATCTAAAAGTAGTTTGATCGAACAAGAAAGTATTCTGGATCGAACTGAAGGTAGTTCGGTCGACCTAAAGGTAGTTCGATCAAATTAGAAAGAGTCATTTCGAACTGAAAGTACTTTGATCGACCTAAAAGTAGTTTGATATAATTAAAGGATCGATCGATCTAAAAACAGTTTAATCAAATAGGAAAGATTCTGATCCAACTGAAGGTACTTTGATCGATCTAAAAGTAGTTTGATGTAACTAAAGGTAGTTTGATCGATCTAAGATCAGTTTGATCAAACTAGAAAGTTATCTGATGGTAGTTTGGACGATCTAAGGGTAGTTTAATCAAACAAGAAAGATTAATTTCGAAGTGTGGGTACTTTTATCGATCTAAAAAAAGTTTGATAGAACTAAAGGTAGTTTTATCGATCGGAAAGCAGTTTGATTGAACTTGAAAGAGTTGGATTGAATTAAAGTTAGTTGGATCAATCTAAGAGTAGTTTAATCAAGAAAGATTCAGATCGAACTGAAGTAGTTTAATCGATATAAATGCAAGTTAATCATACTACCAGGAGCTGGATCGAATTAAATAAAGGTGGCTTGATCAAACTATAATAAGTTAAATTGAACTGAAGGTTATTTCATCCGCCTAAAGAAAGTTTAATCAAACTAGCAGTAGTTGCATCAAACTGAAGGTAGTTGTTCGATTTAAAGGTAGATTGGCCAAACAAGAGTTGGATCGATGTAATATGACCGATGTTTCACTTTGGCTAATTTTAATCACATGGGTAATAATATACCTAATACTAATGGCAACAATGGTACTAGATGTTATAAAATTTGGATCAAATAAATAAACTACAGTTTTTGCAGTTTGATTAAACATAAAATATTGAAAATTATAAGCTGTATATATGTTCATTTTTGACAAAAAAAAATTGGATTGAAGAGCAAAAAGATGTATTGGAGGGAGAAGTCTGCGGAAAAAACCACATAGCTGAGGACCAAATAAAGCGGACTCTAGAAAAAATTTTCTTCTTGAAAAGCCCAAAATTTTGCACCTAAAGTTTCTTTAAAGCCTTATCAACATTCTTGTGAAACTAATACAAAATTTGAAAAACCACTAAATTTTCGCGTAAAAATTATTCAAATCTTTTGTCAAAATTATCCTTAATCTGATATATATCACAGAAAAAAAATTCTTCTTACTTAGAGACATTTTTAAGGAAATTAAATGTAATCCGATCAGATAATACAAATTAATTTTGATCAAATGAATCAGAATTCATAAACCTGCAGAAGCGTTTTTCCTAAATGGCTGAAATGTGGTGTCTGTTTGGTTTTTTATGAGAAGTTTGATTAAAGTTAGTTGGTGAGATAAAATAGTTCGACGAAATTTCCAAATGATCAAACTTAAGAACTTATGATTCAAACCAAATTGGTATGATCAAACTGAAAGAAGTTCGTTCACGTTTTAAGTACGATCATTTAGAGTGTGGACAGTTATGTAGTTGAGATCAAACTTGCCTACCAACTATTTCCCAAATATCTTAACAAAATTGAGTGAAGTTCTCCACAAAATTGGTTTCAACTTACAAATGTCATGGGTAATATCTGTAAACTTACATATGCTTTCAATTATAAGTATTCTTCTCGGATATAAAAAGTTCACAAAAAATGCACTCGTAAAAATCCAATTTAGACTTAGAGGAATTAAGAAATAATGATTCTTTGAAATATTTAAATTTCCTACGATTTAAATTGATGTTTATATAATTACCTTGAAAACAGTATAAAATTGCAGATGGAAAATATAGTTTTTTAAACTTACCTGAAAATAAAAAAGAAAAAAATTGTTAAAAAACTATTAAATTAAAAATAATCATAGAATTTAATGAATCTTCTGAATTTTGATGACATGAAGTTAAAAGCAAATCTATCCATATTGTTTTGAAAATTTTATCACAATCGGTCCAGATCTGGAGATTTTATTTTTTTTTCTAAATGATCCTAAAGTGGACACCATACCTTAAGAAGCAGAAGTAAAAATTGAGTGCATTAAATTTGTGAAAATATTTAGGATATCGTCGGCTTAATGCTATTTTGTTCCATACGCCATTTTGTATGAACGGAGAAAAACGCAATTTATTGTTTGAGTAAAAACGGGACTGAAGAGTTACACACTTTTTATTCCATAGGGTTCCCAACAGTATTTGTATTATTCCCATGCATTTCTATGCCATTATATTCAAAAATAAGCAAGTTATAACAATTTTTGTACATGGCATTTTGGTCCATATCCACTTTTATTTTAATATTTTTTCGTATTTGTATTACATGGACCACAAAAAGGGTCGGTATGGAAGGACAGTAATTTACATATTGTGATCGAAAGAACGTAAAATACTGAGTGAAAAATATAGGGCGATAGAAAAATTGAGACATAGAACAAAAATATAGAAATTATTTCCCCTTATTCAGAGTAAAACAAATTTACCCTACCAATATCTCGAAAACTAGACGAGATAGGAAAAAAATGA
This sequence comes from Eudasyphora cyanicolor, assembly GCA_963930755.1. NCBI lineage: Eukaryota > Metazoa > Arthropoda > Insecta > Diptera > Muscidae > Eudasyphora > Eudasyphora cyanicolor. The sequence goes on from OZ005737.1 coordinate 9,196,190, forward strand.
TTGCAGATTCTGAAAGAGCATGCTTGGAACCCGTGTTATCAACTCCTAACTCAAAAAACACAAAAATGGCGTATGGACCAAAATAGCATTAAGCCGACGATATATGAAAATCATTAAACTTGCATTCATTTTCTCCTAAAGCTATGACAATTTTTCCAATGTATTTTAGGTTTTAAGCCATATGGTATGATCAAACTAAGAGTAGTTCGATTCAAGTACACGTATTTTGATCAAACTAAATGAAGTTCTTCTAACTAATAAAAAATCATATTAGGATTTCGATGCACGATATCAAATATTATCTCTTGCGATCCACAAAATGCATTGCGATCGAACTGGTACAAGCTGTGGAGTAGATAGATCAAACCGAAAGATGTCTGACAGACCCGAAGAAAGTTACATGACACTGCAAAATATTTGTCATAGAGTAAAACGGCGCTCTCGGAATAAGGTTTGTACTTTCCATTTGGGGCTGAATATTCAGAAAAAACTGAAATAAAATAGGGTTTGATAAAAACTATAAGAAGTTCGATCAAAGTAAGACTAGTTGAATTGGGCTAAATAACCAATTCTGTCAAAATGTTCTCTCCCTTCCTTTGAACTTCATTTGTAGGTGAGATTTCTCGAGAAAAAACTGTAAGAAAGTACGGTTTCGAACCCGAAGGAAGTTTGATAAAACTGGAAGGAATTAGATGCAGAGAAACTAGTTTGATGTGTTGTTAGAATTTAGTGTGATCAAATTAAAATTAGTCTGATAGTGACAAAATCAGTTTGATCAAACTGTAAGAAGTTCGATCAAACTACAAGTAGTTTGACTGAGTTTAATATGCCTAATTTCTCTCTCATATTACAAACCTTCCCTTGAACTTATCATACCTTCCGCCTGTGGGTGTGATTTCAAGAAAGAAAAAAATAAAAGCCTAAAGAAAATATGGTTTCAATTACTTTTCTTTAGATATTTCCGTTATTATTGAGAAGAAGAAAAAAACACACGAAAAAGAAAAACTCCAGATGGAGAAGAAATGAGAAAAACAAAGGATTTTCTTGTAGCTTCTTTGGTTCGCCGTGGAGCGGCTCGGCTCTGGGTGACTTGTAGCAATTGAGTTGAGTGTGAGTGTTAAGTCAGTCAGTCAGCCAGTGCTTTTCTTTTGAACGAGCGAGTAATATAAAACTGTGGGAATTTATTTACTTTTTTATGATCTTTAACTTTCAACTAAACAAATCTTAACAAAACAAAACGAACTTGAAAGACTTTTCCACTAAAAAGCAACAGTAACAACACCATCAAGAAAAGCGAAGAGGAAAGGAGTGGAAGTTGGAAAACATATCATTGTCTTTTATGCAAAATACATTTTCTGTTATTTGCTACTTGTACTGGTTTGGTCTATTTGCGACTAGGTCTGACGTTTTGTTTTACTACCTCTACCAGGTTTGCGCCGTCGCGCAGTCGCTGGCCATTTCTATTCAAAGAAGACCTTTCATTTCATTCATGTTACATGTTCTTTTTGAAGATTCACGTGACACTGTCACATTAACTGTTTGGAGTGGAGTGGATTGGTTTGGTATAGTTGGTTGGTTGTTTGGATGGTTGTTGTGGCATGGCGACGAGTCCACTACAAGAGGCACTGACACTCGCTTACTGTCTTACTAACTATTTGCACTGCTTTTTTTGTTCGTTTTGCTAGCGGCAAACGCATTGTGCAAGTACGCTACGCATGCGCAGTGTGCACTACTGCTTTCGAGTGGTTTATAGAGTAAAGTGAGTGTCTGAGCGTCCGTCCTTCCATTGTCCGTTCTGCTGTCGCTGTTTGTCTTCAAACGAGGAAAGCATAAGAAGAAGAAGAGTAGCTGCTGCAGAACAACATAAATAACATCGAAAGATGTCATTTTGTTGCACTCATCGCTTAGCCGAACGGCCGGGCAATTGCTGCTGGCGCAACTTTTTCTTTTGATTTTTCTTGGACTCCTCAGGTTACCCAAGAAAAGAGGTGCAGTTTAGATTTGCGCTTTTTTCTTTCTCTCCACTCGTTACTTATTTTTTTGTGTGTTTCTTTAGTTTAATTCGTCTTCGGCTAAAACAAAATTAAATGAGGATTTTCTTACTTTACAGAGACTTAGTTGTTCTTCTGATAATGCATCATTGCATCGCAGCGTTTGGCATTGCAACGCTGCACTGCACTGATTTGCTCTGCTCAGATCTACTCGGTTCGTACACCGCACGACACCACACCGCCATCTATTGTCTTGGATTTGATCACAATGAAAGTAAGTCATTGCAATGCAATTGCCTTGGTTTGCATTACACTATTTTGCATTGAAAATGCATTTTTAATAACATTCATAGGGGTGTGGGGACGGACACAGGGAGGGAGGTATATAATGTGGCATTGTAATCGTTACTTAAAAGAAGAAAACAAGACTAAAGCTAAATAAATGTATGTACTACATTCTAATACTCTTTAGTTTTTTCTTCTTTAAGTTTGTAACTAAGCATTGTACAAAAGTTTAACATACTCTGTAGAGGACACTCCTCAAAGCAGCAGTTTTCTTTTAGAGCCCTATAACAGGTATTAACAGTTAGGAAACAAGAAAACCCGATAATATTAAAGTTATCTGCCGTTAAACTTTTTTTTTTGGGGTATCAAACCTCTAGGGGTATGATCAAACTACTATTTGTTTGATACTCAATATAATCGAAATTCTCAAGATTGAATTAACTTCTCAAAGGGCGAATTTAGTATTGAAGAAGACCCCAGAGGTCGACTCTAGTATAAAGGAAGACCTCAGAGGTAGACTCTAGTATAGAGGAAGACCTCAGAGGTCGACTCTAGTATAAAGGAAGACCTCAGAGGTCGACTCTAGTGTAGAGGAAGACCTCAGAGATCGACTCTAGTATAGAGGAAGACCTCAGAGGTCGACTCTAGTGTAGAGGAATACCTTAGACGTCGAATCTACTACAGAGGAAGATCTCAGAAGTCGACTCTAGTATAGAGGAGGTCCTCAGAGGTCAACTCTAGTATAGAGGAAGACTTACGAGATCGTGTCTAGTATATAGGAAGGCCTCAGAGATCGACTCTACTGGAGAGGAAGACCTCAGAGGTCGACTCTAGTTTAAAGGAAGACCTCACAGGTCGACTCTAGTAAAGATGAAGGCCTCAGAAGTCGACTCTAGCAAAGAGGAAGACCTCAGAGGTCGACTCTAGTATAGAGGAAGACCTCAGAGGTCGACTCTAGTATAAAGGAAGACTTTAGAGGTCGACTCTAGTAGAGACGAAGACCTCAGAGGTCGACTCTAGTAAAGAGGAAGACCTCAGAGGTCGACTTTAGTAGAGAGGAAGACATCAGAGGTCGACTTTAGTAGTGAGGAAGACCTCAGGGGTCGACTTTAGTAGAGAGGAAGACCTCAGAGGTCGACTCTAGTGTAGAGGAAGACTTTAGAGGTCGACTCTAGTGTAGAGAAAGACCTCAGACGTCGGCTTTAGTTCAGAAGAAGAACTAAGAGGTCGACTCTAGTTCAGAGGAATAACTCAGACGTCAACTTTAGTTCAGAGGAAGAACTCAGACGTCGACTTTAGTTCAGAAGAAGAATTCTGAGGTCGAGTCTAGTTCAGAGGAATAACTCAGACGTCGACTTTAGTTCAGAGAAAGAACTCAGACGTCGACTCTAGTTTAGAGGAAAATCTCAGAGGTCGACTCTAGTAGAGAGGAAGACCTCAGAGGTCGACTTTAGTAGAGAGAAGACCTCAGAGGTCGACTCTAGTGTAGAGAAAGACCTCAGACGTCGACTTTAGTTCAGAAGAAGAACTCAGAGGTCGCCTCTAGTTCAGAGGAATAACTCAGACGTCGACTTTAGTTCAGAGGAAGAACTCAGACGTCGACTTTAGTTTAGAGGAAAAACTCAGAGGTCCATTACAGTTTAGAGGAAGAACTCATAGATCGACTATTGTAAAAAGGAATATCTTGGAGATATACTCTGGGACCTTAGAGTTAGACTTAGTAGAGAGAAAAACCTAAGAGATTCAAACTAATAGAGAGGAAGACCTCAGAGCTCGACTCTAGTAGAGAGGAAGACCTCATAGGTTGACTCTAGTAAAGAGTAAGACCTCAGAGGTCGACTTTAGTAGAGAGTAAGTCCTCAGAGATCGACTCTAGTAGGGACGAAGACCTCAGAGGTCGACTCTAGTAGAGAGGAAAACCTCAGAGGTCAACTCTTGTTTAGAGGAATACCTCAGACGTCGACTTTAGTTCCGAAGAGGAACTCTGAGGTCGAGTCTAGTTCAGAGGAATAACTCAGACGTCGACTTTAGTTCAGAGAAAGAACTCAGACGTCGGCTCTAGTAAAGAGGAAGACTTCAGAGGTGGACTCTAGTAGAGAGGAAGACCTGAGACGTCGACTCTACTGTTGAGGAAGACCTCAGAGGTCGACTCTAGTTTAAAGGAAGACCTCACAGGTCTACTCTAGTAAAGAAGGCCTCAGAAGTCGACTCTAGTAAAGAGGAAGACCTCAGAAGTCGACTCTTGTAAAGAGGAAGACCTCAGAAGTCGACTCTAGTAGATAGGAACGCCTCAGAGGTCGACACTCCAATGGGAATATGGGTTTGTGATATTTCTCTTCAGTTTCATTAAACAACAAGAAGTTCGTTTGAAGTGAAAATAGTTTGACTTCCTACTTTAAAGTAGTTTGATCAAACATAAGGTAGTTTGACTGCAACAAAATGAGTTTGATCAAACTAAATGAAGTTTTATAGAAGTTCAAGTCGTTTCATTGATGAATACATTTGTAAATAGAGAACAAAGCTTAACACTTCTGCTAAAAACAATCGTCTTATCATGGAAACTTGAGAATAAATAGCTATGCTTGTTGTAAGGTATACCTATTTTTTCAAGTTTATTTATTTACAGCCCTGCTTTTTAGCTCCTTTAAAAAGTCGTCAAGACCAACACATCCTTACTCATTGCAAACTCATATTCTTGGAAGGTGCAGCTGTTGAAGACTACACCATATTGCGGAAATAATGTGGTAGGTCTCATAACTCATAGGCTCTGCGTCACAGCAACGCAGACACCGGGACACAATAATTTAAATAAACGTGACTTAAAGTTATAATCACAAAATCCCCTTCCTCTCCTCTCTGATACATTCAGTCGATACTGAAAGCACCGCTCCAATAAATACTCGTTTATTTATATAAAATCAAACAGCTAGCTATTTTTATATTCCACAACTAAAGAAAAATGAATAACAAAACATTAGCCACCGTCACTTTCATTGTTGCATTTCAATTCGGCATTTTTGTCCCGCCCATTTGTCTAACTAATTAGCCGAAATGTTTTTTGGATTATATATTGTGGCATTGTCGTGTTGAAGAAATTATCATAACCAGTGTCGGAATTGATAGGCGCAAAGCGCCGCCACGACAACATAATCACCATCTCCACCGCTTGAAAGCGATCCGATGCTTGAGTTATGATCAAAAGTGCATTCCGCTTTTATTATGATTTTTTTTCTTTTTTGAAGATCTAATGAGAAATTAGTGAATTTCGAAAATATAAATTGTATATTATGCGTGAAATTGGGGTTGTCAAATGTTGAGACAATATTTATTATAAACAAAGCGCTTTTGGGATAAAGATAAACAAAAGCGTTAATGCTAATCTAAGGGATTATCTGATAAAGATTTAAAAGGTCTTTTAAAATAAATTGTCATATTTTTTTCGGAGGTATGGGGGGTGTAGGGAAGGGTTCCTAATGGGAGACAGTCGCAGGAAAAAATCTTTCTCTCAGCATTAAAATAACGTTTTATTGATATTTAAAACATGCCAAATAAAATACAAAATATGATTTTGCACATCTCTAGGATCATATATTTACGTTGACGTATATTTTATAATGATTTGAAGACACTAAAATTATTAAAAGTGTACCACAAAAATTATTGAAAAATTCAAATTTTTGCTCCTTACTAAATGATACTGTGATTTTTTCTTTGAATCATCCAAATTCTTTCAGTGTATTTGGTTATTTGCACGACATGGCCTTACACTGCGATGGTGTGGTGCAACATAAATGCCATAAACTCAAACAAGATGACCACTAAAACTATAAAGTTTTGTCTAATTTCAAATAAATGCTTAGCATCCACAGAGATTTATATTTCCTTTTCGTGTCAAATGCCTGTAATCTAACTGCCATAGGGGGGAAACCGACCGACCGACCGAAAAGACACTTACTCCCCGGATGAAATGATGCACTTCACTCTGCAGTGGACCAATGGACCGAACCACTTTACTCCACAACTAATTAGACGAAAATCTCATGGTGCTTTGTTTTATTTATTTTTTCTCATTTTTTATGAATGACCCAAAGAAGAAAGAGCGAATAAAAAAAAAGAAAAATCATGGCATGACAACGCCATAAAAGAAAGTGTTAAATTACTTTCCCTCCTTTCCAGCAAATCATTAAAACACAACAAACAGCAAATGATGTGGTCCATAAAACTATGGGAACTTTTTTCTTTTTGGGAGAAAGAATTATATTTTTGTTGAACTAGGGCATTAAACTAAGCTTTAAAAAATATAGTTTAATTCGCTATAAAATCATGGAAGACAAATCAAATGCTATAAACCTTCTTCCTAGGGGGTTAGAGGAAATCGGAGATTTTTCTGTACAAAACTTTGGGCTATAAAATTTAAACCATTTTTTAATTAGCTCTTATAAAATAAATTTATAAATCATTTGACCTGTCGCGTTTTTCATTTTTGTTTTTTTTTCGTACAGTATTTAGATTTCTGCCGGATTTATGTTGGAGCGAACGGCTGCTGGAATTAACTGTCTTCTATAAATCAAAAAATTGAGATTTGTTTTTCGTTTAAATTTAACCAGATTTTAATGACCAGAAAATAATATTTGTGACATTTTACATGGTCGCTGTCTTATAGATTATGTCCGTCCATCTGTTTGTCTGGCTTTAACAATTTCTGACTGGACTGTTAAATACTCACAATGTTCGCCTAGAAACCGTTTCTACCCAAAACTCCTCCCCCTCCTGTGCGCTCACATATGCAATACGATTCTTACAGACAGAGAGACCACCTCTGAGTTTTGGCTTAGAGGAATAAGCTTTAAAGATTTTTGTGGTTATTATACGTTTTTTTTCCTATTAATACTTTTTTACAAATTATTTTGAAATTGTACAAAATGACAAATAAATGTTTGAAACGTAATGCACATGAAACTCCAGAGCAATGCGCATGTGCGCCAGACTAACTTAGGTTGATTGGCTGCTCGCTTATGTGCGAGTCCGAGTACGAGTAGAGTGTGGCGGCTAGAAGAGATCCAATGAGTGAATAACGACTGGAGTGTCGTTGCGGTTGGGGCCACTCTGAGGTTTGGGACAATTCACACAGTTGTCAAAATTTATTATACCAAAATGACAAGTATTGTTAAAGCTCTAATCAAAGCAGGTTTCCTCAACAATTCAAATGCATAAATAATGGAAATAAATGAATGAAATAATAATTGAACAAAAAACTATTTAAGTGGTTAACATTTTCCGAAAGAAAACAAGAAAAAAATCATTGAAAATTAACAAAAATAAAAATTCAATACAAAATGTAAACATAATCAGGAATTTAACAATGATCAGCAAATTCCAGACAGCTGTATATCGTGGTTTTTTATAGAAAATTTGAATTATTAAAAATTCACTATTCAAACTTGTGAATAGCTTCCAATTACATACAAAGATAATATTTGCAACAATTTAAAAACTCCTCTATTTTGAGGAGATTCTACAGAAAATCGTATGATTAGGAATCGCAAGATATTCTATAGAAAAATCCTATAACCCGGAGTCACACGATTTTCTGTAGAAAATCCTATGTTCAGAGGAATTACAAGATTAGCTATAGAAAATCCAATAACAGGAGTCACAAAAATTTTTATAGAAAATCTTATGAAACGGAGTTAAAATATTTTCTATAGCAAATCTTAAGAAACAGATATTTTCTTCATAAAATCTTATGAAACAGAGTCAAATGTTTTCTTTATAAAATCTTATGAAACACAGTCAAAAGATTTTCGATAGAAAATCTTATCAAATAGAGTCAAAAAATTTTCTATAGAAAATCTTATCAAATAGAGTCAAAAAATTGTCTATAGAAAACTTATGAAACACAGTCAAAAGATCTTATGAAACAAAGTCAAAAGATTTTCTATAGAAAATATGTCAAACGATTTTCTCTAGAAGATCTTATGAAACAGAGTTCAACGATTTTCCATAGCAAATCTTATGAAACAGAGTCAAAAGATTTATGCAACAGAGTCAAAAGATTTTCTATAGAAAATCTTATGCAACAGAGCCAAAGGAATTTCTATAGAAAATCTTATGAAACAGATTTAAAAGAATTTCTATAGAAAATCTTATGAAACAGTGATGTTCAAAATAGTAACTAAATATTTTTTTTTAATTTTTGTAAATAATTTTTTCTTTTAACGCATTTATTATAAATTTAAGTTATTTTTGAGAATTATGAATTTCCGAAATATAATAAAGATATTATTATGAAAAATGTTTCCACTGATATATATGTATTATAATCCTTTAAGTGTATAAAACAGACCGGAAAAATGTACCACAAAAATCAGTTCAGTTATTGCATTATCTGACTTCAAAACGAAAACCTTGGTAATTCAAGCTGTTTACTTACAGATATACATTATATAATATTATGTTTGTGCACATCTTTAGGAACCCACATTTCCAAAGATATATATTTGCTTCACATTTTATGACACTAAAGTACCTAAGAGTGTACCACAAAAATCAATAAATCGACTTCATTATATGACTAGCCTAACATAATCCAGGGACATTTTAGCATATTTACTTACACGTATTATACAAGGTTATTCTTCTGCACATCTATATTAGAATGTCGTTCCAGCAATATAGCCGTATATAAGATTAAAATACTAAAGTATCTAAAAGTACCCATAAAAAGAGGTGTAACGCTTTTATGATATTACTGGCTAAATAAAACCCTTGCTTTCATGAATTAGATAATGTTATGTTTCTGCACATCTTTAGGGAAATACCTTTCTACTCATTTATACTTGAATAAAATTTTAAGGCCCTAAGGCACCTACAAGTGTACCACAAAAATTGGAGTAGGGCTTTATAATAGGACATGCAAATAAAACAACCCCAAATTTGAGTATATTTATTATTTCGAATTATAAAAAAGTTATGCTCCAGCACATATTTTGAAAAGTTCCTTTCTAGCGATATATATTCGATTAGAGTTTTAGGGCACTGAATTATCTAAAAGTGTACCACAAAAACTGTGCATTCTTTGATTAGGAATCACATCTTCAAAAAAATCTATAGTATAAATGCTATTCTCTAAATCTGAGAGAGAAAACCTTCTATCGCATTAATTGCTCTAAAAATGAACCGCAAAAAACTGGTGAACAATGCACCGAAATTTAATCAAATGGGTGTAGCACTTTTTCTATACGACCATAGTTATTTATGAAAAATATTTCCTTTTATCAAAGTATTTCAATAAAAAATGTTGGCATGACTTTCTTATGAATTATTTAAATTTTTGGCCCATTTTTTGATGGAAAATCTTTCGGCTTTGTTTCATAAAATTGTATTGCCTTTCTTTCATAAGATTTTCTATCAAAAATCTTACGAAACAGACTCAAAAGGTTTTCTATAGAAATGTATAAGAAAGTCATGCCAAATTTGTTATAAAAAATCTTGGTTTTAAAATTAATATTTTAGATTAGGTAAATAGAAGATTTGGTGAGAACTCGAAAGAATTTCTTTTATATATTTTGCATAAAATTACCCAGAAAAATAACATTTTTTCATGGATACATTTAGGGGAACTCACTGCGTATGAGTGTTTCGAATTAGTTGCAACAATTTTGCTATGGTGACTTCAAGAATATTTATTGTACACCTCTACGTATACATACATAAGTGTTAACAATTATAAGCAATAATGTTGCAAATTTGATTTGACTTCGATTACTTCATAATTTTCACAGTTTATTTCAATATTTTTTAAAATAACATCTTCGAAGACTGCTGCAATTTTATAACTGAATAAAATGCCATTAAATATTTTGATAAAATTAAATATTTTGTATAATTGATCATGTAAAAAAATGTTTCACTAATTTTTGTAATACACTTGTAGGGTGTATAGGACCGTCTAACGACAATGAAATGTTAAATTATAAGTTATAATTAAATTATAAGTAAATTTTCAAAAGACAAAAATAATCGCTTCTCATATATGTGATTTTTAATTCAAGCTTTACATTGTTTTTTTTTTTTTTTTGTGGTACACTTTTAGGTATCTTAATACCTTTAAATTTTAATCAAATATATATCACTGGATAGTCATTCGCCTAAATTTGTGCTGAAGTATAACTTTAAATACATCATGTAAGTAAATATTCTAGAATTTTTGAGGGTTTTGTTTAGCCAGTAATATAATAAAAGCGCTACTCCGATTTTTGTGCTACACTTTTAGGAACTTTAGTGTCGTAAAACTTTAATCAAATATATATCACTGGGAAGGCATTTTAATAAAGATGTGCAGAAACGCCACACTTCGTAATTCGTGTAAGTAAATATACTCATATTAGCGAAGGTTTTGTTTAGGCAGTAATATTATAAAAGCGCTACTACGATTTTGTGGTACACTTTTATGTACTTTAGTGTTCCAAAATTGTAACCAAGTATATATCAGTGAAAAGGTAATTTCCTGCAGATATGCGAGGGGTTTGTTTGCTAATAATATCATAAAAGCGCTACTACAATGTTTGTGGTACACTTTCAGGTACTTTAGCGTGCTAAAATTTTAATCAAGTATGTAACACTGAAAAGGCATTTTAATAAAGATGTGCAAAAGCATAAACTTTTTAATGAGTGTAAGTAAATAGACATAAATTTTCCTGGATTATATTTAGCTAGTCATATAATGAAATCGATTTATTGACTTTTGTGGTACACTTTTAGGTTCTTTAGTGTCCTAAAATTGTAATGAAATATACAATAATAGAAAGGTATTTTCCTAAAGGTATGCAGAATCGCATCACTTGTAATACACGTAATTCTCAAGTGTTTAATTAAGCAAAAAATTAAGCGCTACCCCAAATATTTGTGGTACACTTTAAAGTACTTTTTTGCCCCACAATTTTAATGAAATATTTATCAATGGAAAGGTATTTTTTTCGAGATGTGCAAAAACATAACAATGTATAATATGTAAAATAAATATATAACATGTGTACAAAAATATATTTTAATTTTCAAGCGTTTTCTTTGGCTAGTCCTATCATACAAGCGTACTCCGAATTTGTGGCTTAATTTTATGTACTTTAGTGTTCCACATTTACGATAAAGTAAATAATAATTAGAGGTTATTTTCCTAAAGGTGTGCGGAAAAATAACGTTTGGAAATTGGAATAAGTACGTATATTTTGTTTGGCTAATAATATCATAAAATCGCTAAACCTATTTTTATGGTAAACTTTTATGTACCTTATTGTTCTAAAATTTTATTCAAATATATATCAATGAAAAGTATCTTAAAACCTTCAAATTTTAATCAAATTTGCATCGCCGGATAGTCAATCGCCTAAATATGTGCTGAAGTATAACTATAAATACTTCGTATAAGTAAATATTCTAGAACGTTTGAGGGGTTTGTTTACCCAGTGATATAATAAAAGTGCTACTCCGATTTTTGTGGTACCCTTTTAGGTACTTTAGTGTCCTAAAATTGTAATCAAGGATATATCACTGGGAAGACATTTTAGTAAAGATGTGCAGAAACATAACATTTCGTAATACGCGGAAGTAAATATACTCACATTAGCGAAGGTTTTGTTTAGCCAGTAATATCATTAAAGCGAACTAAGATTTTTGTGGTACACTTTCAGGTACTTTAGTGTTCCAAAATTTTAATCAAATATATATCAGTGAAAAGGTACTTTCCTGCAGATGTGCAGAAGCATAACGTTTTATAATTTACTAAAGTGAAAATACTTATATTATCGAGGGGTTTGTTTGCGATATCATAAAAGCGCGGCTTCGATTTTTGTGGTTCCCTTTTAGGTACTTTAGTATTCCAAAATACTAATCAAATATATATCACTGGAAAGGCATTTTAATAAAGTTTAGGGAAAAATATCATACAATACATAACATTGTATAATACGTTTAAATAAATATATTAGAATTTTTTTCTGTTTTCTTTGATCAGTCAAATCATAAAAGTGCTACCCCGGTTTTTGTGGTACACTTTTAGGTACTTTAGTGTTCTAAAATTGTAATCAACCATATATCAATGAAAAAGTATTTTCCTCAAGATGTGTAGAAACATAAAATTGTATTATATATTTAAGTAAATATACTGATATTATCGAAGGGTTTGTTTGGTAACGATATCATAAAAGCACGGCTACGATTTTTGTGGTACACTTTTTGGTACTTTAGTGTCCCAAAATGTTAAACAAATATATATCGTTGGAAATTTAGTTTCCTAAAAATGTGCACAAACATTATATCATATAATGCGTATAGGTAAATAACTCAAATTTTCAAGTGTTTTGTTTGGCAAGTCAGATAATGAAATAGCTTCCCTGATTTTTGTGGTACACTTTTCCGGTCTAATATACGCTCAAGGGACTATAAGCTACATATCAGTGGAAACATATTTCCCAAAGAAGTGCAGAATAATATTTTTTTATATATTTTTATGTTATATTTTAGAATGTCATAAATCAATAAAATTACTTAATTTTATAATAAATGCGTTAAAAAACAAATGCATTTGCAAAAATTTTAAAAAATGTTTTTATTCAAACAAATTACAACAATTCTTTAATCTAAAACTACTTCTAAAGATTTTTACTTCATCTTCTTTTTTCCAACAAAATTCCGAGATATTCATTTTAATATTGAAATATTTATTTACCATTTTAAAAATTTTTGTGGTGCACTTTTGGGTACTTTAGTATTCCAAAATTTTAATGAAGCATATATCACTGGAAAGGCATTTTAATAAATATGTGCAGAATCATACCCTTTTTTAATACGTGTATTTCATACTCAAATTTTACTTGGTTATGTTGGGCTAGTCTTATAATGAAAACGATTAAAACAAACATCATACTATTTAATTTGTTTTAGTACATAACTCGACAAAGAAGTGAAGAATAATATTTTTATTATATTTGTCATGATTTTTAAGATGTCATACATCTAAAAAATTGCTTAATTTTTTAATAAATGCGTTGAAAAAAGGCATTTGCAAAAATGTAAAAAAAATGTTTTTATTTACTTCAAACAAATTACAAAAATTCTTTAATCTAAAACCACTTCTATAGCTTTTTACTTCATCGTTTTTTTTTTCGAAAAAGTTCCGAGGCATGTAATCTTTTTAATATTAAAATATTTATTCCCAAATGAAAAGTGGTTATTTTAACACCTTCTTACAAATCGTATTACCCATTTCTCCCATTAAGTTGTCATGAAATCCATGAAAAATATTGTTCTATTTAACAAACAATTATGTGTGTAATCCAAAAGAGGCAACATTAATTAAAACCATTTGTTGTCACTTCATAATATTACATACGAAATATTACTACATAAAATATAAGTATTTTTGTAGTAATTATTATGATTGTGGACCTATTTAACATTACAGGCAATGGACGATGCCTGAGCTTGTTAATCTCTAAAATAAATGTGTTAATAATTTTTATGGGTTCAATTTCAATTCTGAAGTGAGTGTTCATTATTACATTAAATGATAATACTAATTTTCCGCATTACAATCGGAAAGATGGAGAGACAGACAGACGGACACATAGCTGCTTATATGAACAGCAGTGGGTACACGTTTTCAAAATGAAAATCTGTGAAGAACATATGAATGAATGAAGTGGTTTTATAATCTGTCTCAGAAGCGTTAACAAAAATTTTAATTATAGTCTTTTTTTATTAATATGATGATATGATGTATCCCATCGAGAAATTAAACGAAATATCAACAACAGCTAAATTTATGAATCCACACTCAATAGGCGCCGATAACATATTTGCTTCAGCAGCAGCTACCGCTACTGCTGCTCTTTCAAGGGTGGAGGGGACTGGGATTTCGGTTGTAACCGAAATATGAATGCACTGCCATTGATAACAATAATGACTTTAATGAACTACAGATGAGTTTTCGTATTCAACAAACATTTTCCTATCATCATCTAATCAATGATTCGTGTTTTTCATGTTCCATGTTGTGGATGATGCCGATAATTATGATGAAGATGAGGCACATGTTGCACAAAATACATAATAAAGGAAATGTTTAGACATGACGGCATTGTGTAATAAATTTTGAATAAATAATACAACTGATTTCAAATTTATTGGTGTTTGATTAATGATTATTATCGAAATGATTTCAAATAATCGAAGAAGAGATTTCCAATCAAAGATGACCTTCAGGGAGAGTGATGAACTGCAGCTTAGACTTTCCATATATTAATAGTAGCTAAGGAAAATTATACAAAACAACTAGGGATTTTAGTAAATAGCATTTTGGGAATTAGAAACATGGGTTAAAAACCTAGATTATAAATAAATATTCGAATTTTTCCTAATTACGCTTTTCGTTACTTTGAACTGAGTATACACCTTGAAAGCCTTGTACAATTGTCTCAAATAATTCTTAACTCTCATACGCTAAGGTGATCTTTGCAACATTATTGCAAATAATTTTTAACACTCATACGTGATCGATCATTGTAACATTGTTGCAAATATTTGTAAATGCGTATACGTAGAGGTGTACCCATATTTGTGGTACATTATTCGTGCTTTTAATGTAATGCAATAATTAAAAGTTATATATCAATGGAAAGCTTTTTTTCCCCAGATGTGCAGAATATGTTTTATATTTTATTATAAGAAATTTATAAAAATCCGAAAATAAATTTGAAAAATTTTGTTTTCTAAACTAATTATTGTGGTACACTTTTCGAGCTTTTATTTGATATAAGTGACAGTAAAAGCTATAGTATTTGAAAACTCTTCTTGCATAGACGTGCAGAATATAACTTGTGTTGTATTGTTGAAAGTTATAACAATCAAGAGAATTATTTAAAAATACGTGTATGTGTCCGTCCATCTGTCTGTTGGCTGGTGCGCACGATAATTCTCGAAAGGAGTAAATGATTGACTTAAAATTTGGAATGCGGTAATATTTTTCTCCATCTCAGGCTAAGTTCGAAGATATATTGGTTAACTCCTTCTAATACCTCCTCCACAAACGGTGAACTTTAATTAAAGCTCTACACTTTTGTAATCTTTAGATTGTCCTAAGTATAATAATAAATTTGCCTGTCGAAAGCTCTTGTCCCAAAGATAAATAAATTTATAATATGGAAGATATACCTACGGAATTATATTAGAAGGACTTCCAAGGAAGCAATTTGTAACACTTCTAAAAAACTTTTTGTCATCGATCTTGAAAATATATATTTTTTGGAAAAATAATAAATGTAGAAGTTCTTTGTTAAAAATACAATTTGTAAAAATTAATGCATTTCAAATAAATATAGAAATAACTTAAAAATAAAAAGCTAAATGTCCGCTATGAAATGCGAACCCGGATGCCTCAATTTAGAAATCCTTAGCAAAATGAGAGGTTCCAAAGTTCGTATTCAGCATTTTCGTAAATAATAAAAATCAGCATTTATTAGTGCACAAAACCAAAAAAGAGTTTGAAATATTTCTAGTTTAGACATCTCAAGCGCCATTCCGCTTCAAAAATTTGCACCCCAAAAATATACATAGAAACCAATCAACCGCAACGAAATAAACAAATGGCTATGACTCTTAAGACAAATATTTCCACCGTCACATAAACTAACGAATTCAACTAATTTTTGTTCACTAAATACATTTGGTGGCCATAAAATCAAAGAAAAACCATTTGTGACTTGAAATCAAGCGCATTGATTTCAAATCAAGGCTGGCTGAAAAAGAGAAAAATTCCAAAATATTTATACCGCTCCTCAAACTCCTCCTCGGCACACCGCACCAACACCATCATCTAGTCTACGAGCATAAGATCACAAGACCAGGAGGCAATTCGCAGACGCAAACGCAGAGAATTGCGAATTGCGTTCACTAAAAACTGTTACAACAAATTGCAAGAGGACTCTTTTGATGTTGTTGTTGCTGTTGTGGCTTTGACTGAGGCTAAATGCACTTATGGCTTTAAACTTCTGCGACAGACAACATTCCAATGTCCATAAAAATGTCAACAAGATTGTGGAAAACTGCAGCAGCAAAACGGCGAACCACAGCACGGCTCAACTCAACTTTTAAGAATGCAACAAGTTACAGATGAAGAAAAACAACACAAACAGCATATAGGTAGCAGCTACAACAAACGGACCAGGTAGACAGGCGGACGGACGGACCGAACCGTTCGTCTTAAAGTGGGGCTTACCAGGTAGTGGAGCATGCGCAACTCCATTGGGGAAGAGGGGGCATGAAGAGGAATACTGAAAACAATTTGGCCCAAACCAAAAAGGGGGTGTTTTAAGCGGTGACGAACAACCTGAGCCAAATTGAGTGGGTTTCTCGGGCGGCGGCAGGCAACAGGCTCAAGACACAAGGCACCAGACTGTCTGTTCGAAATTGCTACAGAATTTGCTCAACTGTTTCAGAGGAATTTCAAGCAGAAATTTTTCTGGTTTGTTGTTGTGCTGTACTTCAACAAAAAATTATTATTATTATTTAAAGTCATTGCAAAACAAAACCGGGCCCAATTTAGTTGTGACAACTGAAAATTAACAGAACATAAATTTTCTCAAAAAACAAAATTGATTTTTTTATATTTGTTTCTTTCAAAAATATTCAATTCTTGAAATTTATGTTTTTCCATTGGTTTATAAATTTTTTTGCTTCTTTCCAAATAACGAAAACATAATTTATGTTTTGAAATCATAAAAAGAATTATGAATACGTTTATGATTTCTCGCTATAATCATAAAAAACCAAAAACACTTATCGACTCGATTGCAATGAATGAATTTAGATGTGGAAAAAGTCATAAACCTGGTAGCTGTGCTGAAAGATTAAACGATTTCTTTACGAGACGACGCCATATGAAAAGTAATTATAAAATAAATATTAACAAAAATTTTGTAAAGTGATAAAACGGCGAGAATTTAAAACTAAATGGACTCGAATAAAATTTATTACTTTTACTCGTAAAACAATAATTATAATAAGCGATTAAGAATTGCAACAAGTTTGTAAAATGTAAGAGAAAAAATAGAATTGAAATATTATTTACACTTTAAAAAAATTACTTAAATTTAATGGAATTGCTTCAAAAAGTGCTATTCTTAAAAACAGAACATTTCATACATGAAATTAAGACAGGGTAAGTAAAATTTCCTAATTCTTATTATTAATTTCTTCATTTTAAATATTAGAATGTCTTTGGATCAAAAATTATAAAATTGTATTTGAAACTGTAAAGTAATGTATTTCAAATGAAATTTCTAGCATAGCTGAAATAATTTAAAATACTTCTAAATAGTATATCGCGACCTAAGAGTGTAAAGGCGCTAAGTCCAATATTTAAAATTTTACAGGAGAGGCAAAATACTTACTGTATATGAATGTTTTTATAAAGGGTATGTGGACTTAGCGCTTTTACGATTCAGCTTTAAAGGATGACAAAGAATGATTTTTTTTACCTTTTCTGGGTACTTTATTAACATACAACTTCTTGAGATTATTTTGGATGCTTTTCAAGGAATTCTTAAGATTTCTCTAAAAATGGCACAATTTTTCATGGAAAATCCTTCGGCTCTAAGACACGATTTTTATTAAAATCTTGCGGTTCATTGATTGATTGAATTTTATAGGAAATATTTCGATTCTGAGAAATGATTTTCCATTGAAAATGCTTGGGTTCTAAGGTTAAACTCGCGTTTCTACATTTTTTAAAGGAAAATCTCATCCTTCTATAGAAATTCTGTTGACTCTAATTTATAAGTTTTTTTATAGCAAATCTCCTGTCTCTGGCTCATAAGAACTTTTACAGAAAATCTCATGAACTGGAATCAACAGATTTTTTACTGAACGAAAGTATTTTTACAAAATCAGAAATTAGAGCTTCATGTCAAGAATTTGTATATAAAACAAGTAAAAAAATTCAGTCGGTTAAATCGACCTAAGAATCCCCTCACCTTTAGTCCCAAAAAATATTCGTAAATTTATTTATTTTTTGTTTTAATTAACTTATCAATTTAAATTGACTTTAAAAACTTTAAAGTATGCACTGGTATTAAAGTTATGATAATTTTTGTGGGAGGTACCAAAGGGGACAGCCAATAACGCCTACATTTCTCTGGACTCTAGGTGCTATAAAAGCATTACACTGTACAAAATTTCAAGTATTTGTATGCACTGGTATTAATGTTATAAGCAGTTATCTTTTGGTGCAAAATGGTCCATTTGTGTGGGAGGTACCAAAGGGGCGTGACAACTTCGCCCATTTTTCTCTTTGTGTGGAATTTCAGAAGATTCGAATACGTAGTATAAAAGTTATTAAAGAATCACAAATTCATAAAATGTTAACCCTTTGTGGGGGGAAGTACTACACCATTTCCAAATGTAGTTCAGAAGAAATCAATTTAAATTCAGAATTCGTCAATTGAAATTCAGAAATTCCATTTG
Organism: Eudasyphora cyanicolor; assembly: GCA_963930755.1. Taxonomy (NCBI): domain Eukaryota; kingdom Metazoa; phylum Arthropoda; class Insecta; order Diptera; family Muscidae; genus Eudasyphora; species Eudasyphora cyanicolor. Next base: position 9,214,984 of record OZ005737.1, read on the forward strand.
AAATTCAGAACTCGTCACTTGAAATTCAGAAATTCCATGTGAATTTCATATGGAATGGAGAACTCGTCACTTGAAATTCAGATTTTCCATTTGAAATTTAGAACTCGTCAATTGAAATACAGAAACTCCATTTGAAATTCAGATTTTACATTTGAAATTCAGAACTCTTCAATTGATATTCAGAATATCCATTTGTAATTCAGAATTCGTCAGTTGAAATTCAGAACTCGACTCTTGAAATTCAGAACTTTACATTTGACATTCAGAATTTTTCATTTGAAATTCAGAACTTCAGAATTCAAACCGTTTATTGTGTTTGTCACAAGCAATACCTATTTATCAATAATAATAACACGTCACAATTTGTGGTAAAATGTACCCGGGAGCTTCATGGCAAAACTGTAAATAAAAAAATGTATGTTGGGAAAAAATATATAGTGTTTTCTAATAGTGACGTAGCAATTTCGTATTTTATTATTTATTTATCGACGCTTTACTTGCAACTAATATGAAAATTCTTTCAAAATAGAATCATGATAAAATTTTCAACAATCACTGCCTCTGTTTTAATACCCGTATACCGCAATTTTTGGAAATTATGCTCGATTCAGGCATCTAGTTTGTTTGTTAGATGCCTGAAGCCTTCTCTATACCACACTATGGTACATGGGGTTGTAACTTTGTTTTTTTTGGCAGATTTGTAAAAAAATACTACAAATACGCACACCTTAAAATAAACTGTTCGACTCAGAATTACTAGAAGTCCATCTTAAGTTATTCGTTGAGTACAGTTCAACATTTCACTGCGATCCTGCTGAAATTTGGCAATAAGAATTCTTTCACAACAGGGAGGAAGCCTATTGAAATTGGTCAAAATCGGTTCAGATCAATATTGTCCCCATATATATATATATTTCTTTAGATTTGGCCTTGTAGCGCTATCGGAGCTGTATTCCACATTCAATCATTTTGAAATTTAGTAGGGTAGAGTAAATTTATGCAAGAAGGCATATTTTCGAATTTGAACAAATTCAGTTAAGATTTAGTTTTATAACTATTGTTTATATTTCATATTTATATTTACTATACCTGAGCTTATTCTGCTCAACAAGGTGGTGTACGATATCATATAGTTGGCTTCGCCAGTCATTGTTCTTTCCTTACTGTTTTTTTACTCGCTTAGAAATAGCGTATAGTCTTGCAAAAGTCTTATTTTGATACACAGAACTTTCCTAAAACTGTCTACATAAAAAGTCGATAATTTGTTGACTTTAGAGATATTTTGGACATACAAAAATATTTGGTTAAAAGCTTCAAATGTTTTATCCTACTTTTGTACCAGAATCGTTTTCCCAAAAATTGTTAAGTGCGAAAATTCTATCGCATAAATGGTACATTTTGAACAATCCATCCCGGAGTCGGAGTCGACCATAATTTTTCGACTCCAGACTCCGACTCCGGGCAAATTTCCCAGACTCCGACTCCGGGCAAATTTCCCAGACTCCGACTCCACAGCCCTGTTTGAAACAAAGGACTATGTTTGCGATAAACGACCACCAAACGCTTCTTATCTTAATGCAGTGTTCTAAAAGCTACCCACGCATTTTGGTACCACATTTATCGCCTTTTGTCCCATTGTGCCCCTAAAAGCAGGAATTTAGAAATATTCTACCCCTACATAAAATTTTACTATTAAAGCACTTTGACTTTATTTGCTGCTGCTCCATTTTTAATTTCAATCATAAAATTTTGTGAGCTAACTTAGTATACTGTGGAATTGAAGTACCTAAGATATATCTTAGTACTGGTGGTAGCTGGATTGCTCATTTGGGGCTGAACGCTTTAAGGTGTGATGTTATGCTGCTAAGGCGTTTGGAGACTTAGGTTCAAATCGCGACAAAGACCAAAAAATATTCACTTTGTGCAGTTACGTTATCTGGCAGTAAAAATACCAATGATTGTCCTTGATAAGAAGATATATGTATAAAATATAATACACTTTATAGAAATAATATTTTATACTTAATTATTAGTACTGAATAATATTCTGATACCTCAAAATTATTTTCCCACAAAGAAAAAATACATAGTTCTATCTTAGCAAACAGCAACGTATGAATACCAAGATATCTTTAGAAATTCTTCCCCCAACTCATCCCAACTTTTTTTCGAACTATATTAGAATTCCCAACCAAAGTATCTACTCCATCTGCTCATGGTGTATGTGATCTACTCATCTATCGTTCAAATATCTCCAAGAATATTTTCTGTATTTTGGTCGAGGGTATCTCTAGCGATTTTATGCGGATGGACGGACGGGAGTACTGTGTTCTCCGTACAAATACGATACATTCAGTGTTCCACCGTCGTGTACCCCCGTATTTGTACTTGAGTAAAGTGATATGATTACCTATTCTTAGATGTAAGAAGAAAGAACAAATAAAAAGTGTAAAAAACAAACCATTGCCTTGAAGTACATAGCGCAGAGATATTCATGGAGTATATATTACATATGGAACATATACATAGAATGTCATGGAAACAGCAAAAGGGTATAAATAACATATTATGTAGAAATCTTTTTTCAGAAAAAATTTTTATAAAGTGATTTTCATTCTTTAAATCAAAAAAGTAACCTCACCCGAGCCGAAATTAGGAAGTGAATTTTCTATGATTTCTTTTAGATTTCGTAATAATTGTTTATGATTGATGTTTAAAATCTATTTTTATGAAATATATCAAGAACTCATTTAAAATAAACAAAAATTCGAATTTTTAAAAATTAGATACGACAATATTTGTAATACTTTATTGAATTTTTGATACGGATTCTGCACTTTTATAGATAATGAGCTTTCCAGTGATAAATATTTTATTGTAATTTTAATGCCCCAAAATCCATAAATATGTACCACAAAAATCTTAATAGCACATTCTAATATCGATATGGTTCTACCAATTTGGGAAAAATAACTTAATAATATGATCCCGACCATCTTCTAAAATAAAGTTTTCCAGACATGTACAATTTATTACATATTGAAGTCATTAAAAACCAAAAAATTACATATCAACCCTTTAAAAAATATTGTTTAGTCCCTTTTGCATCTTAGCCAACTGCAAGTACATTTGAGTACTAAGACCTACATTTCTAAATGTGGACATATTGTTATGGGATTTGAAAAAAAATGAGGTGAATAATATTCTTTTCAACAATTTACACCTGATGTCGAGCATAAGTGGGTCTCTTCTTCATCTGGGAGTTTGCAATATGGTGGGAAAAGAAACAAATCGTAGTTTTTTTCACAAAACGTAAAAAAAACTTTTTTAATTTTCTGCAGAAAACAATGAAATATTTTCAAATTTAAAATGTTTTACTTCATCAAAGTGTATTTTATTTAAATAGTAATAACTAATAACCGCAATTTCAAAAAAAACACATTTCCTAGAATAATCCCTCCTCTCAGAAATCCATAGATTTTCTTACTGTTTTTTTGGTATAGTTAAAATCCACATGTTGTGGAAAAGTGTAACATTCATTTGTTTAGGATTTTCCATTGGAGTTTTCTTTGTTTTTTTTGGCTAGAACTTAAATTTCATAAATTTAACATAAGTAAGGCATGTACAAGTACGAGTATGTACAGACATATCTTCTCCAGCTATCGTTTCTATCTTTGGTAATGTGATATATTTGTTAATCTTTGTTTAAGACATACAACATCTCTTTTGTTTGCGATTTTTCTATTTTATTTTGCCAGAAATTCGAATACAATTTTTACCTGTAAAGCTACAACTATGGCAGCAGTGGCAGCTGCTGCTCTTGTTGTCATTTAAGCTCATCTTGTGGCAGCTGCGCATGTGCAGTGCGGTTCACTGCATTATCTCAAGCTGCAATGTTGCACCAGATATTTATTTGACCATAGAAATGAGTTCATCGTTATTTTTTTCTCTCCTCATTTTTTCTTACCCACAAAATGAAACTTTTGTTTTGTTTCGTGGAGGGAAACAAGAAGAAGACGAAAAACGACAAAGTAGCCCATGATTCATGGCTAGGAAAACCTTCGCTCGTTTCGTTGCCGTCCAGTCCGGACTAAATTCATACACACATCATATTTAAGCCTTTTATGTTATATTTAAGTCATTTTTTATTTTAACTGCTAGAGCTGACTAGATTTTAATTGCTTGTTAAACTCTTCACATACAGAAGTCATCATCATTCCGGCGGTTCTTCTTCGTCCCGGCATCTGAATGCAAAATTATGTTGCCCTCTGAGAGAGCTGCCAATTTTACTCTTGAATGTTTCAGTTAGCTGGAAGCTAAACGTTTTGGCTTCAGGCCTTTAGATGCCTAATTTTAAATTCTTTGTTTGATAAAGATTTATTGAGACACTTTGTATTGTACATAAGTCAGGTATACAATTTGAAAAGCAGCCGGAAAAGGTTGCAGGAGTTTTTTTTGGCAAAGTTTACATGGCCCCATGATATTTTAGGGTTGAACGAATATAACAATGTAATGAAGCTCAATTAAAGGACAATCAGTTTCGGGTACTGAGAACTAAAACATTCTCAAATTTAGTGTGGATTAATTTTTAAAAATTACTATAATTTTTGAAGTTTAAAAAAGGAAAAGCAGGACCAAAAAATTGCAGAACGTTCAATTAATTAATTTTCTCTCGATCTTAACCTTAATTTGGGAGGTGAAAATTTATAATGTAGTTTTGGAAGTAGGTAAATTGTAGCCCTTTTAATTTTATAAAATATTTTTTAGTACAAGCATTTTTTGGTTCTTATTTGTTAAAAAATTAATATGATAATTCGACAATTATCGGGACTTTTTTAACAAGTCTTTTTTAAATACAGAAAAAAATTGTCAAGAGGGGGTTTACCACCATCTCCACAGTTAAATGTTAAAGCAAATAATCATCATGAAGTTCTCACAATTCGGCTTGGATTTAGGGCCGGCACCGGTTTAACCACTACACACCTGCAGGAGCTCTCCCAATGAGTGAGAGTAAAAAAATCATTCAGTTTAGCTTGAATTTTCGATTAACAAAGTTGTATCATTGGATGTCATTTGACTTGCACTAAGAGAATGGATGGGGAGCACACCGATTTCTAAAATAAATATTATTTTCAGAAAACAGGGTTTCAAAATCGATATAACTTAACTCTGTTTATAAAAAGAGATAAGAACAATTTTTTTAAATGAATCATTATAATAATTATTAGTTTTAATGAAATTGTAATAATTTAAGTTATTAAATAAATTTTCAGATATCACATATTAGTGTAGATTTTTTTTGGAAATTAAGCCACTTTTATATAGCATTCCAAAAAAGACGTTCTGGTTCCTCATTAAGTGTAGCTCATAAATTAGTCATCGCTTCCTCGTAGAGAACTGAACAAAAGAGAGAGGGAGAACAGCAAGTCAATAGTCAGTCAGCGCTGCCAGTTTCGGGGATTTATTCCCTATTTAGGGATTGTTCTTTGTAAATGAGGGTATATTTTTCTGTTTGGGGATCCTAGGATTTGGCGGGTATTGCAATTTCCTATTATTACATCTCTTCATTTATTTAAAATTTTTTTTCTGTTAAATCTTTTTTTTACGAAATGCGTCCGAAAAACTTTGGATCAAAAGTTCGTATTAAAAGAAGCTTTGACTAATGCTCTCGCAGTGCACGACTTACAACCTGTAGTGAATGCAAATATGTATCTCTATATAGGAGTAAAGTTTACTTATATCAGGATTTCCCATTTTAAAAAACTTGCATCGCTAGTATTAACCCTTTGATGTACTTTAAAAATAATTCAGTATGTTGCCAGTTGTCCATTGGCAGAAATGATAACACTTTCAATATCACAAACATGTACAAAAAATTAGATGATGTGTGAGTATATCAATCGATGTCGTATATCAATCGATATACATATAATGATTATCTGAACACATTCAGCTAAAATACTGAAATTGAAAATGTTCGACATAGCCTGTTATTGCAGAAAGCCACAGATATTCAAAATTTATTTTGTACAATCAAAAATCATTCACATGAGATAAAGTATTTTCTGAAGTTTTTATTTAGGGGATACGGAAACTGGTAAACCTGAGTCAATATGTAATGCTAATACGAGTACAAAATGTAGTGGAATGAGTTTGCCGGTTCTTTAGGGGAACAATGAGGTATGTTCAGGTACTCACCATGAGTTTATTTCTCTCCTAAAATTCACTTCACAAGTCGAATAGAGAGAGAGCTTTGTGAGTGAGTATTGGATTTCGTGTTACAGCTATAATAATGAAACACATATGATTTGCAGACGTGAGAGAAAAAATTCAGAATCCTCCCATCATGAGAAGTTTTACGCGAAACACTAGAATTGACTGGCAAGTCGTACCCGATTACCGTTATCATAATTTTATTTAATCAATATTTTCAATTTACATTTTTGGGTATTTTAATTTAGTAAAACAGATTACGAATCTGATTCTGCACATCATCGGAGTTACGAGATTCCACCAACGTTGATTTTATGGCAATTTAAGAGCACCAAAGTTCAAAAATTGCACCACAAAAATCATTAAAAGTTTGTTAAAATTTATGAATTTTCCCGCTTATTTTTGAAAAGTGAAGGGAAAAATATGTTCTTTCACTTTTTTCAGCATAACTTACAGGGACTCGTATGTTTTCACTAACAATATTTGGCAAAACTGTAGCCACGGTAAATCTGAACAAATTTTGTGAATATATCAATACAATCTGAACGTGTCTAGACACCCTACACGCAACAGCTCAAAAAGTCCACATTGTACCTCAGAAATGTTAGTATTTTACTAATTTGCAAAAAAAATATTTTTTGGAGTAGGGTAAGTTCAGAAATTTTATAGAAAATATTAAGATCAATATTTTTTAGGAACATATTAACCCTCTAGCTCCCCCACATAACTGAAATTGTTGGCTCTATTTTAACAAGTAGTAAAAAACATCTCTAAAAATGTTCTACTAAAAAGTTGGCCACACAATTTTACTATATGTGCCAGAACACACCAAAGCCCAAAACTTAACACAAACCACAAAAAAAGATCAAATTCCAGTCAAAAACGCTCTTTACCAGTAGGTCGTATGACTAACATTGCTGCACGAACAGGCTACGGAGGGGTTTTGACTGGAGTTTGACCTTTTTTTGGCGTTTGTGTTAAGTTTTGGGCTTTGGTGTCTTCTGATGCAAATAGTAAAATTGTATGGCCAACATTTTTGTAGAACATTTCATCCCCGCCCTACCCATTTTTAGGGGTGTTTTTTATGATTTGTTAAAATAGGACCAAAAATTTCAGTTATCTGGGGGAGATAGAGTATTAATATGTTCCACAAACATATTGGCCTTAATAGTTTCAATAAAATTGCTAAACAAACAATATACTAAAAAAAATATTTGTGTTACATAATAGTGAAATACCAAAATTTTTGGGGTACAATATGGGTTTTTGAGCTATTTAGTGTACCTAGACACGTTCAGGTTGTATTGATATGTTCACAAAAGTTGTTCGGATTTACGTTGGCTACAATTTTGCCAAACATTGATAGTGATAAATTACGTATCCCTGAAAGTTATGCTGAAAAAAGTGAAAAATATTTTTTTCTTTCACTTTTTCAGAAAAAAGTACCGGAAATTTCGCATAAAATGTTAAGAAATTTTTTCAGCGTATTTTTAGCTACATTATTGCCAAATATAGTTAAGCGGTATCACCAAGTCTGAATTAGTTGTTGAACAAAAGCTGATGACACCTTTTTCGAGGGGCCCACTGATTTTCAGAAACTTTGAAGGCCCATACAAAAAATTGGTGACCAATTTCGCCAAACCGAACATAGGGTTATACTACCTATACTGTCAAGTCCGTGTATTTTTCAAAAAGTGTTCATTTGTTGCATAGTTAACTTTTGGTGCAAAATGGTATATTTCAGTGGGGGAGGTACCAAAATCGGCTTGGCAACTTGGCCCATTTTTCTCGATGTGATATCGACTAATAAACTAATACTATGTGTGAATGTTCAGATGATTTCTATAAGTAGTAAAGAATCAATATTTAACTAAATGCTAAACCTTTTCCGGGAAGGTTCTAAAAGGAGGGGACCAATATGGCCCATCTTCGAAAACAGCCTGAGATGGAGAAAAATATTACCACATACCAAATTTAAAGTTATTAAATCGGTTACTCCTTTCGAGAGATATCGTGCGCACCAGCCAGCAGACAGACGGACAGGCATTGCTTAAATGACTTAGAATTAACCAAATCGAATTTCCACTAAAACATACCCTGGGGTCTTCGGTTACTACTTCGATGTGTTACACTTTTGACTCGTAGCAAATGGTACATACCCTCCTCTGTAGGGTGAGAGGATAAAATGGATAAAATATGGTTCCCCTGTGAGGAATGAAATAATAACAGATTTTCGAATTTCTGAAATAAGAAAGTGATAGGACAGAGCCCATATTTGGTAGAAGGCAGTTACTTAAAATCCGAAAATGTTAAAATATCAGAATCCGGAATATTTTCTAATATTTTTCTTTAAAAAATATTCACTTTCCATTACTTTGCGGCATTTATAATTTATGATTTTTATTACTCGTATTTCGCCCTAAAGTACAAATTTCTCAAATATTTTGGAATTTCAAAGAATTTTCTGCCGACAAACATTTAACCCAATAAAACACATCTGAAAAATCTGACTGACTGACCCATATTGGTGCGTAAAAAGCGATTAAATTATTATTAACAAAATATCGAACACACACAAAATAACCAATAATTTAAAAACGTCCAGAAGAAATAAAAAAAAACACACAAAAAATCAACAATAACATCCAGCAAATATTTTCAATATTCCCATTGAATTGAATAAGCGGAAAATGATTATGATTAAATAAATTGCATTTGAATGGCCAAAGAGAGAGACGGACGTCATAGGCTCCACAACAAAATATTCCGAAAGAAAGCACTTCAAATGTAAACATCAAAATTCAGAAAAAAAACAATATTTATTGAATGGAAATTTCTAAAGGGTTTGGAAATTGTTGTTGGCATACGCACGCCAGCAGTTTAATGATTATTTAAAAATGCATCACAGAATTGAATTTCAAACCAGAAGAAGAGAGTCGGACGAACCATCCAACCGAAATGAAATGCAGGAGAGTGCAACATAATCATCATCCTCATCGTCATTGGTTGGGGGGTATGTGATCAGTGAACGAGTGATCGTCAATTGTAGTGCAACAGGTCAATTGCAGCACGTCTGGGCCGCCTTTGTATAAGTTCTGTTCTTCTCAAGCGTATATCCGTGCGTATGTCTGTCCTTCTTTTGGTTCACCCAAATGTGTTGCTTTTGAAAATGAAAAGTGATCCGTGATCGAGTTGATCATCTGCTTTTAATCTTGAACCGATCAAGAAACACTATAGCTCTGCCACACGCTGCCTGCAGTGGCTGTCGGAGCTGTTGCTGCCGATGTTCATAATGATGACGATGAGGAAGATGAAGAGAATGTAATCAAGGGAAGCATTTTTCAAAAATGAAATTAAACTTAAAGTGTTTGTGGTTGGTAATGGGACTGGTTGGTGGTGGTGGGGTATCCACAGCGACCACATCACTTTATACTTTATGGAACAATAACATATCATTTTCTATAGATTATAAAGAGGAAGAAATACAGACAAAGAATTTCAAAAAAATAAAATCCAAAAAACCGGCTGACGTTTTGATGTCTGACGAAAAAAACGCATTTCAATTTAATTTTGTTAAATGCTCGAATTCATGTTAAGATTCTTTTGACTTATTGGGCCACAACAAAAAAAAATCCAACGCAAAATGCAATTTGTAATTTCAAAACAAAACATTCATTTGAACGATTTCCTCTTGAGAAAATATTTCTTAATACTTATAATATAATAAACAAAAACTATCAACTTACCCGTACAACCATTCGATTCTTCTTTGAGGCCGAAAAATCCTTCACTGCATTCATTGCATTTAAGTCCCACCACTCCGGGTTTGCAATAACATTGTCCATTATCGGGATCACAAGTATGAGGATCAATTGTTCCGAACTCATCACAACCACAGGGAGCACATTGTTCTTCCAATAAAGCAAAACCCTCATCACATTCGTCGCATTTTTGGCCGGCATAACGAGGTTTGCACAAACACTGACCATCGGTGGAGTCACAGACCGAACTGTCGGAACCCTCCTCAAAACAGGAGCAGGGTTCACAACCCACCGAAGGATCACCCCAGAAGCCCATTTTGCAGCGTTCACAATGCCAACCCTCGGTGTTGCCCCTGAAAAAATATAGTTTTAGTAAGACTTTTTAAAATAAAAAACAATTTCAAAATACAAAAAAAATCAGATGCGTTAGAAATTTAAGCGTTAAACGCTTTGGCATTTATTTAGGTTGGAGTTTCTTCCGCTCTTGGATACTTACTCGCACACTATACATTGCCCGGTAAAAACATCACAAGGTCCTCCATCACAATCACACGGACGGCAGGAGGATCCCACTTCAGTAGGTTTGCCATAGTAACCATCGTCACACATTTCACAGTGATCTCCCGTATAGCCTAAAAAATAAAGAAATTAAAAAAATTAATATGAAAATAATAAATAAAAATATTTAAAGTATGAAAATAAAAAAGTCAAATTCTTATATAAAAACAAAAAAAGTATAATTAACATATTAAAATAAATTTAATCAAAAAAAATTTTAGTACAAAAAATTTAGTATAAAAATCAAAAATAATATATATGTACGTATGGCATATACATTATATATAATAGCGATGTAATAACTATAGTCTGGAACAGGGCTTCCCAACCATACAACAATCATAAATTATATAAACAAAATAAATAAAATAAATAAAATAAATAAAATAAATAAAATAAATAAAATAAATAAAATAAATAAAATAAATAAAATAAATAAAATAAATAAAATAAATAAAATAAATAAAATAAATAAAATAAATAAAATAAATAAAATAAATGAAATAAATAAAATAAATAAAATAAATAAAATAAATAAAATAAATAAAATAAATAAAATAAATAAAATAAATAAAATAAATAAAATAAATAAAATAAATAAAATAAATAAAATAAATAAAATAAATAAAATAAATAAAATAAATAAAATAAATAAAATAAATAAAATAAATAAAATAAATAAAATAAATAAAATAAATAAAATAAATAAAATAAATAAAATAAATAAAATAAATAAAATAAATAAAATAAATAAAATAAATAAAATAAATAAAATAAATAAAATAAATAAAATAAATAAAATAAATAAAATAAATAAAATAAATAAAATAAATAAAATAAATAAAATAAATAAAATAAATAAAATAAATAAAATAAATAAAATAAATAAAATAAATAAAATAAATAAAATAAATAAAATAAATAAAAAAAATAAAATAAATAAAATAAATAAAAATAAATAAAATAAATAAAATAAATAAAATAAATAAAATAAATAAAATAAATAAAATAAATAAAATAAATAAAATAAATAAAATAAATAAAATAAATAAAATAAATAAAATAAATAAAATAAATAAAATAAATAAAATAAATAAAATAAATAAAATAAATAAAATAAATAAAATAAATAAAATAAATAAAATAAATAAAATAAATAAAATAAATAAAATAAATAAAATAAATAAAATAAATAAAATAAATAAAATAAATAAAATAAATAAAATAAATAAAATAAATAAAATAAATAAAATAAATAAAATAAATAAAATAAATAAAATAAATAAAATAAATAAAATAAATAAAATAAATAAAATAAATAAAATAAATAAAATAAATAAAATAAATAAAATAAATAAAATAAATAAAATAAATAAAATAAATAAAATAAATAAAATAAATAAAATAAATAAAATAAATAAAATAAATAAAATAAATAAAATAAATAAAATAAATAAAATAAATAAAATAAATAAAATAAATAAAATAAATAAAATAAATAAAATAAATAAAATAAATAAAATAAATAAAATAAATAAAATAAATAAAATAAATAAAATAAATAAAATAAATAAAATAAATAAAATAAATAAAATAAATAAAATAAATAAAATAAATAAAATAAATAAAATAAATAAAATAAATAAAATAAATAAAATAAATAAAATAAATAAAATAAATAAAATAAATAAAATAAATAAAATAAATAAAATAAATAAAATAAATAAAATAAATAAAATAAATAAAATAAATAAAATAAATAAAATAAATAAAATAAATAAAATAAATAAAATAAATAAAATAAATAAAATAAATAAAATAAATAAAATAAATAAAATAAATAAAATAAATAAAATAAATAAAATAAATAAAATAAATAAAATAAATAAAATAAATAAAATAAATAAAATAAATAAAATAAATAAAATAAATAAAATAAATAAAATAAATAAAATAAATAAAATAAATAAAATAAATAAAATAAATAAAATAAATAAAATAAATAAAATAAATAAAATAAATAAAATAAATAAAATAAATAAAATAAATAAAATAAATAAAATAAATAAAATAAATAAAATAAATAAAATAAATAAAATAAATAAAATAAATAAAATAAATAAAATAAATAAAATAAATAAAATAAATAAAATAAATAAAATAAATAAAATAAATAAAATAAATAAAATAAATAAAATAAATAAAATAAATAAAATAAATAAAATAAATAAAATAATGTAACAATGTAATAATAATGCCGTATCGTCTTACCAGGTGCAAATAAATAAAATAAATAAAATAAATAAAATAAATAAAATAAATAAAATAAATAAAATAAATAAAATAAATAAAATAAATAAAATAAATAAAATAAATAAAATAAATAAAATAAATAAAATAAATAAAATAAATAAAATAAATAAAATAAATAAAATAAATAAAATAAATAAAAAAAATAAAATAAATAAAATAAATAAAAAAATAAAATAAATAAAATAAATAAAATAAATAAAATAAATAAAATAAATAAAATAAATAAAATAAATAAAATAAATAAAATAAATAAAATAAATAAAATAAATAAAATAAATAAAATAAATAAAATAAATAAAATAAATAAAATAAATAAAATAAATAAAATAAATAAAATAAATAAAATAAATAAAATAAATAAAATAAATAAAATAAATAAAATAAATAAAATAAATAAAATAAATAAAATAAATAAAATAAATAAAATAAATAAAATAAATAAAATAAATAAAATAAATAAAATAAATAAAATAAATAAAATAAATAAAATAAATAAAATAAATAAAATAAATAAAATAAATAAAATAAATAAAATAAATAAAATAAATAAAATAAATAAAATAAATAAAATAAATAAAATAAATAAAATAAATAAAATAAATAAAATAAATAAAATAAATAAAATAAATAAAATAAATAAAATAAATAAAATAAATAAAATAAATAAAATAAATAAAATAAATAAAATAAATAAAATAAATAAAATAAATAAAATAAATAAAATAAATAAAATAAATAAAATAAATAAAATAAATAAAATAAATAAAATAAATAAAATAAATAAAATAAATAAAATAAATAAAATAAATAAAATAAATAAAATAAATAAAATAAATAAAATAAATAAAATAAATAAAATAAATAAAATAAATAAAATAAATAAAATAAATAAAATAAATAAAATAAATAAAATAAATAAAATAAATAAAATAAATAAAATAAATAAAATAAATAAAATAAATAAAATAAATAAAATAAATAAAATAAATAAAATAAATAAAATAAATAAAATAAATAAAATAAATAAAATAAATAAAATAAATAAAATAAATAAAATAAATAAAATAAATAAAATAAATAAAATAAATAAAATAAATAAAATAAATAAAATAAATAAAATAAATAAAATAAATAAAATAAATAAAATAAATAAAATAAATAAAATAAATAAAATAAATAAAATAAATAAAATAAATAAAATAAATAAAATAAATAAAATAAATAAAATAAATAAAATAAATAAAATAAATAAAATAAATAAAATAAATAAAATAAATAAAATAAATAAAATAAATAAAATAAATAAAATAAATAAAATAAATAAAATAAATAAAATAAATAAAATAAATAAAATAAATAAAATAAATAAAATAAATAAAATAAATAAAATAAATAAAATAAATAAAATAAATAAAATAAATAAAATAATGTAACAATGTAATAATAATGCCGTATCGTCTTACCAGGTGGACATTGTGTACAAATGTATTCGGCATTTTCCACCACTCCATACAGAGGGTTTATGTCCATAATAGAATAGGTTTTCAGTTGACAACTGGGTGAGAAGTTGTTACTATCCACAAGCAAAGGGCAAGCACATGGGCGACAATCATTGGGGGTGCCCAGTAGAGGATTTCCATAGAAGCCGCGTTTACACCGCTCACATCTGCAAACAAAGGAATGACAATGGTAAGAATGTGAGAGGTAAGAAAATGTAATAAACTATGCACCAACAGAGGGCAATCATGGCGGCAACTGTAGGTTCATATCTGTGATAACTGTTCGCCTTTGCTCTTTTTGACATGTTGGTGCAGCCCCTGTTGCTGAACCAAATTTCACCACAGACAAAAGAATAACATAAATGTTGGAGTGGTGGAATTTGATAAAAATTAAGCGAAGACAAACACCCATATGCCTCGATACAAAGTCGTGGATATTGTGGATGATGTGGTGAGGCGTCGTTGCTTAACTCAACATAATTAAAGAAAACTTAACTCAAATAGATAAAGCAGACGTTTTCACAATATTTCTTCCAACTGTAGGATAACCAGTCCAACAGTTAGAAGTCAGAGCTATCCTACAGTTATACCCGTCAAATTATATGTAATTAAAATTTTTAATATTCGACAAGATTTAACCAGACATGGGGAAAATTAGTGTTAGTAAAATAAATTTTATATAGTTGTCCTTACCTTTCACCATAGGTATTGTGCATGCAATTGCCGCAACCTCCACTCTGAAGATCGCAGGAATTCGAGTGACCATTGCAGGGACAAGGTCTACATCTGCCGACTTCATGATGATCAGTGGAATTTTCATAAATTCGTATATAACCAAAATCGCAGGACTCGCACGACAGCCCCGTATAGCCCGGCGGACAAGAACACTGTTCGACCCGTGTCGTGGGATGGCCTCCCAATTCGGTGCCTCCGGTAAAAATAATAACTCTTTCCAAATTTGTTTCCACCTGATCGGTGTGAAATGCGGCTCTCACGAGAATAGCTTCCAAATTAGTTAAAACCGACATAAAGTGAGCCCTGGACACTTCAGTGCCATGATAGTCGGTGCGGCGCATGCGTGTCTTTATATCCTGCACTTGAGCCGGGACATGATACCAATTGCTTTCATCCAAAGTGATATTTATAACAGCCGATGAACCGCGTGTAAACTCCTCATCGCCATAGGCAATCTTCAAGCCATTCTTGCCCAGCAGGATAACATGGGGTCCTGCGGTAGGTTTACCCGATGTATCACCTCTTATGGTCACCCAGTTGACTTGTATGGACAGACGTGAACCATAACTCGTTAAACGATTTCCCAGATAACCCTGAGGTGCCAGCCAGTATATAGCCTCCACATCGGACAAATCAAACATACTATAGCTCAGGGAATTGGTATCAGTATCGAGGGTAGGTATAGCCATTTGGGATTGTGTTATATCGGTAATTTTCCAGTCATTCAAAGTCTCAAAGGCCAGAGGGGAGAGCATGGCACTTGAGCAGGATGCTTCCAGACCCGAACACCAGCAGGAAGAGCAACCATCGATATTGTCGGCACTTAAATCATAAAAGCCTTCTCGACATCTGGCGCATGCTTCACCCTCCACATTGTATTTGCACATACAGACGCCAGAACATTCGGTATCAGTTATTGTTCCCCGAGAATCACATTCGCATTTGCGGCAGTCGTCGCCATAATAACCTTGGGCACATTCTTCACAATGCAAGCCTTGAAATCCCTCATTGCAAATACACTGACCTCCCTCGGAATGGCAGAGACCCTGAGATCCCTTTAAAGAACATTCACAGGGTACACAAGCATCTGTTAACAAAGATCCTACGGGTCTGAAGAAACCCGGTAAACACTGCTCACATTCATTGCCAGTAGTATTATTTTGACAATCCTGACATATGCCTCGTTCCAGGAAAGGATCATAGAAACAGCTCTCGGCATGACTATTACATTGGCAAATTTCGCATTCATTGGCTTCGCGAGTGGTACCATTCCGGAATGCCCTATCCTGATACAAAGGACAACACTCGGAACAATCCGGACCACAGGTGTTATGCATACATTCACATTGCAGTGTCGATTCCAAACTGGAGAACTCCTTCTGCCCCTTATATTTCTCAGCCAATTCTTTAGTTTTCTCAGCATGACCATGACAATTCAAACGGGCGCTTACCCGTATTTGCTTGAGGGAGTAGAAACTCCTCTTCTCCAACGAATGAGCATCCAATTGCCAGTACACACTATTATCCAAATTGGCGGTCGAATGCATACCCTGGAAACGTATGCGTATATAGCGAGCCGTAATAAAGTCTATTATCTCTTGAGTCTGTTCCATGGCTCCCGGTCGATTTTTGAGTAAAGATACATGAAGTTCCCCATTTTCCAGGGGCAGAGCTTTGGAAAATTGTGTTGTGCATATGACTTCGGTGTCATTTTGAAAAACATATTTGCCATTTTGTCCGGGTAGATCATAACGTTGTCGACAATCAGCATCAGAGCGTCCAAAATACTGCCACGGTTCGTATATGTAACCATCCAGAGATTTCTCAAGCACCCAGGAGGCCGGACGGGGAGAGTTGGCTGATTTCAGCATGACATAGAAGACTTGATAGATCTGAAAAGGAACGGAAAATGGAAAAACGTATTTTAATAATTTAATTAGCGATTCGGGATTTATTCAAAATGTTCTGCATTCTTGCAATGGAAATGGGAGTCTAGTTTTTTGATTTAGAAAAAAAAAGAAGAATTTTTTAGCAAAATTTCCTACCTTCGAACAATTTTTTTCTTGATCTCAATTTACAGAAGTCAAGTATTCTAAATGTTCTTTAGACTTCTTTGAGTAAAAGATATCCTAGTGGGATTGTTAATTTTATCCTTATCATGCATATTTGGTAAGATTGAATAGAATATACATATATAGTAAGTAGAACATACATAGGATGTGGATAGGTGATATAAGATATACATAAGGATAGAAAATACGGATTGGATCCACATATACTGCATAGCATATGGATATGAGATATTGGTAGGAGATACGAAGAGGAGAGAGTGATATTGTTGAACCCAGGTTCAACAACAACATATTTAATTAATTAAATCAACTGAATTAAAATGAAGTCTAATTAGTTATTAATCCCTATAATTCTAAGTCTAAATTCCCTATAACACTGTTACTTCTCGTCTAAATGGCAAACCAAAGGTCTCCTGGAGTTGTACAGATATGATATATGGATACAAGAGTCACGTATGTGGAATATTGATGGGAGTTGTTTGCAGATAGGATACATGGATAGGAGACATTAATAGTAGATATTGATAAGAGATATGAATGAGAGATTTAAAGGTATGGATAGCAAATTTGGATAGGGTATATGGATATGATATATAGATAGGAGATATGGATATGAGATAGGGATAGGGATAGTGGATATGGGTAGGAGATATGGATATAATATGTGGATATGGATAAGAAATGTGGATAGAAAATGAGGAATGTGTGGATAGGAGATATGGATAGTAGATATAAATATGGGTATGGATAGGAGATATGGATAGTAGATATAAATATGGGTATGAATATGAGATATGGATAGGAGATATGGGTAGGAGATATGGATAGGGGGTATGGATAGGGGTATGGATAGGGGGTATGATTGGAGATATGGATATGGGGTATGGGTAGGAGATATGGAAGTTGTAGATAGAAGATATGGACATTAGATATGAATGGGAGACATGGATATGGTTATGGATAGCTAGGAGATATGGATAGGCGATATGGGCAGGAGACATGGACTGTAGACATTGATAGAGATATGGATGAGAGATATAAAAGATGTGAATTGTGCAGATATGAATGGATATGGATAGGAGATGTGGATAGGAGATATAGATAAGAGATGTGAATAGGAGATATGGATATAAGATATAGATAGGCGGTATGGAAAGGGGGGTATGGAAAGGGGGTATGGATAGGGGATATGGATATGGGGTGTGGATAAGAAATGTGGAAGTTGTGAATAGAAGATATGGACATTGGATATGGATAGGAGGTAAAGATTTGGGAATGGATAATAGATATGGATAATAGACATGTGAAGGAGATATGGATAGGAGATATGGACAGAAGACATGGATTGTAGACATTGATAGAAGATATTGATGAGAGATATAAACAGCAGTAATGGCTACGAATCATGAATAGAAGATGTGAATTGGATGTATGGATAAATGTGAATACGAGACATATGGAGAGTAGACATTGATCAGAGATATGGATAGAAGGTATAGATAGGAGATATTGACGCGAGGATGATGTGGCGAATAGAAGATGTGAAAGGGATATATGGATAGGGAATATGAATGGGTGATCTGGATAGGGGACAAGGATAGCAAACAAAGATAGGCGATAAACTTGGAAAAATGGAATGATATGATATAAGGAAAACATGTGGATAGGATATATAAATGGGATATACGGATGTGAGTTATGAATAGAATATGTGGATAGAATGTATAGGTATGATATATATATATATATATAGGGGATAAGGATAAGAGATGCGGATAAAGATTGATAAGAGATGTGTATGAGAGATATAACGGGAGGTATAACGGGAGGTATGGAAAGGAAATACGAATAGAAGATGTGGATGGGATATATGTATAGTAGATATTGATTGAGATATTTAGGAGATGTGTACTCGTATACGAGATATGGATAGTAGACATTGGTAAGAGATAGGATAAGATATATAGATAGGAGAGTATTGACGCGTATGGGTAGTATAGGGTGATCTAAGTATATATTTCCTTTTTGAATAGCCTTTTTTGACAGATCACGTGTGAGTCGTGTCATGCTGTCATGTTATTTTTGTTAAGTGTTGTTTGGCATTTTTTCATGGAAAGACTTACGCCTGCACAACGTTTACAAATTATTCAGTTTTATTATCAAAATAATCGTTTGCCAATTGCGCTAAGTCCATTTTTTTTAAATCCAAAAAAACACCTTCCAGTCGACCCACGACCTTGACACCAATGAGCAATATTTTAGCTCTCGTTAAGAGCTATCTTTTTGCCATTGACCGATTCCCGATCCGACGTACCGGAATCATCGGTCCATATTGCTTCAAAAATTATGCCGGTGAGAACGTAACCGTCAATGGCGACCGTTATCGTGCCATGATAACCGACTATTTGATGCCTGAAATTGAACCTCGTGATCTCGGCGACCCTTGGTTTCAACAAGATGGCGCCACTTCGCACACATCGCATCAATCAATGGATGTATTGAGAGAACACTTCGGTGAGCAGATAATTTCACGTTTTGGGCCGGTCGATTGGCCACCAAGATCGTTCAATTTGAATTTTCTGTGTTTTTTTCATTAAAAAAGTAGGGAACCTCCAAATGGATCACGCTATGTATATAATTCCTTTTAGTATAATTGCGGAGTTGAACGCAAAATGAGATTGGAGGTTCGATTTCGGAAAAGATCAACAGATTGTTATGATTAGAGCATCATCTTGTCATTACTCGATTTTTTAAGAAAACCAAGAGGACAACAATAGCCTATTGTTGTCCTCTTGGCATATTGCTATATGCCTATAGCAGTTTCACGAGTGTATATAACTTCATGACTATAGGAAAAGTACCGCTATATCCTTTCCTCCAAACCAACTATTCCAAACATTCTTGCAATTGATCTAGATTTCCCAAGCAATTTGCCACTTCATTTTGTTGCATTATTTTCCCATTAATAATATGATTTATTAGAGATACAAATATACATTTTCACAACAATTCCACAATAAAAATTAATCACTGCCATCGGGTGATCAGAACCCCAAAAAAATATTGGCTAAGCATTATAAAGAAAAAAGAGCACATTTTATAGTAAATTATGAGATGTCTGCTTAATAAAGTTTCCACATTAATAATAATCCAACAAGGCCAATGTTGTATGAAAAAATCTAACAGAAAATAAATAAATAAAAAATAGACTTGAAGAATTTTTATGGACTCACTGGACACACACACAGATGACGGTTCTACAGGTTTTTGGACGACAAGTCTATGCGACAAACCAACCAAGCATTTAATCAACCGTGGAAACCCAAAACGATTTGCACGAAATAATTCAAGAAAAATCATTTACAAGTGATTTGCATTTTTCAATTTGCAAAACCACCATGTGTTGTACAATTTGCTATTTTTTCCCGTCCACTAAAAGGAATTCCGAATTCCAAATGACGAAGAAAAAAACGAAACATTAATATTAATTAATTGCTTTGAAAGGCAAATTGGCAAAAAAAAACACAATTTCAATTCTACCAGTTTTCAGTTTTGTCCACCGCAGCGTTTTCGCCTCCCCCCATTGAACGCAGAACATTTGGCGCAATTTGTTTTATTATTGGCGGCAAAGACAAAATATATTTATTCACTATTTCCCAAATGTTATGGCGCCACCTGTTGTCAATGTATTAGAGATTATGTTTAAAGATTTCGGTTTCTTTAGTTTAAAGAGTGATTTTTGTTGGTGTTGTATATTTTTTTTAATTTTCTTGGGAATTTTTTGAATATTGACCTCCTTAAATGCCGAATTCAGTATCTCCAAATGCTTAGATTTGGTTTAGTTGTTTTAACATTCATGTCTTGTCTCTCTCGTAATACCATATTTGACTTTTGATCTTGCGGCATTGATAATGCGCTATTTATATGGCGTCAGTTTTGAATTTGAACAATGAAAAAAGTGTTAAAATGATAAGATTTTCCTGGGACATAGAAACAAAATATGTATACAGTCAAAGAAAAACATGAGCGATCTAAGGGAAGGATTGACAACATATGGGAATAGACAAATATTCAAATGCAGATAAGTAAAAAACATATGGCGTTAAAGATGGAATTACTGATTTTATTGTTCTTAGTGTTTCAACGAGTCCTCCTCATTTGAGTATTTTAAATTCCAAAAAACGTTTCATTGTTTTTGATATGTTTCTGCACATTTTTAGAAGAATTGACTATCGGTAAATTATGCTTTATTAGAATTTATAAGCAATAAAAACCTTAAAGTGTACCACAAAAATGTATATATATACATTAAAATTGTCCACCTTAACATTAAACTTTTTCGTATCATTTTTAAAAAAATTACACGATTCTGCACATTTCTAGAAAAATAGCTTACCAATCAAATGTAATTATTTACAATTTAAGAAGGCTTAAGACTCGAAAAGTGTACCACAAAAATATTTGCTGCTCGAAGGACCAAAGTAAAGTCTGGATATGTGG
The DNA here is from genome assembly GCA_963930755.1 of Eudasyphora cyanicolor. Lineage (NCBI taxonomy): Eukaryota > Metazoa > Arthropoda > Insecta > Diptera > Muscidae > Eudasyphora > Eudasyphora cyanicolor. The sequence continues at coordinate 9,236,635 of OZ005737.1, forward strand.
TTCTATTTCACCTACATTGCGAGCCGGATATTTTCATATACATTATATTACTTGACGTAATTTTTTCGTGTTAACAGAAGTGAGGTAATAATTCGTATTCGTTTGGAAGAGGCTATGCCTCTAATTTTTTCGTGTTAACAGAAGTGAGGTAATAATTCTTATTCGCTTGGAAGAGGCTATGCCTTTTAGAGCTGGACTTTTTCCGAATAATCACAGCTAAACCTCGCTGAATGATCGGAGTAGCATCAGTGAAATAGCTATACGAGGAGCTCAGCAATCAAATAATTGCATTTGCTTCACCGTTTTTAAAAATTTGCATTCTATAATACATAATAGAGACAAAGATGGGCTAATGCCAGGAGAATATCCTGGTGACACATCAATTATTTTACAACCTTGAAAGTTGTACATCTTTACATCGTTTTCGCTATAATGTTATGATTCTGCACATCTATAAGAAAAGTGTTTTCCAATAAAATAAATTTTAATATAATTTAGCAACATAAAATACCTTAAAAGTGCACCACAAAATATATCTGGCTTTAAGGACCAATGTAAAGATAGAATATGTATATGGTTAGCCAAATAAAAAATAATATTACTTCGAAATTATCAAACATATTTCTATATAAAAAAATTTTGAATACAATTATATGATTCTGCACATATTTGAAGAAAATGCTATCTAATGCAATATACATTTTTACCATTTAATAACTCTTTAGACTCTAAAATTGTACCACAAAAATATAACCGCCTCGAAGGACCAATGTAAAGGCTGACTATGTGGTTCTATTTGCCCTGCTCTGCGAACTTTATACTACTACTTGGAAATTATCATATATATTTCTATCATCCCTTTTTTCTCAGTGTCTCTTGGGGCTTTCTCCCACCAATTAATTAAATTAAACACTTGCCCGTTAATCTCTGACCTATCATTATTACTCTCTCTCTCACACACAGTGAAAACACTTTAAAAACTATCAAACACTCTTTCGCTTTGTAGTTCAACCGACTATATTTACTCGAGTGTATTATGGAAAAGGAATGTGTCATGTCTTTTGAATTCCATGTTCTTTTGGGGCGTAAAAAGATTTATGACAAGGCCCATATCTATAACCCGTGTTTTATAGTTAAACGAGCGATCAGAAGAACAAAAACGTTTGACTAAATTCCGAATTCATGAGTGAGTGAAAACTTGAAATGGATATCGTATATCTTTTAAAAAAGTTATCCATATTTGTCTTTACGCATTTGAATGACTGATGACGAACGAGGTTTCCGAGAGATATCAAATCTATGGGAGAATGGGAAAAAAGTAACCTATCCCAAGAAAATTGTTAATATGTTTTTAATCATAGACGTTTTCCCCAGAATTTTAAATACGATTTTTTTAATCTATCTTAATTCCCCTGAATTCATATACGTGATTTTATTTTCGGCCACTGGTGCCTGTCATTCATTTCAATCGCTTTCAAATTCCATTCCATTTCATTCTGTTTTGTTTATTGTTAATGTTTCGAGGTTTTCATAATTTCTTTTTTATCCGTCCGTCTGTCTTACGGAAAATGACTTCCAAAGCAATTAGTTCTGCTCCCAATTTTAGTAGAAGGTTCACTTGTCATTTATGTTTGGTTTTTGGAGTTAGTTTTTTCTTTCTCTCTCTTTCCATTCGGCCCAGAATAATGATGTGTCAAAATGCTGACAATCACCCAACAAAAACACAGAATGACAGCAGCCGCCAACAATAATGATAACAACAACAATTCAAAACATAATTTTCAATATCCGTCACATATGTGTGAGTGTGTCCAAGAAATGGGCATGATAATATTTGAAGTACACAGTTCGCAAAACTAAAGCATTTTTGGGTCGTCGTGAAGCTCCTTGTCGGACCGCAATACAGAAATTGGTGGAAAAATTCGAGCTACTTCAACAAGCAAAATTGACGCATCTGGGGCTCGGAAAACCCAAGAGTTATTGTTGAGAGCCCTCCATCCCCAACGTGTGACTGTTTGGTGCGGTTTATGGTCCGGCGGGGTCATTGGACCTTACTTTTTCGGAAATGAGGTTGGATCGAGGACATAGGGCAGCCACTTTGCGATTTGGTTATTGTAAATTTCATGAAAAGGATATGTTCCTGTATGCGTGGTCGTGGTGGCCATTTGGCTGATGTTATTTTTCATTATTAACGGCATACCTTCCTCTTTATTATGAAATAAACATCCGATCATTTATCTCAAAAAATTGCATTTTTCTTTGAATACCAAAATAACACCTCTTGTTGGAAACCACTTTATTTTCCAAGAAGGAACTAGAACATATTTAAATACAATCCATATAGAAATCATATCCAACCCATGTAGAAATAATATTCAATGTATATCAAATCCAATCAATATCCAGTCTATATCCAATCTATACCCAGTCTATATCCAATCTGCATCCAATGTATATCCAATCCATACCCAATTTATATACACTTTATATCCTATCTATGTTTAATCTACATCCAACCATTAGGCAATATACAATCAATACCCAATCTATTCCCAATCAAAATACAATATATATCTACTCTATATCAAATCTATATCCAATCCATATCAAAAGTATATCCAGTTCATATTCAGTCAATATCCAGTCTATATCCAATATACATATATATATATTCAATCTATATTTACTCAGTATTCAATCTATATGCAATCAATATCCAATCTATCAATCAATACCCATGTCCAATATATATCCAGCCTATATCCAATCTATGTCCACTCCTGTATACAATTCGTCTCCAATCTATATGCAATCGATATTCATTATATATGCAATCTTTACTCAATACGAAGGAACATTTTTTAGGAAAATTGATTGGCTGATGCGTTCTTCAGCGTGCTGAAGCAATTCGAACTTTAATTCTTTGATTTTTGGCCACCGCAATAGTGACTTTGTGAACTGATGCATTGTCTTGATTGTGAGCAAACGCGGCTCCCATCTTGGGCACAGCTTTCTCATCATCAAATGTTCCGTCAATATGCGATGTAAGCACTACTTGAAATTCCTAAAACATCAGGTAGCTCACGAACCTTCAACTGAAGGTCATCCAAATTAATTTTGGGGATTTTTTAACCATTTTAATTGGTCGACCACTACGGTGTTCGTCTTGGCAGCTCGTACGGCTCCGTTTAAACTCTACCACCAAATATTTTATAGTGGTAAACGAAGGAGCAGACTCCCCAAAGGTGAATTGGGCTCTGAGGTCTTCCATTATACTATAGTCGACCTCCAAGGTACCCTCTATACTAGAGTCGTCCTCTGAGGTCCTCCTCTATACTAGAGTCGACATATGAGGTCTTCCATTACATATACCAGAGTCGACCTCTGAGGTCATTCTCTATACTAGAATCGACTTCTGAGGTATTTCATTATACTGGAGTCGACGTCTCAGGTCTTTCTCTATAATAGAACAGGCATCTGAGGTCTTCTACTATACTAGAGTCGACCTCTGACGTCCTCCGCTATACTAGAGTCGAAATCTGAGGTCTAAAACTATTCTAGAGTTGACCTCTGAGATCATTCACTATACTAGAATCAACCTCTAAGGTCTTCCTCTATACTAGAGTCGATCTCTGAGGTCTACCTCTATACTAGATTCAAGCTCGACGGTCTGTCTACACACCAAAATCTACCTCTGAGGTTTTTCCTATTCTAGAATCGATTAGGATTATTGAAATTCCTCTAAGATATTAGACTTTCTTTGAGGAAACACCCTTTTACGGAACATAACATTAGCATCAAAATAAAGTTCAAGACATCAAATTAAAGAAATTCATTGACCGTGTGCCTTAAAGGAAGCCTTAAAGAATTTTTAAAATATTTTTAAATACACATCCCATAAACTATAAATACAAAATGAAAGGGGGAAACTGACAACATTGTATAATAAATGGGGACAAATAAACATGAAGTAAGACTAATCTTAATGGATGATTTCAATTTACTAAATAGACCTTAACTATGTGAACTCTTTATGTTATTCCAGGAATTTTTAAATAGAAAAACAAAATAATTATTATTTGTAACATATCAGCTAAACTCTGATAATCTGTAAATAAATACCATATGTTTTTCTAGTTATTATTTGTGAAAAGCATTCTTTGATTATCTCTGAATTCGTAGAAAGCAAAAACTGAATTTTTTTCACGACGAGTGGGTGATAAGGTTCAAATCATAGCCTCACACAGTTGTGCAGTTTTCAGTAGAATTTTTTTATTGCTGCGGTTTCATCTGTTCCAAAACAAAGAGATAAGATGCGAACTGATCCAGAGGGGGGATATGTGCTGGTTGAACGATTAGCAGAAGAATGAAAAAGTGTGGGAACTAAAGCGAAGGCATTAAGGGAAAATGTCTCAGGGAAACTTTAAGCCGAGAAGTGCAAACATAAAATTTAGAGGTGCCACTAAATATTAGATTATCTCATCCCCGTGACAAATTTTTCCTCCTCCAAAATTAAGTTTCTAATAAATTCACTTATTATGCGATCGCACTTCTATATCTCATCTAAGTAGACTTCAAAATATGTCATCGAAATGTCCACTTTGAAACGCCACACAAGTCGTTCGTTCGCTCACTTTTTTCTGCTGCAACGTCAAATGATCTGGCTGACTGGTTGGCTGTCAAGTCAATTAATGCAACATACTCCGGTGCAACGTGCAATACGCGGTGCTGCTACTCTGCTCACCACATGCGTTTTTCCAGCAACTTTCAATTCAAGTTGGACAACGAATGCAGAATGCTGAAAAAATGCATAGATCGCTTCAAAAAACTGTCAATTTAATATTTATTGCGTAAACTTACATTAGTTTACAACAAATTGTTGTTGTTTTGCAGATAATAATCGATGGAGAGCATTGAGCTTTGATAGGTATATTCTATAAAACATTTTAGTTGTAATATTTGCAATATTTTGCATTACATACACTTGGAGAAAAGTTTAACAAAGTTTTTTTTATAATTTTAAATTTTATTATACACGAAGACCTCGACTCCAGTTTTTAAGGAGACATCAGATGTAGAATCTAGTATAGAGGCAGATCTCAGAGTTCGACTATAGTGTAGATAAAAACCTCAGAGCTTGAATACTGCATAGAGGAATACCTCAAAGGTCGACTCTAGTGTAGATGAAGATCTCAGACGTTAAGAATAGTAATAGTACAAAAGAAGAACCTAGATGTCGACTCTAGCTTGGAGGAATATTTTAGAAGTCGACTCTAGTATAGAGGAAGACTTCAGAGGTCGACTCTGGTATAGAGGAGGACCTGAGAGGTCGACTCTGGTATAGAGGAAGACCTGAGAGGTCGACTATGGTATAGAGGAAGACCTCAGATGTCGACTCTGATATACGGGTAGACTTCAGACGTCGAGTCTGGTATATAGAAAGACCTCAGAGGTCGACTCTGGTATAGAAAAAGACCTTAGAGGTCAACTCTAGTATAGATAAAGAGGTCGATTCTGGTATAGATGAAGACAACAGAGATCGACTCTGGTATAGAGGAAGCCCTAAGAGGTCGACTCTGGTATAGAGGAAGACCTCAGAGGTCGACTCTGGTATAGAGGAAGACCTCAGAGGTCGACTCTGGTATAGAGGAAGACCTCAGAGGTCGACTCTGGTATAGAGGAAGACCTAGACTCTAGTATAGAGGAAGACCTCGAATCTAGTATAGAAGACCACAGAGGTCGACTCTAGTATAGAAGAAAACCTCAGATGTCAACTATGGTATAGAGGCAGAGGTCGAGTAGAGTATAAAGGAAGACTTCAAAGGTCGACTCTAGTACAGAGGAAGGCCTAAGAGCTCCACTCTAGTATAGAGGAAGACCTGAGAGGTCGACTTCTGTATAGAGAAAGACCTCACAGGTCGACTCTTGTGCAGAGGAAGACCTCAGAGGTGGACTCTAACATAGAGGAAGACCTCAGAAGTAGACTATCGTATAGAGGAAGACCTCTGGGGTCAAATATAGCGGAGGACCTCAGAGCTGTAATATAGAGGAAGACCTCAAAGGTCGACTCTAGTATACAGGAAGACCTCAGAGGTCGACTCTGTTATAGAGGAACACCTGAGAGGTCGACTCTAGTATAGAGGAAGACCTGAATGGTCGACTCTAGTATAGAGGAAAACCTGAGAGGTCGACTCAAGTATAGAGGAAGACCCTAGAGGTCGAGTCTAGTATAGAGGAAGACCTCAGAGGTCGACTCTAGTATAGAGGAAGACCTCAGAGGTCGACTCTAGTATAGAGGAAGACCTCAGAGTGCGTCTCTAGTATAGAGGAAGACTTCAGAGGTCGACTCTGGTATAGAAGAAAACCTCAGAGGTCGACTCTGGTATAGAGCAAAACCTCAGAGGTCGACTATAGTATAGAGGAAGATCTCAGAGGTCGACTATAGTATAGAGGAAGATTTCAGAGGTCGACTATAGTATAGACTATATTACAGATTAAGGTCTGAGATGTTGACTCTAGAATAGGGACGGACTTTATAGGTTGACCCTATTATAGAGGTAGATCTCAGAGGAATATGTGTCTGATTTAACTAATTTAATAAATACATGATGTCAAGAATTATAAGGTTTACATGCTTATAATTCTATTTTTTCTCAGCGTAGTACACCTTTAGGCCTCTCTATCTTCATCCAATCGTTTTGTATTCACTTTGAATCGACCATATTTGGGCGATTTGTTAAAATAGTTTCTTTACGGGATAATTGAATCATTAAATTTAACCAAATTTGGGTTCTCGAAAATATGTGTATTAAGTAACTGTATTTCGAATTTAGTCAGAAGCAAACGCGACAGCGGCAGTAGCCCGGAGGCAATAGTCGAAATGACAGAAATGTTAAGAGAATCGACTGACGGTGGAAACTTGTTAACAGTGATGTTTGGTGACATGTTCGTTTTGAACATTTCAATAAATGGTAAATAGCAATTATGCGCTTAAGACCACAAAGAGTTTTATTTTGGTCAACCGACCGAACAAACAAACGAATAAATGAATGATTTATTTGTTTAGAAGCAATTTTGCATAGCAATTCTTTTTTGTGGTAGCATGTTAACAACAATTCACATAATTAAAGCTGCTCCCACAAAAGAGCCTTCATCGCTCTGAGACGAGAGCCATTACTCACAGTACGGGGCGCAACAGTATTCGGTCGCTCTGCGGCATTTGATGAAATATGACAATTTTGCCAGAGTTTTTGAGTTCTGTTTGTTCTTGATTTATGCCTCTTAGAGCATAAATCTTTCGTTTGTCAAGAACATGGGAGGGAGGATGAGAGGCTACCCTCTCCACGTCTGCGTCGCGGTTGTTGTTATGGTCAATTCTTACCAAAATATTGTTTCTTAATGACTCATTTCCTTAATAAACATCCACGAATATGCAAAAGCACTGTGTGGTTCTGCGCTGCATTGGACTGACTCTCCATGTTGCTCATTCAAACCACTTGACAGTCGGTGACATGTTGCACATGTCAGAATTCACAATTTAAAACAGGGTTGCATATGCACTGCTTCGACTCTTTGTTTTGTTTGCATTTTTTGTCCTCCTGAGTTGATTTTTTTCTGACAAGTTATTGAAAATGTTGTGAAATGTTTGTCGTTTGGAACATTCCATTTTGTACGATTTACGTATGTTTTCAATTAGTTGCTTTAACACCATTTTTTCATTGCATTTGGTGGTTGTAGTTGATGGTAGCGTTGCCTCATTTGTGTATTTCATAATTGTTGAGTTCAAGTATTATGTAGTTAGTTCTTTTGGTTTTTGTATGAAGTGTTAATTGCCAGAAATTCACATTTTCTGTCGCTGCCACAACAAAAATTTCAAAAAATTTGGCAACCGGAATTTGGTAATAATGTCAATTTTTATGTTTCGACTATTTCTCAAGAATTAATGGATACACTTCTTAAATACTAGACCTTAGAGATCTAGGCCTTTATTCATAAAAAGTTAATAAAGGTTTGAAGAACGTTTTAACACTGCTAAAACGTTCCTCAAACCCTCATTAACTTTTTATGAATAAGGCCCCTATAATTTAGACTCAAGCATTGAGAATTGAGAAGAAAATTAATTTAGCAAATGTAACAAAAAAAGTAGGCCGACGGCGCAAAAAAGAGTTATAATTAGAATGTGTCTTTTCTGTTTTCTTGAATGGGGATGTAATTTCCTAAAGCACTTTTTGTAACGAAAACAGGCCCCAAATTTGGGGCGCACTTTAATTTTCAATTTGGCTGCATTTCCTTGATGTCCAACTTCCGGCCGCCGACAAATACATATAAAATTCTACAGAGGAGTACTACTAACATTCAGTGGTTGAAAGTATACTTCACTTGAGGTTCATTATTGTTGAAAAAGTCCACCCAAAACCACGATTGGCGGAACTATAATAATACATTTGAAGCAGTAACAAAAGGAGGACAAATCCCACATTTTTCAAAAAGGAGGGAGGACGGGAGGATCATGGTGAAAAAGGAGGACATGTCCTCCTAAAACCCTGGGTATAGAGGAAGACTTCACAGGTTGAGTCTCAGTGCAAAGGCCTCAGTGGTCTACCCCGGAGCAAGAATTCATTCATTAATTTTTGTATAGATAAATACAAGTAGTATAAATGAAAACCTCAATTGCTCACTCTAGTGTAGAAGAAGACCTCAGTGGTCGACCCTAGTACGGGATAGGTCCTCAGTACTCGACACTAGTATAATGGAAGACCTTAGTGGTCGGTTCCAGTACAGAGGACGACTTGAGTAGTCGACTATAGTACAGATTGAGACATATGTTATCAACTCTTGTGTAGATGAAGAAAGGCCTCAGTGGTGAACCCTCGAATAGAGAACGTCCTCAGTGATCGAACATAATATAGAGGAAGACCTCAATGGTAAACCCTTGTACAGAGAAACACTTGAGGCCTTAGAGAGCGAATCTAAGTTAGAGGAAGACCTCTGGGGTCGATCTTAGTATCGAACTTAAAATAAAGGAAGACATCAATAGTCAACTATAATAAAGAGGCAAATATTAGTGGTCGAATCTAGAATATAGGAAGACATCTACTCTTATATAGAGGAAGACCTCAGTAGTTAACTGTAATATAGAAGAAAACCTCAGAGGACGAATATAATAATGTATACGACCTCAGATTTAGACTTTTGTAAAGGGGCTGATCTTTTGTAAAGCGAAAGATCTCAGAGATCAACTCTAGTATAGCTGAAGACCTGAGAGTTTGTCTCTAATATAGATAAAGACCTCAGAGGACGACTCTCGTATAGAGGTCTTCAGTGATCGAATCTAGTCTTGAGGAAGACCTCAGAGGTCGACTATAGTATAGAGGAAGACTTCAAGGCATAGAGGAAAACCTCAGAGGTCGATTATAGCAGAGGAGGACGTCATAGGTAGACTCTTGTGGTCGATTGGTGTAAAGAGGCAGTCCTCAGTCTGAGGAAGACTTCAGTTCTCTACTCTGGTAAAGAAGAATTCCTCAGTGGTACAACCTTGTAAAGAAGAATACCTTGACAGAATCTAGTAAATAGGAAACTCTTGTAAAGTGGAGTGGTCGACTCTTGTGAAGAGGAATACCTCTGAGACAGAATACTGTAAATAGGAACACCTCATTGGTCCACTCTAAGGAATAGGATGTCGTGCACTATACTAGATAGGTCGACTCTAGTATAGAGGAATTCCTCACTCTAGCATAGAAGAAGATTTCAGTGGTCGACTTAGTGCAGAGGATGATTTAAATATTTGACTATATTATAGAAGAAGACAGCAGATGTCGACTCTTTTATAAAGGTAGACATTAGAGTGGCTGTCTATACTTTACAAGAAGACTTTATTGATAGACTGTAGTGTAGAGGAAGACCTCATCGATCGACCCTAGTACAGAAGAAGACTTCAGTGGTCGAATAGAATAGGAAAACTACAAAAGTCGACCCTGGCTAATTGGAATATATCAGTATTCGACACTATTTACAGTGAATGATTTCAGTGGTCGACTCCAGTACAGAGGAAGATTTCATACTACAAAGGTCGACACTTGCAATGATCGTTTCTTCAGTAGTCAAATCTTTTATAGAGGTAGACTTTAGAGTGGCCGACTCTACTGTAGAGGAAAACTTCACTGGTCGAAACTAGAATAGAGGAAGACTAAAAAAATCGACTCTTCCAAAAAGAAATAGCTAAGTGTTCGAGTATATCGAGCCTTAACCACCAAAAAGATGTAACCGCCAATCACAAAAATGTAGAGAAGGAGGTTTCTTTTGATATAATTTTTAGTTTAAATGCATATGTAATGCGTACATCTGTTTATATTACTGTGAAATTTTTTATAACGGTATATTTTACAGCTATTAAATCCTGACAATTGATGCCATTTGTCATAATTAAACGATTTTCCTCAAAACAAAAAATCATGGTGGCGCTTACGTTTTATTATAGAGATAAACTTTATAGTGGCCGACTCTACAGTAATTAAGACCTTATTTGTCGACTTTTGGGTATAGGATGTCATTATTTGTCGAGTCCCGGATATATAGTCCTTAGTCGCTGACTCTACCATAGTTTAAGACTTTAGTGCCGACTCTAGAGAAGAGGATGATTTTAGTAGACTCTTGCAAAGAAGAAGACCTCAGTAGTCGATTCTATTATATATGTATGTATGTAGAATGAAGAGTGACTGTCTCTACTAATGTCGGCTCTAGTATGGAAGGCCTAAAGATCGACTCTAGAGTAGAAGAATATCTGAGTGGTATAGTGAAAGAACTCAGTGATCGAGTCTAGTATAGTGGAATGACTTAGTGATCGGCTCTAGTACAGAGGATCACCTTAGTCTTAGACCTTATAGTACTAAGATGCTCTTCTGGAAGACAAACATATGTAGTTTTTTTACTGTGGATGAAGGAGGAAACCGTCAGTTGTTGACTACAGTATGGAGGAAGAACTTACTGGTCCACTCCAGTATCGACTCAGTTGTCGATTCTAGACATTAGTTAGATATCAGGTGACGACTCTTGAAAAGATAGAATCCTCAGTGGTAGACTCTAGTATATATGAAAATCTCATTTGTCGACTCTATCAAGTCAATAGTCGACTCTGGCACAGAGGAAGATCAGTAGCTAGTAACGATAATTATTTTTCCGCACATCTGCTCTAGAGATTCTACAAGAGCTGATTTGTAAAAATAATTGTTTCTGACAAATTTCAACCTAATAATCGTACTCGTAGCTGCCCTTCAAAAACTAGGCCAGTTTAAGATAAATACTTTTCAACCTCCCCAAAAACAAATTCCTTTTCCCACTTATTCCATAAATTGCTACACATTAGTTGGTTAAATATTGTCATTGGACTTCTCCATCATCTATATTACTCACTATTTTTCGATTTCCATCTTTTGACGCCTCGTAAGAGTACGCGAGCGCGATCTATGTCCGTCCCAAAGACTATGCCTCCGCCTGTCGTTATATTAACAACAACAGAGAGCGGCAGAAAAACGCGCGATTAAAAAAACGAAGCAAAACAAAACAAAACATGTGTGGCTGTGTGCCTGCAAGCACATGTTTTGACAAAACAAAACACAACGCCACAGCGACACCATATCTCGTCATATCGCCACAACGTCCACATTTTCTTGTTTTATTTGTTTCATCGAGCGTTTTCCCTCTACATGTGTATTTTTCTACCGGCCGGCCGGCCTTTTTTGCGCTATTTTTCGCCTCTTTGGTGCGTTCGTGTGTTGCGTTGTATAGTAGACGAGTACGTACTCGTACATGTAGTTATCGCGACGCTCTAAGCGCTGCGTATGGCGCATTCTGGTGCGTTTCGTTTGGGTTGATTGTTCATTTTATTATTATTATTATTTTTATGGTCTGCCTGCGTTGTTTGTTGGTGGGCAGCCAATCTATTTTTGGTGAAAATTGTCTGCCCGAAAAGAAAGAAAAGATAATTTCCGTTTGAAAAGAAAGGAAATCTGTCTGACGTGCGCCCCGCACAGCGACTTTGTGGGTGAAGGAAATAATGAGTAATTTCTCAACATGCAATTTACGACGGCAAATTGTTTTTAATTTGTGTGCATTTGAGTGATTTCTAACCTGGAACTCGGTAATAAAATGGAAAAACAATACAATTATTAAAATAGATTTAAAATGCTATCCAAATTTAGTCAATAATTTTTAAGAAAATATTTTCAGATTCTAAAATATGAGTAATGGTTGTCAGCTTGTTCTCTTCCTCCCCCAACAATTTCTGTGTTTTTGTACAAATATTTTGTTTATATTTATTTTGTCAGACGTGATCTGTGCCTGATCCCCAAGATCAATTGATAACATTTCCTGAACACAAATGCTAAATGTTTTTCGGTGATCCCAAATGGGGAGAAAAAGACAAATAAACAAATGTCTCTTTTGTTAGACATTATGTCCAATTAACCATTTACACTCTAAGAGATAGGATTGCCAGATGTACTATGTATTTATATCCGACACCACATTGTGGTAATGGGTATTATGCACCGGGACTGGCAGACGAGTGTGATGAAATTCGTCGTTCTAAATCTGCTGATCCTAGAATCAGGGAACTTAATCTAGAAATCACTAGGAAAGTCGACGATTATAAGCGGATGAAATGGCTGGATCATTTGAAGTAGTGCAACTTAAGTTCCGGTATTGGTATATTGTGGGCAACGGTAGTCACTCTCGAATTCAGGCAGCAAAGACAATCGGACGGCTGTCACGTTTGGTGCCACCACTGTCACTGATCCGAAGACGTGCGCGCGTTATTTAACCGGCAATTTATAGAGCACCCGGTGAATGACAGAGCGAAAAGGAGAGTAATGCGTCGTATCCATGCTCTCCGGGCTGAAGAAGTACCACAACAATTTACAGTTGGGCAAGTTGCAGATGTCATCCGTAGCGCTTAGTCATCCAAAGCTCATGGCCCCGAAGGAATTTCTATGCTGATGTTGAAGCAGTTGGACATACCAGGAGTTGACTATCTGACTAGGGTCCTCAATCTGTCCTTGATCACTCTGATAATACTCGAAGCCTGGAAAATGGGCAGAGTGGTCCCGCTACTGAAACCGGGAGAAGATGCGAGTAAGGGAGAATCGTACAGGCCTATCTCCTTTCTCTCGCCAGTAGCAAAGACCCTTGAGGCGTTAATCCTCCCGAGCCTGATTGGACATTTTCCTATTGCTGATCATCAGCAAGTATTTCGAAAGCAGCATAGTACGACTACTGATTTATACGCAATATCCACATATGTAAGCCGCGGTCTTAACCAGAACAAGCGCGGTGACAGGACCGTCCTTGTGGTGCTAGACATATCGATGGCCTTCGATACTGTCAGCCACGCCACCCTTTTTGAGGACACCGCCAAAACGTGCCTCCCGAACTGTTTGAAACGTTGGAACGTCAATTACATGTGTGGGTGACAGTCACATGTGGAATTCAGAAACAAGAAGTCCAAACCCCGTAGAGTGAAACAGGGAGTTCCCCAAGGTGGGGTGATATCCCCGGCACTGTTTAACCTCTAACTCTGCAATTCCACCCCCACCTGACGGCGTTGAAATCGTATCATATGCTGATGACTGTACGAAGGCTGAATGTATACCTGGTTGAGATTGCCAATTTCTTCGCTGCGAGGAACCTGAAAATATCCGCCCCCAAATCATCGGCCACACTGTTTATTACTTGGACAGCGCAAGTGAAGGAACAACTCAATGACATAGTCGATGGCAAAATAATTGCGATCACCACCTACCCTAAGGTTCTTGGTGTCACATTAGATAGCCGCTTCAGATCTAACGCACATACCACAGCTATCTGCAACAAAATTCGAAGTAGGAACAAGGTCCTCGAGTCGCTGGCCGGCAGCTCTTGGGGAACAGATAAGGAATCATTGTTGACCTCTTACAAAACGATAGGTCGGTCTGTGGTAAGCTGTGCAGCACCAGTGTGGTCGCTGGTTACCGCATGTAACCAGCGACCACACTGCCCACGTTTTTAACTGCCCTGGCAAATTTACTCAACTTTTCCCAGGTCCCTTTGGACCCAACCAGTGGAAGCAGCCATCTTCCTGGGCTTGGAAACAAAGACAGCAGAACAGGCTATACAAGGCGAATAAAAACAAATATTTCCACATCTCATAATAGTGATGAATTTCTAATATGGGATTTTTAATTTTGTTATGAATTGTTTGGTTTTTTGTTCAATAAATAGAGTAAAAATTAATGAAAACAGTTTTTAATAAATTGTCGGTAGTATATGACAGACAAATTATCAGCACAACCAATTTTTTAAAACAGTTGGTTGTGGCAACACACAACAGATAATTTTAACCACCATTTTCGTAGTTGGAGCAACCAAAAATGATTGTTGTCAACATGGAAGCAGAAGTATACCACAACCAAAGTGTTGACTGTCCTGATGAAATCGCATGATAGTAAACAGAACTACCAAAATTCGGTTGAGGCAACCAAACTGTATTCTGCGTGCTCTTAACAAAATATTTATATTTATGAAAATAGGGTTAACTTTAAGCAAACCCCTGAATAAATAAGGGTGGTAAAAGCAAAATCTTGACAAAATCGCTTATTTGACATTTTCCCCATAAATCCCCAAAATATTTCTAAAAATTCCCTCAAAAATCCCACATTTGATTTTCATATTTCTTTATTATAAAATAATTTTAAATTTATAAACAACTCTCCACATCTGGTTAAGCTCCCCAAAGGTATTCAAAGTCAGCAACAACCCAAGAGCAACATCAAGTACACCTTAACTTCACTCTCCAAAAACACCCACTCCCCAGCAGAGTTTCATGAAGTGAAAACAGCAAGAAAATCATTGAGATAGAGATGAAAAACGTGTTACAAAAGCCTTTAATAAACTGTTGAAAATGGAATGTGTTGTATGTCATATTGCAATCAGCAATAACAACAACAAAAACAACAACGATTATAATCATAACATCATCGACAATGCCAACAACAACAGCAGCAACAATCGCATTAATAAATATCATCCATTCCAATGGCTTCAAGTGGATTAAAACGCGCAATGTGGTCTGGCTGGTGTGTTGTCCATAAAGTTTTTCGAATTTATTTTCATTTCGTATTTTTTCTTTTTTGAAAACTGATTCACTGCTATCTCTTTTGGCTGTTGGGGCTGAAGATATCGCTATAATTTCCAATGAATGTTTTGATTGGATTCTCTTGATCAAGCGCAAGACAATTCTCCATATGTTTTGCCAGACTGGCACTTGATCAGTCATGTTCCCTCTTTCCAACTTGCTTTCTTTCTTTCTTGGGATTTTGGGGTGTTCTACATCTCTTCCACGGAGTCATCTTTGGAAGTATAGTTTGGATATCATGTACGGAGTACGAGAATAAACAATAGTGACGTGAGCCTGATTGCCTCAACAGTAACAAATAAATCTTTTTGTGAAAACAAATGTTAAAAAAATAAATTGTTTCTGTTTTTCGAATGCAAGAGAAAATAAATGAGGATTTTTACAAATTCAGATGCAAAGAATACACCTGAGGAAAAAATCTTAAGATTAAAAAATCCACAGGAATAGATTTGAGGATTTAATAAAAAAGACGATTTGGGAAACATTTTTCATAAAAATTCGTAAATAACACATTTTTATTATCTACAAGAATCTCAAATCGGCACACAAACGAACGGACATTGTCAAATGACTTTAAATGTCCTAAAATCTCCGCCGCGCATACATAGGGTCTTTGGTCACACCTTCGATATTTTACGCTTTTGGACCATAGCAAATGATATAGTCGTACACATACCCTCTTCCATAAAAGTGATAGTATAATAAATCTAAACATGTCGAAATATTTGTTTAATTAATGATTAATTTCCCTTCATAAGAAAGTGTTAACGGAATCTGCCCAAAGAACTCAATACCTTCTCAGTTCTCTAGAATAGGCTATCAGACTATAATCTGATAGCTGTCAGATCTTAAACTACATCAACTAACAACATTCTTCGAGTGCAACCATTGCGTATCGCACAATTCACACTCTGTGTGTATTCCGAAATCAAATGTGTTATATTTTCAATTCTGAGACAAATTAACAGATTTATGATCTAGACATGAATAAATGCGAAATGCAAAAGTGTTGTTGAACACTTTAACTCATTCGTTAAATAATCATTTCTAATTCACTTCAAAAACAATTAATAAATTTTAAATGACAATTAATGTCAACCACAAAGAAAAATAATTATAATCTCTTTAAAGCGTATAGAAAAAAAATCGAGTGTCAAATTTATAGCATTTTCCCTCTTATGGCTAAGTAACCCCTCTCCAACGAAGTGAGTGAGTAAGTGTGACTCTGTGACAATTTCCTTATGAATTTATTTTGAATTTTAATGGTGTGGCAGCTGTTGCTCTGCAAATCTTATCAAATTGTCACAACTTCAAATTGAATTTTATGTAAATTTATTTGAATTGTTTTTTTTTTTCATTTTCAGAGCTCTGCTTCATGATATCGTAATTGCTTGTGGAGTTGAGCTGGATTTTTTACGCTGCACTGTCAAGCTACCTGCAGAGAGCAGTCATCACAGCTTGAATCCGTTGATACATTTTCGTGTTCGCCATTTTTTCTGTATTTCATCTTGTGGACTTGTCTTTTTCTATCTGCAGGTCCGTCCGTCGGTCTGTCTGTCAGTCCGTTAGTTGGCGAAATGCTGCTGTCAATTTGAATTTATCAAAAATGGTTCCTTGATTGGCTATGCTTCTGGTTTTTGAATTCGATCACTACTTGATCGTTGTATTACGACGATGTTGACAATATTTTTATTTATTTTTTTTTTGTGTGGATTGAATTGTGGAAAAAATAAATCTTTAATTGAATTATTTTGATTTTAAATTGAAATTTAAATTGATTTTGAAAGGTATGTTAAATTTTGAATGATGGCAAAAATTGCATTTCGAATGCAGTTATATGGTAATGTGGTTGGGCCACAATTCGTTTGATGAAAATATACAGAGGCATTATCAATCCAAATATTGTTAAAAAATGTTCGCAATATTAAAATCTGAATAGTTAAACATGAAAATCCTAATTGAAGAAACATACTATTCTAATCAACAATAACACGAATTTATCAAAAAATGCATATACCATAACGCATATACCATCAAAAATGTTATGGATACATTTTTCTACAAAACAAAAATACGGAAGTTACAAAAAGTCTAAAAAGTAATAGTAAAAAAAATCGTAGTCAAAAGACAATTGGTAACAGTCAATAGACAATGGACAATAATAAACAGTCAATAGGCAATAATCACTAGTCAATTGACAATAGTCAATAGCTAATAGCTAATAGCCAATAATCAATGGTCAATGTCCAATGGTCAATAGTCAATAGTCAATAGTCAATAGTCAATAGTCAATAGTCAATAGTCAATAGTCAATAGTCAATAGTCAATAGTCAATAGTCAATAGTCAATAGTCAATAGTCAATAGTCAATAGTCAATAGTCAATAGTCAATAGTCAATAGTCAATAGTCAATAGTCAATAGTCAATAGTCAATAGTCAATAGTCAATAGTCAATAGTCAATAGTCAATAGTCAATAGTCAATAGTCAATAGTCAATAGTCAATAGTCAATAGTCAATAGTCAATAGTCAATAGTCAATAGTCAATAGTCAATAGTCAATAGCCAATAGCCAATAGTCAATAGTCAATAGTCAATAGTCAATAGTCAATAGTCAATAGTCAATAGTCAATAGTCAATAGTCAATAGTCAATAGCCAATAGTCAATAGTCAATAGTCAGTAGTCAATAGTCAATAGTCAATAGTCAATAGTCAATTGTCAATTGTCAATTGTCAATTGTCAATAGTCAATAGTCAGTAGTCAATAGTCAATAGTCAATAGTCAATAGTCAATATCCAATAGTCAACAGACAATACTCAATATATAATAGTCAGTAGGTGGTAGTGAAGTCAATAGACAATAATTTTTGTATAATTATAATTATTGATTATAATCAATAGTTGAAAGTAACTAATACGCAATAGTCAGAAGTCAACAGTCAAAAGTCAATAGACATCAATCAATAGCCAACATTCAGTAGTCAACAGACAATAGTCAAAAGTCAATAGACAATAATCAATAGTCAATACTTAATACTCCATAGTCAGAAGACAATAGTCAAAAGTCAATAGACAACAGTCAGTATACAATATTCAACAGGCAATAGTCAATCGACAATAGTCAAAAGTCAATACATAATACTCAATAGTCTGAAGTCAATAGACAATAGTCAATAGGTTATAGTTAAATGTCAATAGACAATAATCAATAGTCAAAAGGCAATACTTAATAGTCAGACGTCAAAAATAGTCAAAAGCCAATAGTTAATAGTCAGAAAGCATTAGTTAGACTAATGAGTCATTAGTCAGTATTGATTAGTCATTAGTCAATAATCAATAGTCTATACATAGTCTATAGTCAATAGTCAATAGTCAAAAGTCAATAGTGAATCGTCAAAAGTCAATAGTCAATATTCAATAACCAATAGTCAATAGTTAGAAGTCAATCGTAATAGACAAAAGTCAATAGACAATAATAAACAGCCAAAATGCAATATTCAATAGTCAATCAAAAATAGTCAATAGACAAAAGTTAATCGGCAATAATAAATGTCGATAATTTTTAATACCCTACTTCACACCGGGTATTGTGACTTTATGCATTTATTTCTAAACGTCTCAAAAATACAACTTTTACGAAAATTGGCGGAGACACTTTCTTAAAGTCGGAAACAAACCCTATTGAAAATGGGTCATAATTACACACATTTTTACTTAATCCCTTAATCAAGGTCCGATTATTGACTTTACAGAATCACAATTTTCCCAAAAATAAGTATAATTCATTTGGAATAAGAATATTTTATACTAAAAACTAAGACAGATTATTAGTTATATTAAAGAATTCATCTTAATTTTAAGTATGTTGATAAAGCCGTGAGAAGAAGCGCATATTTCTCTGCTAGCCAGAGAGCGAGAACATGATTATAATCATAGAAAAAATTTTATAATTTCAAAGTAATCTTAAAAATAAGTACATTGAAGTCAATACAATAGTCAATAGTCAATAGTCAATAGTCAATAGTCAATAGTCAATAGTCAATAGTCAATAGTCAATAGTCAATAGTCAATAGTCAATAGTCAATAGTCAATAGTCAATAGTCAATAGTCAATAGTCAATAGTCAATAGTCAATAGTCAATAGTCAATAGTCAATAGTCAATAGTCAATAGTCAATAGCCAATAGCCAATAGTCAATAGTCAATAGTCAATAGTCAATAGTCAATAGTCAATAGTCAATAGTCAATAGTCAATAGTCAATAGCCAATAGTCAATAGTCAATAGTCAGTAGTCAATAGTCAATAGTCAATAGTCAATAGTCAATTGTCAATTGTCAATTGTCAATTGTCAATAGTCAATAGTCAGTAGTCAATAGTCAATAGTCAATAGTCAATAGTCAATATCCAATAGTCAACAGACAATACTCAATATATAATAGTCAGTAGGTGGTAGTGAAGTCAATAGACAATAATTTTTGTATAATTATAATTATTGATTATAATCAATAGTTGAAAGTAACTAATACGCAATAGTCAGAAGTCAACAGTCAAAAGTCAATAGACATCAATCAATAGCCAACATTCAGTAGTCAACAGACAATAGTCAAAAGTCAATAGACAATAATCAATAGTCAATACTTAATACTCCATAGTCAGAAGACAATAGTCAAAAGTCAATAGACAACAGTCAGTATACAATATTCAACAGGCAATAGTCAATCGACAATAGTCAAAAGTCAATACATAATACTCAATAGTCTGAAGTCAATAGACAATAGTCAATAGGTTATAGTTAAATGTCAATAGACAATAATCAATAGTCAAAAGGCAATACTTAATAGTCAGACGTCAAAAATAGTCAAAAGCCAATAGTTAATAGTCAGAAAGCATTAGTTAGACTAATGAGTCATTAGTCAGTATTGATTAGTCATTAGTCAATAATCAATAGTCTATACATAGTCTATAGTCAATAGTCAATAGTCAAAAGTCAATAGTGAATCGTCAAAAGTCAATAGTCAATATTCAATAACCAATAGTCAATAGTTAGAAGTCAATCGTAATAGACAAAAGTCAATAGACAATAATAAACAGCCAAAATGCAATATTCAATAGTCAATCAAAAATAGTCAATAGACAAAAGTTAATCGGCAATAATAAATGTCGATAATTTTTAATACCCTACTTCACACCGGGTATTGTGACTTTATGCATTTATTTCTAAACGTCTCAAAAATACAACTTTTACGAAAATTGGCGGAGACACTTTCTTAAAGTCGAAACAAACCCTATTGAAAATGGGTCATAATTACACACATTTTTACTTAATCCCTTAATCAAGGTCCGATTATTGACTTTACAGAATCACAATTTTCCCAAAAATAAGTATAATTCATTTGGAATAAGAATATTTTATACTAAAAACTAAGACAGATTATTAGTTATATTAAAGAATTCATCTTAATTTTAAGTATGTTGATAAAGCCGTGAGAAGAAGCGCATATTTCTCTGCTAGCCAGAGAGCGAGAACATGATTATAATCATAGAAAAAATTTTATAATTTCAAAGTAATCTTAAAAATAAGTACATTGAAGTAAAATGAAGAAAATTTATTTAAAATCAAGCAGAACTATTTGAGAATCAAATAAAGTTCTACAGGTGTATAATAAATAATACGAACAATTAAAAAACTTATTTTAAGTACAGAATGTTCATATCTTGTACTAAGAGTGCGAAAAGATAATAATTTTAAAGATTTTGTGCCAAAAACAAATTAACATGTAAAATAAGTTCACTTCATAATTTAAGTGAAAACAATTTACTTAAAATTAAAGAAATTGTCTTAATTCTAAGTACAGAATGTACTCACAGTGTGAGATCACGAACATTCACTGAGATTATAATTTTAAAGACTTTGTTCCATAGACGTACTTATGTTAAAAACATATATGTTTCATACTTAAAATTAAGACAATATACTTAATATTTAAGTATAGAATGCGCAAAATTTTTAAGATATGCACATTTTCCTCAGTGTGTGTTAGTTATAAGAGCAATATTATCCTTCTTTATTATGAAAGACATTTTTTAATTAATAAAAAGTAAACTTAATTTTAAAGATTTTCTCCAAAGACAGTCTAATCATTGGAATAAATATAATTCTTTCTTATAATTATAACAAAATACTTAATACCAGGCAATTTGTCTTTATTTAATGTGTACTCGTATGGAATATTATTGTTTAAAATTGTTTTTCCCTACAAATATTTTAATCTTTGAAATAAAGACAATTCCAATTCAGTATAATTAAAAATTACTTAATATCTGAGAAATTACCATTATTTTAAGTATGAGAAATGTCCTTATTTTAAAAAATAAGGACATCTTTGGAGCAAAATGTTTAAAATTAAGTATTTTTTTTTCAAATTAAATATTTAACATTTTAATAGAATTTGTATAATTAAGTAAATTGTTTTCGATTTATATTAAAACAAAACACGTATATTAAACTCACCTGTTTCAAATCCATTGTAATCGTTACATATTCATAATTTCGTCCATATTGTAAAGTTGGCGATTGCCACCATTGATCGTGCATATTTGTATGAGAGATGACCGATTCGATGGGCCTATGTTTGGCCACATCCGATGAATGAGCATTGCAGATACCACATTGTGTGGCCCATTTCTTATGCGGATAAGCATCCACCAGCTTGCAATATTCCTCACGACCACTCTGACCGCAAGTGGCATTAACGGTGATCGTTGCCCTGGTGGCCACATTAAACAGCTGAGGAAATAATCCACCTCCCGTAATGCCCGCCGTTTGGGAATCACTGTCTCGATTCAAGAGTCGTAAAGCTATAAAAAGGAAATGAGAAGAAAAACAACCAGAATGAATTAAATAAGTGATTCAGCAAGAAAACTCTTACAATTTTACAAGTTAATTTAAAAGATAAGTATGGTCAACATTATTTACATAAATTTCTGGTTAGGATCATGACGCTGCCGAGCCTAAAGCAAAAAGGCAGGTCCGTCTGTCCACCCTGTTCGTGTGTCTCTTTATTTTTTCTGGTGGCTTCTCCTGCTCTATTAGTTAGAAATAATGTTATAAATTAGTTTAACTAAGCCACTAACTGTCAGATGTGACAGTTTGCATGCTAATAATTTTAATTGCACTCGTGCTAGTCGTCAATCTTGATTTTCCCATTTGCCATAGATTTAGTTTTCAACTTTATTTCTTGCAACTAAAGCCACCAGTGGTTTATTGCATGTCTATTGGCCAAAGATGAAATGGAATACTTAAACAGGGACAAAATTACCAAAGGCCGAGAGACGAACATTGGACTGGTCCGTCCGTCCGTCTCTCCCCACGAAACACGTAAATGCATTAGCAAAGACTTAAGTCCACTTTTTTCGCGCTATCACAAAGCTTATCCTGAGCTATGTTTATGGTATCTCCTCTGAAATCCAAGAAACACCATTCATTTCCAATCAATACTGAATATAAATCACCAATCGAAAAAAATAAATAAAAATGCACGACCAGGACATAAGTGAAAATATGTTTTATGTGCGAGAGGAGTTCGCTTGCATGTTTAAGTGTTGTATTTATATCAAATTTTATCTATGGCAAGCGATATATTTACGATAACGAAAAAAATACATGAATTTACGATAAATTTGCACATGAAAAATGTAACTTGTTGTTGGCGATGGTGGTTTGAAAATAAAATATGTAATATAACATTTGAATTTGTTGTGTGTTCATTTTCTGCTGAGCGAAGGCAGCCCATTCGAAAAATAATATTTATGAAATATAATTTATCATAATCTAATGGCGGGAGAATGGTATTTTTTCCTCAAAAATAGATTTACATTTAGTGTTAGAGGGAGGTCATGTCATGTTTGTTATGAAATTTGATTAAATATGTTTAGGTGAACTGTATCATGTGTGGATTTAAATGGCAAATAGAATTTTAGTCTTTAAATATAAAGAAACAAATTCTTTAAAATTTACAAACAAAACGAATACTTTATTACGACAGAATAGTGAGGTAGTTTGAAAAATTTCGTCAGCGATTTAGAGTTTCCGTCTGTCCAAGTATCCTTCTAATCGAAATACAGGTCGTTTATCGCAAACATATATCGTTTGTCTCAAACGATCTACTTTCCCCGTAACGGTTTGAAATATTTCTAGTGAATGAAAACGTTTATCGTAAACGTAGTTTCTCTTTCTGTACACGAACATTCTTTCATTCCAAAATTGTCATAATTTACGTTTATGGTAAACAAAAAACGTTTACGGAAACATTGTATTTAAACATGATTGAATATTTTAAAGAGAGTTGATAGATAGACTAATATGTGTGGAACATGTGTATATAAGCCAAAATTATTTCATTCAAAGAATTAATTAAACCAAAAAATCTAAATTATCGGAGGTGTTATATTTCGCAAGTAAGTTTAATGTTATAGGGAAATGGTAAATGAAATGAAGACAATTGGGAAAATAACCAGATAGTCAATAACAAAAACAGTTGATGGTTCGTCACAGTTTGTGTTAAAATCTATTGTTTTTGGAATCCCGTCTTTCCACAAAATGTTCAATATTTTTATGTTATCGATGTTTTAAATTTTTTCATTTGACGTTTTTTTGCTCAACAACAAAAAGTTTTAAAAAATATATTTAACAGTATATATACTAAAAAATGTGACATTTGATTTTAAAAATAATTTTATGAAAAATAGCATAATTTAAACAATTTATTCTTTAGCGACAAACGTTTTCTCATTTATTGATAAACTGGCATTGTTTGTGACAAACGCAATAACCGTTTGCAGCAAACGTTTCACAGGGTTTGAGATACACAGGCATTGCTTGTGACAAACGTATAAACCGTTTGTACCATTAATTACTATAACCGTTTGCTATAAACGTTTTTGGGGTTTTGCGATAAATATAAAACGTGTGCGACAAACATTAACCACAAATAGTCAATAGTCAATAGTCAATAGACAATAGTCAATAGTCAATAGTCAATAGTCAATAGTCAATAGTCAATAGTCAATAGTCAATAGTCAATAGTCAATAGTCAATAGTCAATAGTCAATAGTCAATAGTCAATAGTCAATAGTCAATAGTCAATAGTCAATAGTCAATAGTCAATAGTCAATAGTCAATAGTCAATAGTCAATAGTCAATAGTCAATAGTATATAGTCAATAGTCAATAGTAAATAGTCAATAGTCAATAGTCAATAGTCAATAGTCAATAGTCAATAGTCAATAGTCAATAGTCAATAGTCAATAGTCAATAGTCAATAGTCAATAGTCAATAGTCAATAGTCAATAGTCAATAGTCAATAGTCAATAGTCAATAGTCAATAGTCAATAGTCAATAGTCAATAGTCAATAGTCAATAGTCAATAGTCAATAGTCAATAGTCAATAGTCAATAGTCAATAGTCAATAGTCAATAGTCAATAGTCAATAGTCAATAGTCAATAGTCAATAGTCTATAGTCAATAGTCAATAGTCAATAGTCAATAGTCAATAGTCAATAGTCAATAGTCAATAGTCAATAGTCGATAGTCAATAGTCAATAGTCAATAGTCAATAGTCAATAGTCAATAGTCAATAGTCAATAGTCAATAGTCAATAGTCAATAGTCAATAGTCAATAGTCAATAGTCAATAGTCAATAGTCAATAGTCAATAGTCGATAGTCAATAGTCCATAGTCAATAGTCAATAGTTAGTCAATATTCAATAGTCAATAGTCAATAGTCAATAGTCAATAGTCAATAGTCAATAGTCAATAGTCAATAGTCAATAGTCAATAGTCAATAGTCAATAGTCAATAGTCAATAGTCAATAGTCAATAGTCAATAGTCAATAGTCAATAGTCAATAGTCAATAGTCAATAGTCAATAGTCAATAGTCAATAGTCAATAGTCAATAGTCAATAGTCAATAGTCAATAGTCAATAGTCAATAGTCAATAGTCAATAGTCAATAGTCAATAGTCAATAGTCAATAGTCAATAGTCAATAGTCAATAGTCAATAGTCAATAGTCAATAGTCAATAGTCAATAGTCAATAGTCAATAGTCAATAGTCAATAGTCAATAGTCAATAGTCAATAGTCAATAGTCAATAGTCAATAGTCAATAGTCAATAGTCAATAGTCAATAGTCAATAGTCAATAGTCAATAGTCAATAGTCAATAGTCAATAGTCAATAGTCAATAGTCAATAGTCAATAGTCAATAGTCAATAGTCAATAGTCAATAGTCAATAGTCAATAGTCAATAGTCAATAGTCAATAGTCAATAGTCAATAGTCAATAGTCAATAGTCAATAGTCAATAGTCAATAGTCAATAGTCAATAGTCAATAGTCAATAGTCAATAGTCAATAGTCAATAGTCAATAGTCAATAGTCAATAGTCAATAGTCAATAGTCAATAGTCAATAGTCAATAGTCAATAGTCAATAGTCAATAGTCAATAGTCAATAGTCAATAGTCAATAGTCAATAGTCAATAGTCAATAGTCAATAGTCAATAGTCAATAGTCAATAGTCAATAGTCAATAGTCAATAGTGAATAGTCAATAGTCAATAGTCAATAGTCAATAGTCAATAGTCAACAGTCAATATTTAATAGTCAATATTCAATAGTCAATAGTCAATAATCCTTTTTTTCTTTTATTTTTTCATTTTTTTTACTAATTACCAATCGTTTTACACAATTTTTCTCCCCAATTTTGTTTGCCACCACTGAAACAATCGATGCATTATTTGTACTTTCAAAATGTTTTAAATTTCAAATCGATTATCTTAAAAATGTCTGAAATTTGATACAATGAATGAACACATATTCCCCCGGCCTTTTGGGTCATATACTCGTACATCCATGTACATACATGTTGTTAACACAAACACCACCACTCTTGGGGCTGGGGCCATAGCCGACTTGTTCGGCAAATCAATGCTTAGCGCCACCAACCAAAGGAGCGTATGTTGTTTTGGTCTGGTCGGTGGTCGTGTGTCCATGGACCACACATCATTGTACAGTACAAGGCATCTATGCCATTCCGGCGTATGCGCTGGATTATGTCTTGGTCGTTGTTACCCTACACCCAAATAACACAGTGACCGCCTACACAAGCTGCCGTTTCAAATTAAAATTCCATAAAATTGTTATTTATCATGTTTCGGTGCATTTTACAAACTACAATCCATTTTTATCCATTCCCCTTAGTTCCAGTTGGCTAGTTGGGGCCGCTTTGGCTGTTTGTTGGTTGGTTGATTCTTTGCGTCTTTCCTGCTCTCTAGATGTGTGTTAATTTGTCATAATATGTCTCTAACATTTACTTCATGAACATTGTCCCATCAAGAGTGGAACTGAGACCGGGACTGTCTATGGAACGGAGAATTTTGGTTCAAAGCCATTTTGTTCTGTTGCAGGCCTAATAGTTGGTGAGTCATCAGATTAGCATAAGAATGGAGGGAGAGAGAAGCTGTAAAGTCCCACAACGATTTATTAAAATTTTGTTAAAATTTACATAGCAGCCAAGCGGAAGATTTATGACGGATATCGCAGAGACATATCAAATTTAATAATGTGTTAATGTTTTTTTTTACCATTTTGACATAACTAAAGAAGACAATAAAGATAGAAAATATGATTTTAAACCTCTATAATATTGAATTATGTTCAGATGTAGGACTTTAGAATGCTAACAGAAGGTGATTGCTGAAAAAAGGTGAATATGTTCCAAAATTTGCAGTTGATATAATATCCATTAGCTGATTTGAGCAGTGTAGATGCTGCCTAGCTTTGCACAGTGGAAGAAAAAAATTAAGACAATTTACTTAAAATTAAAACACTTTATACTAAAAATTAAGACGATTTCCTTAATATTAACGAAATTGTCTTACACTAAGAATGTAATGTCCTTAATATTAAGAATAAAATGTCCTTAATATTGAGAATTAAATGTCTTTATTTAAATTATTATAACATCATTAATCGAATATCTTAGAAATGAGAAGACTTCATACTTTAAATTAAGACAATTTACTTGATATTAAGGAAATTGTCATAATATTGAGAATGAATTGTCCTTATTTTCAATATTAGGACGACGATGCAAAATATTTAAATTAGAAACTCTTCAGACTTAAAGTGAAGACAATTTAGGTAATACTAAGAAAACAGTCTTAATATTTAGAGTGAATTGCCCTTATTTTATATATTAGACAATTTACATAATATTACGGAAATTGTCTTAATATTTAGAATGAATTGTTTTTATTTTTGCTTTAAATATTAGGACGACTTTGGTGCAAAATCTTTAAAATATGAACTCTTCATACTTAAAATGAAGACAGTTTACTTAATAACAGGTGGCGCAAAAGTAATCCTCCTATCAGAAAATGCTATAAATTTTGCGATTGGCCCCTAATGTCAGTTCTGTTTTGACATTTGTGTAGTAAACACATGCGAAATACACGTTAATAAACAATGTTACGCTACACTGCTCCAGAACGCGGAATATTGCTGACTATTTATTTGACCAATAATCGGTCGGTGACTTTGGCACAGATTTCCTGGCCGTCCAACGCCTACTGGTGAAACACTGCGACGTTTAGCCGCTCGCCTCGAAGAGACTGGCATAACACGAGATGCTGCCTGGCGTGGCAGACCCCGGAGTAGCCGTTCTGCAGAGAATATTGCTGCTGTAGCCGAGGATGTCATGGAAGCGCCGTCGACATCGACCAGACGGCGTGCCGCGCAAATGGGTATCAGTCGACGGTCTCTACAGCGAATTTCGGTACAAGATTTGAAGATGTTTCCGTACAAAGTCCAGACGGTGCATCAGCTGTTAGCTGCTGACCGCCAATCGCGTCTAACATAACATCGAAAGGTTACTTTTGCGCCACCTGTTATTATGGTAATTGTCTTAATATTTAGAATGAATTGTCCTTATTTTAAATACTAGGACTATAGAATGCTAACTGAAGGTTATTGCTGAAAAAGGTGAATATGTTCCAAAATTTTCGGTTGATATATTATCTATTAGTTGATTTGAGCAATTTAGATGCTGCTTAGCTTTGCACAGTGAAAGAAAACGCTAATTTATATTTAAAATATATTATATTTAATATTAAAAAATTGTGTTAATATTTAGAGAGAATTGTCCTTATTTTATATATTAGGACTATAGAATGCTAACTGAAGGTTATTGCTGAAAAAGGTGAATATGTTCCAAAATTTTCGGTTGATATATTATCTATTAGTTGATTTGAGCAATTTAGATGCTGCTTAGCTTTGCACAGTGAAAGAAAACGCTAATTTATATTTAAAAGCAATTATTTGTAACAATACGGAGGAAAACGTTTAAGAATTTTAAGGGTTTTTCCCCAAAGACATTATAATCTTTTAAATAAGGACGCTTCATATTTAAAATATGAAGTATACTTAAA
Organism: Eudasyphora cyanicolor; assembly: GCA_963930755.1. Classification (NCBI taxonomy): domain Eukaryota; kingdom Metazoa; phylum Arthropoda; class Insecta; order Diptera; family Muscidae; genus Eudasyphora; species Eudasyphora cyanicolor. Next base: position 9,265,277 of record OZ005737.1, read on the forward strand.
ATTAAGATAATTTACTTGATATTAAGAAAATTGTATTAATACTAAGAATCTAATGTCCTTAAGATAAAGAATGAAACGTCGTTGTTTAAAATATTATGACGTCATTGATGGAATATCTTTAAAATGAAAAGACTTCATACTTAAAATCAAGACAACTTACATAATATTAAGGAAATTGTCATAATATTGAGCATGAGTTGTGCTTATTTTGAATAGTGGGACGATGTTGCAAAATCTTTAAAACAAAAACACTGCTAACTTAAAGTGAAAGCAATTTACATAATATTAAGAAAATTGTCCTAATATTTAAAGTGAATTGCCCTTATTTTATATATTAGACAATTTACTTAATATTAAGGAAATTGTCTTAATATTTAGAATAAATTGTTTTTATTTTAATTATTGGGGCGACTTTGCTGCAAAATCTTTAAAATATGAACTCTTCATACTTAAAATGAAGACAATTTAATTAATATTAAGGAAATTGTTTTAATATTTACAATGAATTGTTCTTATTTTAAATATTAGAACGTTTTTGGTGGAAAATCTTTAATATATGAATACTTCATACCCAATACGAAGACAATTTACTTAATATTAAGAAAACTTTCTTAATATTTAGACAGAATTGAACTTATTTTATATATTGGACAATTTACTTAATATTAAGGAAATGGTATTAATATTTAGAGTGAATTGTTTTTATTTGTTTGTTTTGTTTTTGGTGCAAAATCTTTAAAATATTAAGATGAATACAGTTTAATTAATATTAAGAAAATTGTCTTACTATTTAGAGAGAATTGTCCTTAATTTATATATTACGACGTCTTTTATGCAAAATGTTTAAATTTGCACCAAGTATGAAATGTCCTTGTTTTAAAGATTACTATGTCTGTGGAAAAATCTCGTTAAAATTAAGTATTTTTTTCGTGTATTCTGATAACTATCAATTCACAACATGTCTTGAAATAATATTTAGCAATTTAATTAATATTTAGGAAATTCTCATTACTTTAAGTATGAAAAGTCCTTGTTTTAAAGATTACTATGACTTTGGAGCAAAAATCTTTAAAATGAAGTAATTTTTTCATTGCCACCTGAATACTTTCCATTCATAAAATGTCTTTAAAAATATTTCCATAATTAGTACTTTATGATCATTAAGGTTAAATCTCCTTTCATTTACACCCCGTTGGTTTTATTATATTCCCAAGTTTTTTTTCGTAATAAAAATCTTTTCCAGTCTTTGTCATACCCATTAGCATCTATACACGAAAAACAAACATCCTTGGTAGACCATAACAAAGGCAAAGAACATAAAATTCCCAACATCATTATATATGTATGTGTGAAAATGCATTAGTTTTCATTTCCATTCAGTTTTTCAAACGCATTTCAATGATGATTTTCTTTAACACCGATCATGATCGTCATCATCATCATCAGTGGTCGCACACTTTTTCACAATACCTCTAAAAATTTATCAACCATAAATAAAATTCTTAGGAAAACAAAACACATGAGAAGTCTTTTCCTCACAGAAGAGAGATAAATATTGACTTTGGTTGATTATTATTAACTCTTTCTTCATTAAGTGTCTAGAGGTAAATCATCATCATCACCGTCCGGAAAAGAAGACGGTGACCATAATCAAGACGATGATCATTAGAAAACTTCATACATAGAGGATAGGTAGTCTCATCATTTTCCCTCAACAGACACTTGACAAATATTTAACTCTGGACTAAACTAAATTTTAAAAATAATAGTGTGTTTTTATTTATTCTTTTCATCTTTAAGAATAGTGAGAAATTCCAAAGGAAAGGAAAAATAATAATAAACAGGAATTGTTGGAAATATTCTTAAATGTATAGAAATTAACGAATGAATGAATGTATTTAAATGAACGAACCAAAATTTTATGAAATGGGGGTTCGATATAAATATCTCAATTATTTATTGATGGCTAATGATAATCATGAAATTTACACAATTTACTCCCCTTTGCTCAATCTCATAATAGACTCTCTCAATGCAATATTCTCTCTCATTACTCTTTAACATTTTAAATAATGTTTAATTCTTATAATATACCCAAATTACTTAAAAATTATTTTCGGCACATTTTTCAATATCTTTCAATTGATGCACACTTCAATTAATTTGAATGCATTAAAACCAATAAAAGTGTATCCCAAAAGCAAACAGATATTTTTGCCTCGAAACAAAAAAATAAATTAGTATATTTAGTAATTAAAATTTACCCAAAATATCAGAAAAATCTGATTGGACATACCTGTGGGGATAAATCTTTCATGTGATATACACTCTAAAATATGTTTAGGGCTCTAAATTTCCTAAAAGTGTACCACAAAAATGTTGTTCTCTACACAAGCAATGAGCAAACCACAGAGACATCAAGAGTCATTCTCACCAATGAAGCCTCTCTCTCTCATTACAAATATTGAATTTCCCGTTAATTTTCATGAGATATTAAGTAACTCCATTTTTTCAATTTTGTCTCTCCCTAGAAATTAAAGCATTAGTTAATGTTGTTTTTTTTTATTTTATCAAAATCTTAAATTCTCGTTTTTTACTATAAACTACCAAAAAATAAAATAAAAATTAGTTTTAGCACTGTACAATTTTAGGAATATAAATACCATAAAAATGTACCACAAAAACAAAAGGGTGTATCTGCCGAGAATTTGAAAAACCTTTCAAAATTAACTTTTTTAAAAATTAAAATTTTAGAAAAAATAAAATAAAAATCCTAATAATAAAAAAATGCTTCTAAAAATCTTGAAGAAGCAACTTTAAACTAATATAGATAGAAGTACAATTTTTGGGAAATTTAATGACCTAAAAGTGTACCACAAAATGAGGTTCAGTAAAAGTCAAAAAAAAACAATTAGAATTATTTGGCAAAAAACGCTTTTTCGGGCTCTAATAAAAAATAGTCGTATTCAGGTTAGTTTTCTTGACTTTCTCGCTCTCAATTTTATATTCTCTCCCCCTAGCTAATTTTCACTCATACACACTTGTGAAGAAATAGCATTATTAAATGTGTGGTTCTTTTTTGAATTTTATCAAAATTTTAAATGATCGATTCTTTCATAACCAATTACCAAAATATGATAAAAAAATTAAATATTGACACATATTTGAAAGATTGTCTTTCAACTTGTATAAAGTTCACCACTATTTTAGGAAACTAAATACCCTCAAAATGTACCACAAAAACAAAGGGTATTTCTACTGGGAATTTAAAAGGCATTTAAAAATTAACTTTTTTTAAAAAATTAACATTTTAGAAAAATGAAAAAATCTTATTGGGCACATCTTTGAAATAGTAACTTTAAACTAATATAGATAGTAGTAAAATTTTGGGAAATTAAATGACCAAAAAGTGTACCACAAAATGAGGTTCAGTAAAAGTTAATAAATGTGTGGTTCTTTTTTGAATTTTATCAACATTTTAAATTATCGATTTTTTTTTATAACAAATAACCAAAATATAATAAAAATTAAGTATTGTCACATATCTGAAAGACTACCTTTCAATTTATCTAAATTTCACCACAATTTTAGGAAATTAAATACCCTAAGAGCGCCCCAGTAGGTGAGTTGGTAGCGTACGCCTATGAGTTTGGGGGTCGTGGGTTCGATTTCCACCAGAGGCTCTGGTCTGTCGCTGCAAACATTTATCCATATGGTCTCTGTAACCCGGCCTTTCCCTGGACTTTAAAATTAGAATATAAATTTACTTTGTATTGTAATTCAAATAAATAAATAAATACCCTAAAAATGTACTACAAAAGAAATTGGATATTTTTACTGGGAATTTGAAAGACATTTGAAAATTAACTTTTTTAATCGTGGGTTCGATTCCCACCAGAGGCTATGGTCTGTCGCTGCAAACATTTAGCCATATGGTCTTTGTAACCCGGCCTTTCCCTGGACCTTAAAATTAGAATATAAATTTACTTTGTATTGTAATTCATATAAATAAATAAATAAATAACTTTTTTAAAAATTAAAATTTTAGAAAAATAAAATAAAAATCTTATTGGGCACATCTTTAAAAAATAGCTTTCGACTAATATACATATTAGCACAATTTCAGGAAATTAAATATCTTCAAAATGTACCACAAAAACAAATGTATATTTCTCCTGGAAACTTGAAAGATATTTGAAAATTAACTTTTTGAAAAATTAAAATTTTAGAAAATAAAATAAAAATCTTATATACATACATATTAGCACAATTTTAGGAAATTAAATACCCTGAAAGTGTATCACAACATGAGGTTCTTTAATAGTCAACAAACAATTGAAACAAATATTACATGGAAAGAAATACTTTTTCCCAATCTCCTCACTTTCCCTCTTTCAACCATATTGTAATTTTATCTCTGTAGACTACGAACACTCGTACACAGGGCAAAATCGCCTTTTTTGATATGTTTGAATCGAAAGAAAATATATTTGGAACAAAAATTTTTAAATATTTTATATTTCTTAGCAAATAAATTTTATTTGAAAATCAATAAAATATATTTGGAACGCATATATTAATATATTGCAACAAATTATATTTGCAAACTAAATTTCTCAAATAAAATATGTGTTTAAATACAAATAAAATTATTATTTAGGAATTTTTCCAAATATATTTTATTTAAAAAAGATTTCCAAAACTATTGCTGAGTTTTTCAAATTTCAGTTTCAATTTTTCCTTGGTTTCGAATTGTACCTCCCAGTTATGATACCATATGCAGCATTACCTTATGTTTTAAATCGATCATTTAAAATTTCTGAGTATTCCAAGCCATCATTAGTTGTCAATTCTCTAAGTACTTTATATTGTGCTAAGATTATATGATTTCAATTGTTATTTTTTTACGAACATTAAACATTTCTACAAATTTAACTTTGAGTTACTGAAAAATTTAACACAATTTATGTATTTTATGAATATTTAAATGCAAATAATTATTTGTTTCACAAATAGCTGTCCCATTGGGATGTAAACAAATATTTGTTTAGAACAACATCTTCCCAAATACACAATTTTTGTATGTACCAAATATTACATGCTTAGGGTAGACCCAAACATATATATGTTTCAAGCCAAATATGTTTGGGACAATATACTACAGAAGCGATTTTTTTTCAGCGTGTACACACTTGATGCGTAGAAATAAAAGAGTTCAAATTTTACTTCGATTTTCATCAACATTTCAAGTCACCTATTCTGATCATTATAAATTAACCAAATATTACAAAAATTAGTTAAGACACGCTTTTGGATGAATAGCTATAAATTTACAATTAGAAAATACTAAATAGCATAAAAGTGTGCCACAAAAACAAATGGGGGTTTCTACTGAAAATTTATTTTGAAAATTAACGTTTAAATAAAATAAAAATCTTATTGGGCACAGCTTTGGAACAATATCTTTCATTTCATATAAACTATGGTATAATTTGACGACTCTAAACAACCTGATGGCGTACCACAAAAATGAAGATCTGTATGTAAGCAATTTAAAAACAAAAAAAAGCTAATTAACTTTTTAAAAATTAGAATTTAGCAAAAATAAAATAAAAATCTTATTGGGCACAGCTTTAGAAACATATATTTCATTTGATATAAACTTTTGTGCAATTTGTGGACCATAAATAACCTGAAAGTGTACCACAAAAATTATGATCTGTAGGCAATCAATTTAAATAATTATAAAAAGCAATGTAGCTTGTTCATGATTGTGATATCCACTTAAACTGTTCGTTACGACTCCTCTCTCATGTTTAATGTTCTTTCTTTAGCCAACGGTAACTTGGACACATATCGATACATTCATATCAAAATGTGCTATATTGTTTCAAAAGTTGTTTATATAAAACAGACTTTTGTGGTACACTTTTAAGGAGTTTAATATCCTCAAATTAATCTAAAGTGTGTATTAATTAAAATTAAATTTTGCAAATATGTGCCCAATCAGATTTTTATTTTATTTTTGGTAAATTTTAATTATTATAGAACATGATTTAAACTGTTGTTTAAATTTGCTCCAGAATCACCCAGTTTACTCGATCTTGTGGTAGACTTTTATCGCCAAAGGAAATTGTTGTTTCTGTTACGAATTTTAGACACATTTTTTTGAAATTTTATAATTTGCAAAAATAATATGGGAATCTAATTCGGCACATCTGTGCCACAGCAGCTTTGATTTGACACAATTTTTACCACAATTAGAGGGTGCTAAAACTCCTAAAAGTGTACCACAAAAATAATGTTGTGTCAAAACATTTAATAAACTAAAACTATTTAAATTATCTTTTTTAAATATAATAATTTATTGAAATTAGATAAAAATCTATCCTGGCACATATTTGGAAAACTACTTTTCCTTTCATATATATTTTGCTGTAATCGAAGGATATTAAGAACCCTAAAAGTGTACCACAAACATTTTGTTTCTGTTCAAACTATTCAAATAGTTGCATCAGTCGTATTTTAAAATTCCTAAATATTTCCAAATTTGCAAATATATTATTAAATAAATTCCATAATTAATGTTTTCCACTAATTCCATTTCGTTTCTTTTAATGTCAACTTTCAAACTGACCAGCAGTATGTAAATTTACTTATTTAAAATCTCATTAGACACATTTCCATGCAATTACAGCAAATTATTGCTGCCAGCGGACCACTGCAATATTCCCCAAACCCCCTCTCACCTCTCACCATATGTGGGCATTTCCACACATCAACACCCGCCGACGTTTACAATTTCAAATTCCCAATTGCAGGCCTGGAGGCTTCTTGCGAAAACGCAGACAAACAGACAGGCAGATAGACGGACATTCATTTGTTACAATCCGACAATCCGACAATAGAGAGGAAAAACTCAGCAAATCCAATAACAACAGGAATACCCAAGTCAACAACCATTCAGACCATTTCAGTTCGTCCATCAGTCAGTCATACGTAATATTATGTTTTCCTCGGAATATGTGTATGCAGCTAATACACAAACACACGTACAGATGTTGGCCATGTTGTGGCGATAGTCAGACATCTGAAGCATATGCGGTGCGCGATATTTTCCGCGCGTATTTTGTACGCCGCGTTTGCTGCAAGAGTTTTGTGCACACTTTATCGTCACTGCTTCAGTGCAATTAAGTGGCAAATACATTTGCTGATAGAACGAAGAAAGCGTATGAGCGAACTCTGCATAGAGTTTGACCATGCAACTGCGAGAGTCTATGGCCTGAGCAGTGGAAAACAAGCGTAAAATCATTGTATCGCCAACACCCTTCTGTTTGCGACCGCAAACTTGGCAGCACTCCACCACACACCCATCGAGTGGCCGGCGGACACACTTTTTCGGCAATCATACATCAGTGATGCTTCTGAGTGATGTTGTTTTTGGCTGCTGATTAATTATGCGAAGCTCACTTATATGGGTATGTTGTAAGAGGGTAATGTAATAAGTTGGGAAAGAAAGTTTATTAAAAGAGTTTGTCAAAAACATTGAAGTTGGAATGTTAGCAATGTTCTAGCCACACCAGTTAGGCACTGCCCCATTGGACATCGATCACAACGATCAAAGAGAAAGACAAAGAATTGTCGAAAATTTTAGTCTGCTGATCACCAGCATTTTTGAATCAATACCACAGGACTTTTTATCTAAAACATCCAACGTGGAGTATCTGATATTATTCCTGGCGACTTGAGCAGGGATGTAACAATATTCTTCCGATTTCAAAACAGTTTAACAAATGTACGCTCAAGAGCAATATTTAACAGGAAAAAACCAGCCTGAGCCAATCAGATGACTAGGTATATAATAGATAGTCCATTTCCGCAAATCATGGGATGTTTACGAACCTATCAAATTGTAGAAGGTGTTTTGAAGACCTTCTCATACTTCAAGTGAACTAACGACCTTAGAAACCCTGAAGGAAATCTCATTGAAGCCAGACATCGATCCTTCTCTACATATCCCTAAAAGTTTATACATTTAATTGAATCCTGCAAAATATCTTGGAATTGGGACTGTAAAGCTTTATATGGACCTATCACGCCCAAGACGACATTTCCAGCCCAATCTAACGCTTCAATGTTCAAAATGTTACAAGGAGAAAATCCAAAGGTTATGTATATCTACCGGCCGAAACAGAAATGCAAAACGTACTAATCACTTTAGAAAATCTTCTTCTTCGCTACAGCTACAAATATGTGACCCCACCCCCACTCGAAAAAGTTTCTGGAGCTGGTACAATGCGTTATACTCCAGAACATTCCATCATAATTATATGCTATACCCTCGATAAACCTACATCTAGGCTTTAACCCGAATCATGAATTTTCAAAACGTTGCAAAAGCGCTCAATTATCCATATTCCGGATTAAGTACAATTACATATATCTCTCATATCTCAAAATCTACATCGACACTCTATGCAAATGCTACCAGATCCCAGGTTCGATTTTCGTCACATTGCAGAAGGAAATTTCCTAAGCATAAGCTAATATGTAGTTGCGATAAAGTACTGAAGTAGCTCCGAAATTATAACAATAGTGAAATGGATGTGAATACCATAAAACTAAAAGTCATTCCCTACATCATCTAATGAAGAGTTTCTCTATCTTCTCCAACTCTACCTAACCTAAGTCTACATCTAGACTTGGAACCTAGCCCTATCTCTCTTTCATATGAAAGACGGTTTCAACATTCTTCTTCTAAAGTGTAATGATTCCCAGAACAAATCGAAGATGTTCAACTTGGGTTTTTTCAACTATTATATGGTTCCCAATCTAACATTCTTATATCGTAGTTTCTGGAAAAAAGATTCTTTGTTAAAATGATAACCATATAAAGAGTTGGGCAACTGCATTCCATTTCATCAATTTTGGTCCCGGTAGCGGAAAACCGAGTGTCAACAGGTTAGGGTAGTCGACTTCTATAGAGCTTAAATAGTTGTCTTCTTCTATCATGTGAACCTCCTGAAGTGTATGATACAGAATGGATTTCCTATCATTCCTTATTCAGTAACAACCTTTCACTCCATTCTATGAAGCTTTGCAAGATTGCATTCAGTTAATCACTTCAGAGTACCTGCAAACCAAAACAGGATTGAAGGACAAAAAGGTACTCATGACTCTTAATATCCTAATGTTTTCTCTACTGTCTCAAAATTGAAGGTAGTCTATCGACATTCTTTCAAGTTTTGTAGGATCACATTCACTTCATTTCTTTACAGTATCGGCAAACCATAGTAGGATAGAACATTAACAATTGTTTCTTGGCATTCTGAAACTTTTACCTAGCCCGAATGTCCTATAGGATTTGGTTATAATTACACTTTGCAACAAATGACACTTTTCAATTATACTACCAAAGGTTAGTACGAGTATAACCCTATACTCAGTTTGGCGAAAATGGTGACCAATTTTTTTATGGTCCTCAAAAGTTTCTGAAAATCAGTGGGGCCCTCGAAAAAGGTGTCATCAGGTTTTGTCCAACAACTAATTCAGACTTGGTGATACCGCTTAACTATATTTGACAATAATTAAGCTAAGAATATGCTGAACAAAGTTTGTTAACATTTTAAGCAAAAACAAAATTTTCCCCCACTTTTTTTTTGAAAAAGTGATGGAAATAATATTTTTTTCACTTGTTTCAGCACAACTTACAGGGAGTCGTAATTTTTCACTAGCAATATTTGGCAAAATTGTAGCCACGGTAAATCTGAACAACTTTTGTGAACACACCAATACAATCTGAACATGTCTAGGCACCCTAAAAAGCTAAAAAACGGATTATAACTCAAAAAATTTTGTATTTCAATATTTTGTAACAAAAATATACTTTTGATGTAGGGTATTTTCAGCAATTTTATAGATATTAAGGCTAATATTTTTGTGGAACATATTAACCCTCTAGCTCCCCCACATAAGTGTAATTTTTGGCCCCATTTTAACAAATCGTAAAAATCACCCCTAAAAATGGGGAGGGCAGGGATGAAATGTTATACAAAAATGTTGGCCATAAAATTTTACTATACGTGTCAGAACACACCAAAACTTAACACAAACACCAAAAAACGGTAAAATTCCAGTCATAATCGCTCTTTACTTATGGTCGTATAATTAATATTGGGCCAAGGAGGGTTTTTTATTAGAATTTGACCTTTTTTGGAGTTTGTGTTATGTTTTGGGCTTTGGTGTGTTCCCCGCCCTCCCCATTTCCCTAATTCTATTATTATTTGTATAAGCTAAAATAAGATAACTAATACAAACCATTCAATTGACGGTAAAAACTAATCGGCTCTAATGATCTTTTCATTCGTTTTGGCTCTGCGACAGATTAAGGACAAAATGTATTTCCCCTATATAAACAAAGTTTGCATTTTTCAATTCTCAAAGACTCACGTGGTATCGATTAGCGAAAAGTCTCCCTAGGTAATCGCTGCTTTCACAAGCCTGCTTTTACACAAGCCCTAATCTAATGAGTATTCTGCTTCAAAGGAGTATCCCAAGTTATGCTACTTAGATCCATTATTTAGCAGACATTTTGTGGCGATAACTATCGAAGTCTGTTCACATCTCCCTCATTTTGAACTTTGTCTTTTATACTAACCTATTTCCTTCAGTCAATTCATCCCTCCGTCCATATATACCTCTATGGCCCTTGTCATCCTTCCTACTATTCTGCGATATCCATCAAAATCTCTATTATTCTGAACGTCTCTAATTTTAACCGTGCTTAGTCTGCTCTGGCCGTTTTCCTTGTATCAATTTATACCACCGTTAGGCCGTAAGGTTCTATGATCTATACGTTCTGATTGTTTCTCCAAATTAAAGTTCCTAATTATTAATGTTCTACTCTCAGATCGTATATATGTATATGAATTCTAGCTGATCCCAGCAAACGTTGTCCTGTCCGTCTGTTCGCGATGTATTGGTTTGTTATTCATTGATATTTCATCCAAAAATTCATATATTCCGAGTTTCAAGAAAGAAATCACTAGCAAAATGTGTATTGAACATAAGGTTACAGTAGGTATTCTGGATTTAGGTGAGTTCCTGCCGTTAGACTTAACCCCACTGTGCTTTAAACACCTGGGTGAATACATGTGTTGACCAACGCCCCCACGCACAATGTGCATGAGTACCAAACACTTCCGTGTTTCTGGACACATTTGCCCTCCTCCTTGGTTAGGAGCGGAGCCCATCTAAAACTCCATGCCATTCCAAGGGTCCTGGCACCCGGTTGATTTGCTACTCCTCATCCGAGAATGTTCTCTCCCAGCGATGTTGGTTTCAACCACAGCCACCACCTTGCACCCAATGAGGTCCTCACCAATAGTCAGGCCGGAACCTGCGTCCCGATGGCTTTCCTGACACCCGTTATACGAGATAATGTTCTCTGGTCAGACTGCGTAGACGAAGATACTACCAGTTAGACTCCAGAAAATCTAGGACTGGTGAACAATCTGGGATCACTGTCCAGTCCCTATCCTGGGAGTAGATGGAAGCTATAGGATTCGTAGGTCCCTCAGACATAAGGTTACAGTCCTTAAGACAAACCACACACACATTTTAAATTTCAATTAAATCGCGCTGAAAAACGGATTTTGCAAATATCCACTCCACTCCGCCATTTATAGCGTTTAAAATAATGCTGAAACACAGATGACCGCGAACTGAACCTAATGTGCAATTTTTACCTGATTCGTTCTTTTGGTTTTGGAGCTCATTTATGCCTTATAAACAAACCTCCAATGGATTTTATATAAAAAAATATTTCCTTCTGATCAATTATACAATCTCTAACTACCGATTCCTTCTTCGGCCAGTATAAATATCTTCCTGATCGTTATCAATCCCGTTGTGAAAATTACATATCTTCCTTTTAAAAGGAAGATATGCTTTCTGAGCGTGCTTTAAAATGTATTCTTTCCAGTCCGCTTTTCTCCACTTTTGAATATTCTACCTTGCGATCCTACCTTTCTCTCCTCCTGACCTCAATCCGACCTCCCTCATTTCTCATCAATCTATGTCCCACTTTCTATCCTTTCCATGCTTATCATACGACCTCTTTCTCCACCCGGGCAATGAAAGCATTTCACTGTTTTCTTGATAATATAATATATTATTTATATTTTCCTCAAACCGAACAAATGAAATGAAATATTCTCACCAAGGCCCCCACACACATTTGTTCGGTGGCAATGGTCACCCAGTCTTATGCTGACTGTTTGTCTGTCCGTTCGCCTGCCTGTCAACATGATCTTGAGGTGTTGCAAGTTTAATGTGGGGTTAAGTGGCCATTGTTGTGATGGTGCAGTCAGCTCAAATGTCCACCGTTGATCAAATAGCCCCCCAACACATACGATATAGCAAACAGAGTGGAAATTAATCAACGGCCTCAAAGACAGGCAAAAGTGATAAAAACGTAGACAGTTTTGCGAAATCTTGTGTCTTTGTGTTTTTTGATTAATGACTCTGAAGACAAACAACCGTTTTTTCTCGTTTTGCGTAAGTCATCCGGTGAAGAGACTTTTAGGTCTTCCATTTCGAGCGGGTGCGTGCGTGTGCCTTTGATTTGTTTTGGCTGCAAAGTGATCTTCAGACAAAAATGAAATGATCCTTTTTTGAGGGGTTTGGGGCAGACGGGCAAGGGAGAGATCCTAACATGATCTCCTTCACAGATTTTGGCATCATTTGACAGTCTGCCAAATTATGCATAAAGGGAACCCAGTCGGTTCTTATGTTGATACTGTGGAACGGCAGCTATTCAGTTTTCAGAGAGATGACGACAACACCCACCGACAGACAGACAACCAAATTTGAGAGCTGCTGCTACACAGTGCCAAAATAAAGTAAGACCGCCGGACGGACATTTGGAAGCGACATTAATACTTTGAATAAACAAAATTATACCACAGATTGTGTCTGGTTTCATGTTCATCTTGCGTTGGTTTTCCTCCTTTTTGTGAAATACTCGTACTAGTACTCCTCCTTTCACAAAGAAGCGTATCAAAATTTTGTCTGCCGCAAAATGGAGTGGCATGGCATGGCTATGGTACGGCACGGTCATGGCATCATAGAGTGGAGTGAAGTGGAATGGAATGGAGTTCATGTTTCTGTGGCATAAGAGGCACCAACTACAACTCAATTAGTCGCGGTTTTAAATGTTCTTATTCTCCTGTTGGTGGTGTTGTGGTTCTTGTTTCTTCTTTTTGTCGAGTCCATAAACATCATTCACACACTCTTAGGCGCAGGAGGAGATTGAAACTTCTTCCCGACGACAGTCATCTTTATAACTAACCACACTAATTTTTCTTCTTTAGTCTCGGGGGTCGTCGAATTGGTGCTTGTTTTAGGAAGCACTTCAGACAGGGCATAATCATTGCAAGACATTGGACGTCGACGACCCAAAAGATGCATTTAATTTCTGTTGGTTTTTGGCGGTAGACAGTTCTAAAGATATTTCTCTTCGGAGTTGTGTTCTTGTCTTTCGTTTACTGCTATAATTGGGCTCTTTTCTGCACTGATAAGTATTTAGTCAATTTAATAAACATTTTCGCACGACAATAACAACAACAGAAAAGAACGTGTACAACTTATAAATTTTAGTTAATTAAATTTGAATATATTAAAGTGAATTCCATGAAATGGAGTCCCAGAGGAAGATAAACAAATAATGTTGACTTTTAGTAATTGAGTGCATTATGAAGGCTTTCAAGGAAATCTGACATAAAACGGATGTTATTATTCAAGTGGACTTTAATGCTGCCATAAAAAGGAAGCAATACATTCCTGTGAAAATATAATAAAAACTTTGAATCTATAAATTCTTCAGAAGGTAACGAACTTATTTTATCAATTCTTGACCAGTCGCATTCTGTTGATTTGTCCCTACGACTCGATTGCAATTTTTGAATTCCTCAATATTAGCCAATTCAAAAGCCAAATTCTTATTACGACAAATTCTACCAGATTCATATGACGAGAATCCAAGTATTGCACTTTAAGAAGGATGCACGAAAATGGCAATTGACCGACGGTGTATCCACGTATTGCTATTACTGTTTGACTATTACTACTAATCTCTATTCAGTACCTTCGTTGCAACACTATATCCTTCTAACTATCAGTCTCCTTTAGTGACAGTCACTTCACTGTGAACACGCATTTTTTCTATTCCTGTTCATTTTCCCCGCTACAGCATGATCCGTTGATCATCCAACATTCTTCGCAGGGTATACAGCTCTTCTGCGGGAAAGCCCATCCTATCGTTTGATAGGCACAATCGACCACATTTCTTTCAGATCCTATTTTATCATTCTTTAATCATCCAATATAATTCGCAGCAAATACAGATCACCCTTTGGAATGCCCAAAATTATATAGGCACAGACGACAATTCTTCCTTGCGATCCTATTTATTTTCCTACTACAGAAATATTCCTTTCTTACGACGAGAGCTGATCATTATAATTTTTCTACCTTACCGCTCCAACTAAACCAACTTTTATGATCGCTCTTCATTCTAGTTAAGTTCAACCTTCAACAGTCTATCCTTCCAATTGCCAATCTTCTATGTGACAATACCTCAGATTGAACATCGATTATTCCCTGTGCCGCTCACTTTCCCCGCGGTAGCATCATTCTTTAATCATCAAATTTTATTCGCTGCAGATACAGCTCACCTTTTTGAAGGTCCAAAATTATATAGGCACAGGCGACAATTCTTCCTTGCGATCCTTTTTATTTTCCTACTACAGAAATATTCTTTTCTTATGACGAGAGCTAATCTTTATAACTGGTACTTTGATGATAATTTTTGCTATCTTACCGCTTCAGCTAAGCCATCTTCTTCTTTGTAACAAGGTTTAGACAGCAATAGTCTATCCATCTAACCACCAATCTTTCTATGCGACAGTCCTTCATTATGAATGTCCATACTTCCCTACGGTAATATTCACCACTGCATTATCACGTATTAATAATGTTACATTCTTTGTGACAGATATACATCTTTTTTCGAGTGGTCCATCATCCTATCATGTGATAGGCACAGTCGACAATATTTGCTGCAAATACTACTTCTTTCCAGCTACAGCAATAATCCTTCCGACCATTCAGCTGTCCTTCTAACAGCTATTAGGATGTTAGGTTTTCCTCCTTATCGCTCCATCTTACCCATCTTTTGTGATGGCTCTTTATTATAGCAAAGTTCAACATGCAACAGACTATCCTTCCAATCGCCAATCTACCTATGGGAAAATCCCTCGGTGTGAACCTGATTATTTCCTTTGATCATCCAATTTTCATCGACGACCATGCTTCCATTCGATTCTATTGCTTTTCCTTCCACAGAAATACGAGTATGTCTTCTTTATAACGAGAGCTGATCTGTATAACTAGTACTCGGATGACGAAATTTTTCATATCTTCCGCCCCATCTGAGCCATCTTTTTAGGGTCTTCATTCCAACAAGGTTCAACCTGGAACATTTTACCTAACAATCAATCTTCGACAGTGTTTCATTATGAACATCCATTCTTCCCCGTGGTTGATCATTTTCACCGTGGAAGTATTACCTTTCAAAAATACAACCTTCTTTGTGCCAGATACGGTATTCCATCAAGAGGTCCATCCTATCATTTGAAAGGTACAGTCGATGATATTTCCTGCAGATCATATTTATTTTCAATCTACCTTCCTTACGACGATCCTGGTCTCTTTTTAACAGCTATTTGGATGACAGTTTTTATACCCTCCACCATAGGATGGTGACTCCGTTTGTAACACCACTAAATATTGGACTGAGACCCCATAAAGTATATATATTATTAATCGTCGTAAAATTCTAAAACGATTTTGCCATGTCCGTCTGTCCATCCATCCGCCCGTCTGTTGTAATCACGCTACAACCTATAATACTTGAGCTAGGTGGCTGACATTTTTTTCCATATACTTCTTATATCTGCAAGTATGTTGGAACTGAAAATGGGCGATATCGGTCCATTTATTGATATAGCCCCCGTATATAGCATCTCTCCGATTTGAGTTCTTAACGCCACAGAGACCACAATTTCAACCGATCGGGCGGAAAATTGGTAGCTGGGGTTTATTTATACCCGGAATCCTTTACACGAACAGCGGTAGTAATACGTCCATGTTTTGATATAGCCCCCATAGCCCCCACCTCTAGATTTGACTTGGGCTGAAATTTGGTATAATGAGTTTATTTGCGTCCGAAAAACATTCGCATGCGATCCATGGTAAGGTATATAAGAATTTCTTTCTTGCAATTGTTCAATTTCACTACGGTAGCATCACCCTTTGGTCCTACAACTTTATTGTGCAAAGTTATAGCTCTTCCGTCAGAAGGTCAATTCTTTCAAGTGAAGGTACTGTCGACGATACTTCCTTCCTATCGCTTTTCTTTTCCTGCTCTCTTCCATATTAAGATACAGCTCTTTCATCCCTCCATATAAGACTTTTTCCATGAACACAAACAAATGTCAAACTTATGACCTTTATTCCCTCCCCATCTAATTATCTCGCTAAATTGCTGACCGCATATAGCATTCAGCTTTCATTCTTTAAGTGCTAACCATAACTTCATTCCGAAAGCTCTTCCTTCTGATCGTCAATTTGTGACTCAGTAGGTTCTGCCTTATGATCTTTCATCTGCCGCTTTGGCTTTTTTGTGTCGTTCATCCTTATGACCAGTGATCAATCCAAATGATTAATAATCTCTTGTTCCGAACTTCCAGAACATCAGCCATTGTAAATATTCCCCTAAAATATTATTTTAGTCCATTAAGTGATCCTATACATTCTTCACTCCCTTCATCTCGCATTCTGAAAGTTATATTTCTAAATATTACTTCATCCGACCTCCGTCTCGTTTCGAAAGCTCTTGCATCTGTGATCGTCAGAATCTAGTTCTGAAGTTCTTCATTATGATCGTCCATCTTTCATTTTGACGGTTCTTTTTTCAGTCAGACAGCTCTTTTTTCAGTCAGTTAGTTATACCACCAATAATTTTTTTTTATAAATAATTTTTATTGTTTTCCTTCAGACTATCCATTTCTCATTCTGCAGGTTCTTCGTTGACCGATTTCCATTTCTCATTGTGATTGTACTTCCATAACAGCGTAGATCTTCTTGCGTGTGTTAAATACTTCACTCATCACTGATTCTGAATTTTATTTAAATATATATAATGTATACATAATTTGGCCGTATATCTCTTATTCCCAAAGTTCTTCCTTCTTAAGCTCAACCTCCTCTCATTCTGAAGTTTCCCATCGTTCATCCCCAGTTCTGACCTTTGTTTAATTAAATAATCCCTTCGTATGACCAATAACATTTGTCATTCCATCATTCTTCCATCCTTTCCACTGGAGTTCCATATGCTAGGCATTCTTAGGTAACACTCTTCTCAGACGCCCTTCCATATTACTACCCAGAGCCAATTATTCTCAATTATGGTCCTTCGACATTATGGCTTGCTTTACATATGTATTTAAGAAATTCTTTGCTGCTAGACTTGAACCATTCTCTCATAGCACATTCCTCCCATTAATCACCTTTTCTTAAGCTTTATTCATTGAGGTTATTTCTGGAACACTAATGGTCCTTCGAATAACGAAATCATTCGCTACGACTTGCCGCCGTTCTTATGATGGTACTTCTTGCTGAATATACTTCCCTCATTCTCTTATGGTACTACAATGCTTCTAGGGAGCTCCTTTTCCTATGATTTTATTTTTTGAGATTTTTATTGGGAAAACTTCTCTAACAGAAATATGCTTTTTCTTTATTTCAGTTACAACTAACATTCCTTACGACCATCCCTCAGCAATTACTTCTTGTAGCATTTCCTTCTTTAATAGATTCGTTCCAGATGATCTATGTTTTTACATTACATCCTTCCCAGAGGCTTTCTTATGATATTTTCAATCTCTCATTCATCCTTCCTAATGATCTTCATTCCGTCCTTCACTCCTTTGGACCTGCATCTGAAAATGTTTACAACCTCACGTGCTACAGATCTACAATCTCCAATTTTTCTGATATCTATTGGGATATTTGCACTACATTGCTCAACCTCTCTCTTGATTTGGATTTTTCGTGAGTTTGGGGTATCCACTTTAAAAGGTTGAGTTATTTAACATCCAATCCTTCTTAAATTATTTCCCAATATTTTGACAACATTTGCTCTTTAATCCATTAATTTCCACCCGAAAAAATCTCAACTTTTATCTGACCAATTAAACTTTGACAGTATCTAAGAGATCTTTATGATATTGTTTTGGGTATTAAATAATATTTCTCATGTCGTGTTGACAACTGTGTTGTTGGCCAGAGAGTCGAATTGGTTGTTTTGTTTAAGCCAAAGTGGCAAGTGCTGTTTGCCATTCCTCGTGATATTTTTCGCCTCAAACTAAATGTATGTTTTTCCTTCTTGGCAAAAAAGTCGGTTGTGATTTTTGAAAAACCACAAAACTCTACGGCAGCTATATAACCAGACAAGCTATCTACTAAGCTTAGGAAAATCGCACTAAGTTTATGTTGGTTTTTCGGCTTTTAAAGATTATCGCCAAACAAAATCTCTAACGTTGAGGCTGTCGAGGCAGCCACTAACTGCAGTCAGAAATGATGCTTGTTGATAGCAGTTAGCAGTTAGCAGATGTAGATTTTGATGCCAGATAGCTGCTGATGGCAAAATGTTATAAACTTGCTAGCCAGAGCCAGGGAAGCTAACCATGGAACCATCCAGCCAACGATTGGTTAACACTAATTAAGTTGTGATAAAACTTTGTTTGTCGTCATCCTCATCGTGTTGCTCCCGTCATTAAATAGAGATTTTTATAAATTTCATAAAGAAATTGAAAAGTTTTATGGGGCAAATAAAATAATATTGATGGAAATTTTTATTTTATTTACTTTTGCGGTTGTTTGGCAGCGGAACCAGCGCTAAGCTCGTGGAGACCTCCAATTGTGTTTATTGTTGGGGTTTGCTTTTACAGCTTTTCCATCACGGTCTATTTTAAGATTTATTACTCTCTGCCCCCGGAGGGAAGGCAAGCAATGAAGTGTTCATAGCCAGTATACTGTATGTTTTCGACTCGGAGACCATGAGTTGCGGAGTATGTGGATACTTTCATCTTCTTTGGCATTGTAATTTCTTTCTAAATTGCTTTTGAGGTTTCTGTTTACAAGGCGACACACTGGGGCATAGATGTGAGTGCCTTTTGGGAGTTGGGGTATATTGCGTTTACAAATTCCATTGAAAGATGTGAAAAGATAGAGTAATTTGCCATACCATTTCCTAATTAGAATGTAAGTCAATTTATGTCAGTGACTACAGATTTATATGCCGACTTTGGTTTCTTTTGAAGGGGGTAATGCGCCAACGATAGGATTTACGAAATGACTACGACATGTAATCCGAATTCTGGGAATTACAATATTTCGAACTTGAAACTATGCTGGATTATTAAAAATAATGACATAGAAAAGTCCAAATGAAAGACGGAAGTGGCTATTGACAAAGTAATAATTCTTGTTGTGATCTGATTTATAGATAATCCGACCATTTGATATTAATAGTGTTGAGTAACAGATCATAGGATCGTAACTGCATTCTGCAGAGCCAATATGCTAACCACACTGGTAATATAGCAGGGCAGAGATACAGAAAAGAAATAATTAGAGTTAAGTTTTTATCAAAAATATAGGAATATTGAGAGAACAAACACATTGTGAACATAGCTTCTTAAGGTGCGGGCTTCTAGGGTCATACCTTCATATTATTATTGGTTGAGACTATGTTCCTGAAGCGAATATAGGAAATGATATTTGCTTCGGTTATTCTCATAAAAATTTACCTTTGATTTAAGATTCATAGACATAGTCACTGAATAGTCACTGAATATTCATTCACTCCTCTATAGTCTTTAATGACCAGTTACTTGTGTCACCCACCACAAGAGAAGAGGCAAGAAGCCAATGGGAGAAACAAAAAAAACAAATACCAATCATAACAATTTTGTATCGTTTTTTTGGCGAGTTATCTCCCTTTCGAGATGCACGCATATGTTTTTGGCCATAATTGGAAGTATAACGCAATGCAATGCAGAAATCCAAAACGAACAACGAACGCCGCCAGCCAGTCAAATACAATAATATTTAAAATGTCACCAATAACACCAAAAGCCATCAGTATGTACCACCGGCGATGAGTGGCGGACGTCGAGCAACAACATCTCCGCAAGTCAAAGACATCAGCCACAAAAGAAATATCGAAAATCCAAAAAAATATTCAAACAACACCCGATCCGAAAAGAACAACATCTTAAGCGCGCAATGACTCAAGGCTTTTTGCGTTTATGGATGGATTCATTAAATATTATATACGCGAGTGTTCAACACTTTTTTGTTTTCAACACCATCCGTCCTACCTAAGCTACATTGGCCGCCAATGGATGACAAACAAAAAGTTGCTCCAACCAAAGGACAGACAAATCAATAGACAGGCGAACAAACGGACGGACAGAATACACAAAAGGAGTCTTACTTAAATAGTGTTGTGTTGTTCTTTTTATAGAAGCTCTTTTTTCAATTGGTGGCGTTAAATATGGTAATAAGTTTAGATTTTGGCCAAAACGCCACACATACACACACAAGACCGGCAATGCCAAGCCACAACACCATTGTTAGCATTCATTGTTCACTGAAATTTCAGCAATTTTCTTATAATTTGATTTGCATCTCAGGTTGTGGGGGCGCCATAGACACGATTTGATTATTTTTGGTGCGTTGCACAGAATAGTTTTTAGTTTCACTTGAAAGCCGTCCATGTTGTGCGGAATTGGCAGGAACTTTTGACATTTGACTATTGGGGGAGAGAAAATAAAATCTTCAAGGTTAATTGGAAGCAATTTGGGGGGAAACAATATGGAAGTATAGTTTTCTATGGGATCACAGCATTGAACTGTGCCCCTTTAGGTTGGGAGAGAAAACTTACATCAAGTATGTAATAAAGCTAACGATAGGAAATGCAATGTAAACCTAATAGTTGAGGATTTGTATATTGGAAGTTCGGCTATTCGATCGCGAAGGATGTAGATGTAAGATTAGTGTTAATAAAGCAAAGTCCCAGCGAGAAAGACCCGGAGGGCCATAATCATGAAGAAAGTAAGGTAAAAAATGTAGAATTTTCCACAAAAAATTGGAATGCATGTAATTTCTCTACAGAAATTGAACTAAACGCGCGATAAGTCCATTCAGAACAGGTCTGCTGATTGTGAAAAGAAAACAACCGGTAGCTTTAACCTGGCTTTATTCTTTGGTTCTCTGGTCTAAAATAATACCTACAGAACCTGACCCTTCAGTAACAGACAGCATAAATCACATCTGACACCAATAAATGTTCAGTATTTAATTTTTGAACTTCGAAAACTGGCCCTCTACAAAGGAGTAGGTAACCCGACGACTGGTTGGACTAAGGAGTAGACAACTCAATTAAACGAAAAATAAGGAGTAGATAACCAAACTGTCCACCTAATAAGCGTTAGATAACCCAATTTACGACAAATAAGAAGTAGATAACTAATCTGACCATCTAACAAGTGGTAGATAACCCATCTGTATCTCAACTAAGGCATAGATAACCCAACTGACCATATACTAAGGAGTAGTACTGATTCCATAACCAAACTCTCTGCTTACTAAGCAGTAGATATGGAAGACAATGAAAGTCTTGTGGTGTGACCCAAACGAGGACAAGACCAAGACCTTGCTGAGATTGAGCAAGGTATAAACCAGTAAGATCATGGATGTCCTTACAGGACACACATGCTTACAAGCACATCTACATAGGATAGGACTTGTAGATGACAGCGTATGTAGGGCATGTGGGGAGGATGACGAAACGTTGGGGCATTTCCTCTGCCAGTGGCCAGCGTTCGCGAACAATAGATCCCGTTTCTTAGGAAATGATACTATACCAGACTTGACCCAACTTAGGGGCGTAGACTGGAAAAAGATTAAGCACTATGTCGATAGTACCGAGTTCCTAAAATAACTTTCCAAGGACCATTTATTAACAATTAGAGCGCACAACAGGCCGAATACTGGCTTATGTATATGTCCAAGGACATGAGGCGGAATTTCACAGCCTCCTCTTCTCAACCTAACCTAACCTAAGCAGTAGATAACCCAACTGATCGACTACTAGGGAGAATATAAGTCGAATGGACGTCTACTAAGCAGTAGATAAACAACTGACATCTCACAATCTTTCAAAATAAGGAGTAGATAATCCGCTAAGCGCCTAATAAGGATTAGATATCCCAACTAAACGCCTTAGAAGGAGTAGATAATACAAACGACCGATTAATAAGGGGTAGATAACCCAACTTCCCACCTACTACGGAGTAGATAATTCAACTGTATCTCTAATAAGGAGTAGATAACCCAACTAACCGGCTAATAATCAACTAAGACATAGATAACCCAACTGACCACTTACTAAGTAGTAGATAACCAAACTGTTTCAGTACAAAGATATCCAACTCTTCGCTTACTAAGATTCGCTTACAACTGATCGACCCGGGAGCATGTAAGTCAACTGGTCGTCTACTAAGCAATAGATAAACCAACTGGAATCACACAATTTGTCAAAATGAGGAGTAGATAATCCGCTGAGCGCCTAAAAAAGATCAGCTAACCCACCTAACTGCCTTATAATGAGTAGGTAACCCAACTGACCGATTAATAAGGAGCAGATAACCCAACTTCCCACCTACTACGGAGTAGATAATTCAATAGTTACTCTAATAAGGAGTAGATAACCCAACTAACCGCCTAATAAGGAGTTGATACCCCAACTAGGGGGTATATAAACCAACTGACCGCCTAATAAGTAGTAGATAACCCAACTGTATCTCTACTAAGGAATAGATAGCTCAGCTGGAAATGTCAAATAGCGCCCTACTGAGAGGTCATCTTCTAGGGGAGTAGATAACCAAACTTATCATATACTAAGGAGTAGATAACCCAACTGACCGATTAATAAGGGGTAGATAACCCAACTTCCCATCTACTACGAAGTAGATAATTCAACTGCATCTGTAATAAGGAGTAGATAATTCAACTAACCGCCTAATAAGGAGTTTTTACTCTGACTTGGGGAGTATATAACCCAACTGGCCGCCTGATAAGAAATAGTTACCCCAACTGTATCTATACTAAGGTGTGGATAATTCAACTGGACGTCAACTAATCAGTGAATAATACAACTGTTATTTTACTAACTACTAGATAGCCAAATGGCGCCCTACTGAGGGTCCTCTTTTAGGGGAGTAGATAACACAACTTGTCATATACTAAGAAGTAGATAACCCAACTGGTCATCTACTAAGGAGTCTAATAATAATAACCCAACTAAAGCTGTTAAGGAAAAGATAATCGAATTGGTGCTTAACTAAGGAGCTGGTAACCCAACTAGTTTTCTACTAAGGAGTAGATAAGGAGTTGATAATCCAACTGTATCTTTACTAAGGAGTAGATAAGGAGTTGACAGCCCAACTGTATATCTACTAAGGAGTACATAAACCAACTGGCCTCCTAATAAATATCAGATATCTCAACTGGCAGCGTAATAAAGAGCAAATAACCCAACTGCATCTCTATTACGGAGAAGATAAACTAACTGGTCATCAACTAAGGAATAGATAACTCGACTGGTACTCTACTAAGGAATAGATAACTCAACTAGACGTCTACTAACTACTAAATAATTCAACTGGTATTTTACTAAGTATTATTTGGCCCAAATGGTACCCTTCTTAGGAGTAGATACACCAACTGGTCGTCTACTAGAGAATGGATAACCCAACTTAAAACCTTGAAAGAGTAGATAACCCAAATATTCATATACTAAGGACTAGATAACCCAAGTGGTCGTCTGCTAGGGAGTAAATTGTTATGATGAAATCGTACACATCAACCAACAGTGTTTGTTGTAATTATTCGAACAGAATACCTACAATACTCAACTAGTCATCTACTAAGGATTAGATAACCCAACTATACCTATACTAAGGTGTAGACCACACAACTGTGCTAATAAACCGATACCAATCAAAGAATAAATAGGTCCCAATTGAATTATGAATGTAGTTCTGGGTTCAGTAAACAAAAAAACTTGGCGCTTCATATCCCGTAGACTTGGGAGTCACTGACAATATTTTTTCCACTGCTCCACAATACTAACTTAAAAAGTCACCAGTGAGTTTGAAATATACGGGCAAATCATTTGAAATATATAAATCTCAAAAGTTTCCTATTATTTTCCTTTCAAAGGTTCAGAAAGAAGAATAAGGAAAGTAAGGATAGGACAAAGGAACAGGGAGGTCAACAGCCATGCGACTGGTTTTTCAGAAACTTGAACGTAATTTGTAACTTACTGACGACCATTTTTCATTTCCAGCATATC
The DNA here is from genome assembly GCA_963930755.1 of Eudasyphora cyanicolor. Taxonomy (NCBI): domain Eukaryota; kingdom Metazoa; phylum Arthropoda; class Insecta; order Diptera; family Muscidae; genus Eudasyphora; species Eudasyphora cyanicolor. The sequence goes on from OZ005737.1 coordinate 9,289,824, forward strand.
AAAAACAAGAAAAATCGTGAGTTTGAAATCACACAAGATGTATAAATTAATAGTGCACATATAAATCGATGGTTCGTGCGCAACTTCATAGCAGTTTTCGATTTCTTAATCCTCTGCCGACAAAGTTAACGAGTTCGAAATTTTCCTTAATTATTTCAAAAACCTCCTATTACATTGATTCCTTCTTTTGGTGGAAATTCCTCTTCAAATCCCCACTCCCATAGCCATCCATCTGTTTACGATATGGATCTTCATGAATACCCCTATCGAAACCACAAAATAACATAAGTGATTTATTACTCATCGATTATCTAAAGCGATTGTAACAAGCAACACATTTTTTTACTACATGTCGCTTTTGCTTTGCATTCTACATAGCTCATTATGCGACACCAAAGACAAAAAACGTACATACATATTTAACGATGTTGTCTCCTTTCGATTTGAATGTCGTCTGTGCTGAACATCACTGCCATTCATTCCGAGATCCATCATCGGTCCTATCTGCAGGGCTGTCTATAGGTGTCCGTCTGTCTGTCTTTCGTTTGAAAAGTATTTAAATTTTTTAAGTTTTCTGCGCAACAGCCAAGATCGCAACGACAGCTTGTCTAGGATATGAGGTATTTATAGGACATTTTTTTTCAAGAACATGAATCATGCAAAAATATGTCTAGAGTTTATTTAAATGTTTATGTTTTTCTGCTTTTCTGGAAATTGAAAGCAAAAGACTTTTAAGCAAAAAACTCTAGAAGTGATTTGAGATGAAGTAAGTGCTTTGTGATTTTCCATGAAAAATTTTAGCTTTTATTGCTATTAATTGTAAACATGTTAATTTTGTTGTTGTCTCGCTTTTGGCTGCCCACTTTGTCCATTTAGTTAAGACACTCCTTAAGGCGATCCAAATGATTTGTGGGAAATTAAATCGCTGTGAATGAGTTTGATTAAAAGGATTTGGTGTTATAAATTGCCACAAAGAATAAAGGAGATACAGTTACAATGTATGTATATAGGCAAAGAGAAAAATTGCTTACACTAAAAAAAAATTGCGTTGTATGTTTATAAGTGATTCTTAAATACCCTACGTGAAATAAAGTGCAAATGTACCCGAGTCTAGTGATCCCAGTACTGGTTAAATTGGAACCTATAGCTGATATTTGATCACCTAGGCATTCATTGGTAGCAGTTAATTAGGGTTTTTAATTAGGGTCATACAACTTTATCAGATAAATATACTACTTAGAACCACATGGGTTATCTACTCCTTAATATATGACAAGTTGTAGCATCTAATCCCTAGTAGTCCACCAGTTGGGTTATTTATTCCTCAGTATAAGAACAATTGGGATATCTACTACTTAGTAAAATACCAGTTGTTTTATCTACTGCTTAGTAGACGTCCAGTTATGTTATCTACTCCTTAGTAAGCGGCCTGTTGGGTTATCTACTCTGTAAATGACGACCAGTTGGGTTATCTAGCCCATATGAGGGGTGCAGTTGTGCTACATAATTCTTAGGTGATGACCAGTTGGGTTATCTAGTCCTCAGATAACGACCAGTTGGGTTATCTACTCCTTAGATGACGACAAGTTGGATTATATGTTCTACAGATGACAACCAATTGGTTTATATACTCCCTATATAAACCCTATATAATATATATACTCCCTATATAAAGATAACCACTAGTTATTTTATATACTCCTTAGATGACAACTAGTTGGGTCATACACTCGTTAGTAGAATAACAATGGGTTACCTACTCCTTAGATGAGGCCAGTTGGGTTATCTACTCCTTAGTAGAAACACAGTTTGGTTATCTACTCCTTAGTAGAGGACCAGTTGAGTTATCTACTCCTTAGTAAGCGGCCACTTGGATTATCTACTCCTTAGATGACGACTAGTTGTGTTATATACTCCTTAGAAGACCAATAGTTGTGTTATCTACTACTTACATGACAACTAGTTGGATTATCTACTCCTTAGACGACGACCAGTTGGGTTATCTACTCCTTAAATGACGGTCAGTTTGGTTATCTACAACTCAAATGATGACCAGTTGGGTTATCTACTCATAAAATGAAGAACAGTTGGGTTATCTTCTCCTTAGTAGAGGTAAGTTGGGTTATCTACTCCTTAGCAGAGATAAGTTGGGTTATCTACTCCTTACTAGAGATACAGTTGGGTTATCTACCCCGTAGAAGACGATATATTGGATTTTATTCTCCTTAGTAGAAGAACGGTGGATTATCAACACCTTAGATAACCACCAGTTAAGTTATCTACACCTCAGTACAGATACGGTTGGGTTATCTGCGCCTTAGTAAAATACCAGAGGGTAATATACTACTTAGTAGAGGACCGTTTTGCCGTTCATCGATTAAATTGAAGGGTTTTACCTTGTAAGGATCAGATACTGTAAGGATTCTTTTAGACCAGTGCATGAAGGTGGCAATTCATCATTTCCAAAGGCCAAAACATGTTAAAGATACCGGTTGTTTTAATATAAGGGGGACAATATACGGACCGATGCCAGTATTTATTGAAACGTAAAAGTGTATCACAAAATATGATGATATTATTTCCCACATTTTCAAACCTACCTATAAAATCCCAACAAAACAGGAAATATGTCCAGTAGCAATTCTCAGTTCAATCACACAATTTTGCTCCCTGGGAAGCAATTGTTAATTTTGAAATATGTTATCGTTGCAAAGTGTCAAAGAAAACATCAATTTCAAGGTAAATAATGACATAAGATAAACATAAATTGTGTTGAGGCAACTTTACATTTGCAAAATTTAACACGTCCCAAAAAGCAGTCTCTTAAACTGTGAAACACCATCAAAAAGTAACGACAAGAAAAGATAAATGGAGAAGCAATAAAAACAGAAGAGAAAAAATTGAATGAAGACCAAGAAATTTCAAAGAAATTTATGAGACACTTATTCAGCGCATAAAGCAGTAGAACCTCAATTTGAAAGACATTGAAGCTAATGTCAACACCTGAACTGTTGCTTTAGCCCGATAAGAGGTTACGACAATGTTGTTGGTTTTTTCTAAAGCTATAAAACTTTAATATCTTTAACATGCATATTTAACCTAAATTGCTTTTTATGATCGTTACCAATAATTTAATAAGAAGTGTCAAACCATGATCACGATTTTTCTTTTATTATATTTTTTTATTTAGTTTTTTTTGGGGGGCTTTTGTTTTGGTGCCTCACATTAAATTCCTGCCTTGGCGCGCTTAGTGCCACTCCATTGACTTCCATTTTTGGTCCCACCAACATCAAATCCATTATTGCCGGCAGCCGTGGCTGCCTTATGCACTCCCAAAGATACAGGAGTGATGTTAAAATAAAAACAAAACAACACAACATTTTTAATGATAATTATCACGATTTATGAGATACAAAAACAGGCTTGGAGTTCACATAAATTATGATATCAAAAAAGTGCAATCTCAATGACACCCAATGTACAACAAGGAATAAAAATTAAGGCAGCTCCTAAAAAAAACTCACCGAAAATGGGTATATAAAGTATTCATAGGAATTATGTAAAAGAGGTACTCATATTGGATAAGTGCAAAACAAATTGCAGAGCAAAATAAAAACGATTAATATCAATTTTATGAATTTATTATAAATTGTATACAGCTTAAAAATATAATATGATTTCTGTAGCATGAAGAATAACCAGTTGCCAATACCGTCAAATACTCGTACAACAGTTTTGAATAACTCAGAATTCAATTAGAAATTTAAACGGTTAATTGACGAAGTGAACAGGTAAGTAGTTAATTGCTGCCTTTACCATTCTACCTTCATTTCGCTAGTCATTCAGTATCAACTACTTCCTCAGAAAACACACCGACTACGTTCCACTCCCACAAATACTGTAATTATGTGGGGGGAAAATTGCGAGTGTGAATATGGACTAATAGTGTTTTCAAAAATGTTAACCCATTTAACCAAAAATGAGCTTCATCGCTGTAATGTGAAGTTTGACGAACAAAACCATTATTTTGATAGAAACTCTCGTTTAAGCCTATCCATGATGAAATGGCGGACAAAATTAAACAAAAAGCAACTATCAGCTGTTAAATTGGTTGTCAAATAAAGCAGTGTTACCAACTTAAAGTTGTGAAGCTGTAATAAGAACCCTGTAATAATAAAAAAAATTGTTACTCCTTCCAGCAGCTTCCGAAAAAATTTGATTTTTCGCTTCCAACTATTTTAATTATTCGTTCTATGTAAATTCCTTTCCATTTGCATGCATGATCTTGTTTTCTCAAAACGACTTGTGTGAGAAACGTCAAAAAAACGCCACCATTTAAATCTTCAACGGTGCGATGATTTACAAATTGATATTTTCCTGTTTGTTTAACGAACGCCAAGTTCCATTAACAAGTCATCTCCTTGTTTACCATCTATCAGTCCAACTGTCAGTCTAGCCAGCCATTCATCCATCCATCCAACTATCCATTCATCCATCGTTCGACGACGACCAACAGTCCCCCGGTAGAGCTCTATTTATGTGGTTTATCTGAGAAATCAGCGAGAAAATTACAATATGTACCAAGATGGCTTTACGGATCTTTACACAACAACAACAAAATACGAAAGAGAGAAAGAAAAATGCTTGATTTTTATGATGACAGCTAACAACATTTTTTGACATTGACAGTTATGCGTTAAGTAAACAGAAAGACGCAGAAACACTCTGGAACACATGCAATCTAAAATCGTTCACAAATTTGCTTTGGAGGTACTCTGTATGTAGTACTATGTAGTAAGCCTAAAGCAGATGTATGGTGGGTCTTATGGCTACAGCCTAAGATCTGAATGACAATTGCTACAAATTGTTAAGTTGAACATGCAAATATCGCCTTTTTCAAGAAAATAGAGAAAAGCCTCTGAACTATTTAAGCTGATCGATTTTTTTTTGTTAGTCCGTGAGAAATTCGAAATAGAGATATTTCTCGATTACATTCGAAGAAATACAATGTCTACTATAGATCTTCTTTCTCCCATAAATTTCCCATCCGAAACAAAACTTCAAAGACAATGATCATCTGCATTATATACTCGTTTCGTTTAGTCTCTTCTCGATTCGGGTTTGTGGTGTTGAAAGTTCTGCATTTAAAAAGAAAGAAAGCTTCCTTAAAACATCAAATTTTATTTGATTTCATAATGAAAATGTTAAATGTTTTTTTTTTTGTGAAACTCTTTCATTTCTCACCGAGATTTACTTTTTGTTTTGTTGCTGATCGTGTTCGATTGTGAGTTATGATGATGTGAGATGTGTCGATAGACAAAATAACATGGGGAAATGCACCAAAGATAGATAGAGATATTTGTTTTTTGTTGTTGTTGATTTGTTTGTTATGCACCACAACAAAATAGATAAATAAACTAAATTATAAACAAATCAGTAACGAGGGTCACTGGGTAGGTGTTTGTGAAAGTGAAAAGCAGACCCAGTTAGAAAATGTTAAAGTTGCATCGCTTAATTTTGCAAGAGATTTTTTGGCACTTAAGTGAAAAATGTCCTAATGCGGAATTCTCTTAGCTGCACAAATGTACACTATCCGATTTATATACCTGATTTATATGTACTTAAGCGAAATGTTGATACAGATTCTACGTTAAATTTGCTCTTTACATGATCAAAATCGCTGTAAAAAGCAGAAACAAAAGCAGTTAAATGTACATTGTATGACCTGAATTGTACACTTAAACATAATATTTTCTAATAAAAGCGAACCAACGTGCAAAATGTTTTCTTTTTGTGCAGGTAAGGACAAAATACGCTTAAGTGCAATGCAGATAAGTGAAAAATACTGTATACTCTCAATTTGTGCAGCAGATAACGGAACGGTAAATAAAATGTTGCTTATTATTGTCAGTCATTGCAAAAAAGCCTTAAATACACATTGTGAAAATATTAAGATGATTAATGATTAGGGAGAAATTGTTTTTATATGAATCTGTCAATTTATGGGACCTATACGGTCCATCATCGAACTTAGCCTGAGCTATGAAAAATTTTATACAAAATTTTAACACAATCGGTCACTTCATTCGATATCTATAGTGAACGAGCTCCAGCCAGACGGACTAACGAACAGAGTTTAAATGACTTAAACTGTCCTAAAACTGATTTGCAACAAACCAAATTAGTGTCTTAGGTCACTCCTTCCATGTGTTATACTTTGGTCCGAGGCAAGGATATATATTTTCCTTAAGTACAGCGCAGTGCGAGGAAGGCACGATTTTTAAACTTTCTACTTGAGTCAACGTCAGCAGTTAGTGAACTACGGATTTAATAATTGATATTTTCTTTAGATGGCGTGGACACGCCAATACGATGCCGATTTTTGAAAATGAATTATCTACAGCAGGGCTTATTAGACGTTGTAGGTATGTGGCTAACTTGAAGCAGTGCGTACAGGTTAAGCTAACATAGAAATGTCATAAATGTTCACTTTTATCGGCTCCCTGATCTACATAGAGCGAAAATCTAAAATTTTGTGCGATTTATAAATACATCTTCTCAGTCATCTATAAGGGTTATTTATGTTGTGTGTAAACACCTATTCACAGTCTAGACGACTGATAACATCCTCATCCTCTAAAAATATTTATTCTCAGTTGTCTCTAAAGCCTGCTAACCTGTCGCCTACAAAGACTATTTCTCATTCGTCTCTAAATACTATTTAGAGACCAATGAAATACATTAGATATAAATGCTGGTTCTAAACCAACCCCAAAATATTCGACGTTACGTTTCTACAAATAATCTTTTCAGTCGTCTATAAGGTTTTCCTCTCAGTCGTGTATAAAATCATTTACCAAATCTTTTTCAAATATCATTCGTAAGACGTCTATAAATTATCTTCAATCTGCTATAAAGGCTATCTGACAGTCCTCTTTGAAGTCCCAGCCTTAGTTATTTGTGAAGACCCATTCTCAGCCGTCTGTAAAGACTCATTCTTAGTGGTCTTTAAGTCGTATCGTCCTAAAATATATTTTCAGTGGCCTTAAAAACGTTCTTAACGAGTGTAAATCTTTAATTTCAGTCATCTATAAAGGTTCGTTTTAATTTGTCTGCAAACACTTTTCTTCCGTCTTTAGAAACTACTTTTAAATACTCCTTTTCAGTAGTCTATAAAGCTCCTTTCCAGTCGTCTATAGAGACGCATTTTCGGTCGTCTATAAAGATTCCTTTTCAGACGTCTATAAATACTCCTTCTCAGACGTCTATAAAGACTCTTTCTCAGTCGTCTATAAAGACTTCTTCTCAGTAGTCTATAAATACTCCTTCTCAGTCGTCTATAAAGAGACCTTCTCAGTAGTCTATAAAACTACTTCTCAGTCGTCTAAAAAGATTACTTCTCAGTCGTCTATAAAGACTCCTTCTCAATAGTCTATAGAGATTCTGTCTCTGTCGTCTATAAATACTCCTTCTGAGACGTCTATAAAGACTCCTTCTCAGAATAGTCTATAAAGACTCCTCCTCAGAATAGTCTATAAAGACTCCTCCTCAGTCCTTTATAGAGACTCCTTTCCAGACGACTATAAATAATCCCTTTCACGCTATAAAGACTCTTTTAAGGTCAAATATTTAGAGTCGTTGTTATCTAAAAAAAATCATCAATCAATTTTTCTTAATCATATAAAAAGACTGTTCCTTTGTCTGCTGTAGAGTCATTCCAAGTCCTCCCTATATACTTCATGTCAGTCCTCTATAAGGATTCCTCGTGAGTCGCCTATAAAGACCCTTTTTGAGTCATCTATAAATACTCCTTCACATCCTATGAAGACTCCTCCTCAATCGATTATAAATTCCCAGTTATTTATAAAATCGAATTAATGGTATTAATTAGTGGTATTAATGGACACATCAACCGGTTACAAAAAGGTTATTGTTCAGTCATCTAGGGATGTAACGAAAGCGGCTTTAGCGAAAGCGAATATTGAAATATATTTCTTGTGAATGCGAATGCGAAAGCGAATAGTTAAATATGCATTTTTGCGAAAGCGAGTACTAAAGGCTCAAACTATTGCCTTTAGTACCAACAAATTTAAGGAACTGAATTGATACTTTTCCAGGATATTCAAGTATTAAGACTGTTTTCCATAGTTTTATCCTTTGTTACCACAAGCACACAAATATCTTCAAATTGTGTGAAGGGAATAAGGAGATTTAACACTTTAATAAATGGAAGCGAGTACTGAAATATATTTTTGCGAAAGCGAATAATCCAAAGATGGGTTTTGCGAATGCGAATTTTAAAATGATGCGAATAATTCGCGTTCGCATATGCGAATGCGAATATTCGTTACATCCCTAATCTTAACTCCCACATGTGTCATCTAAACAGATTCTGTCTTAGTAATCTAAAAATTCTTCTTCTCATTCATCTCCTTGCCAGTCATCTAAATATAATGGGTGATTTTTTCAACTTTCTTTTTGGCAATACCGTTTTTGGCTGCTCAGCTGTTTTCGTGTTTTCATCTATAAACGTTGTTTTTCATCTTTAAACAGTGAACTATGACTCAAATAAAGATTTCATACATTTCTCTACATTTTAAAAAATCATTCTATATGAGTTCCCTGTCTTTTCTAAAGATTCTTCATTAGGCTGCGGTAAAGGCTTCATGTCAGTCGACCGTAGACTTTTGCTCAGTCGTCTATAAATACTCAGTTTCAGTTGTCAAAAAGGACTTTATCACAATAGATAATATAGACCTCTTTCCAGTAGTCTTAAAAACTTTTTTGAGTCGATTTATAGAGATTCCGTTTCTGGAAAAAATGTTGTCCCGTCAACTTGAAATACTAGGAAATATATGTCCCTTTTAAGTCGATATATGTAGTAGTAATCCCTCGAGGTAAGCATAACTAAAATGTTCAAATTTTCTGTATCTTTTTCAGAAACGAAAACTCTATTAAATGCTTCTTTTTTAGATGAATTTGTGACTCCTCAGTAATTCCATTAAAATACCTTTTTAACAGACTTTCTCTCTCCCTACCGTCGAATATAATGACTCATTCCCATACGTCTATAAAAGTCCTCTTATAGGCTTATTCTCAGTGGTCTATAGGGATTCCTTTAATATAGCTTAAAGACCATCTATCTCACTCGTCTAAAGGTTCCTATTCGTTCTACGATAAATACTTCTTCGCAGTCTTCTATATACATAGACTTATTGTCAGTCCTAATGTTTATTTATTTATTTTTGACAGTGAAATTTTTGGCTTATTCGCCTTAAAATTTTTCTGTGAACCTATCATAACTTTTGTGAATAATTTCCAAAGTTTCTAGGCTTAAATTTTATACTTATGAAACATTTCGATTTCAATTTACTTTTAAGTATTCCAAAACCTTAATAATATTTTTTCTCTTCCCAACTTTCAGTTTGTCCCTCGTTTTCAAATCGATTGCATTCTTATGCAGATTTCTTAACAATCAAACAAAAACTCAGAAAATTAAAACAAAAGGCAACATTATTTTAATGATTTCTTCACTTTTTCACTACAAACAAATCGATTGACTCCATCAAAACAAAACAAAAAAGAAACTGTCTGTCTGTCTGTCTTGTCTGCATTGTTTTATTGAAATTTAAAGAATTCAGCGATGATTTACGTTGTGTGGCGGAGGAGCCCTCAACTAGGGATCCACTAAAAAGAGAATTAGCCGCAGCCAAAATAAAATGTTTATAAACTTGAAAATAGAAATATTTCGGAAATGTTTTGAATGCCTGTCTGATGAGATAGTGAGGGCGAAGGGGCAGCAGGAAAGGGATAGGTGGTTAAACGCAGACATCCCAAATTGAAAATAAACTTAATTTGAAGAGTCATTTAAAAGTGCATATTTACATTTTATTAGTCACGTTTTGGTACATTTGAATTAAGTAAATTTATTAGACACCAGACACCAAAAAAAAGAACTAAAAATAAGATAACAAACACAGAAGAATGGTAGGGGTAAAGAAAGCACACAACAAAAATTGATTAAGTTTTTTCTCAATTCTATGAAATGCCAACTGAAAAATGGTGTTATGACAAATTAGATGGGTTTTATATGCATTTTAAAAGACACACAGTGCTGATGAGCTTTTCAACAATCAACAACAACAAACGTCTTAAAAATGGATTGTTCAAAAGAAGACAAAAAAATCATTTATGTAAATTTGGAGATTTCTTTCAAAAACACAGAAAAGAGAGAGAAAAACAGCTGTCTTTAAAACAAATCACATGGCATCCCCAGCAATAGCAGCAGCTGTCTTTCCAACAGTGGAGAGTATCCACAAAAAGTGGCAGGCTAAAACAAAGACTCACTTCGTCCACTGTCCGTCCGTCCATATGTTCGTCCGTCTATCTAGCTGACCATAAACCGGTGTCTGCAGGTGTTTTAACTCTTCATCGATTTTTTTTCTTCTTTTTGGTGAACTCAAAGTGTTGATACCACATAAATCTTTCACTAGTTTTATAGTTTATTACAAAAAAGTTAAAAGCACAAAGCTTTACAATTCTTAAAATTTGTTTGTATTTTCTTTAAAATCCTAATCACCATCAATTTAGTCACTCATTCATTCACTTTTTGGTTTATTTCGTTATTTTTTTTCCTTTCAAGACAAACAAATTAATTACATCGTTTTTTTTGTTGTTGTTTAAAAACTCCATTAAAGTCATTTCATTTCATGAATGACATTTCATTTTGTTGTTGCAATTATTTTTTTGGTAATTTTGTATTTGTCTGCTTTACAAAATGGACATGTTTTATTTGCCAAACATTCATTAATTAGGAGAGAATCTTGTTGGGGAGTTTATAAATGATGTTTGGCTTTGCCGAATTGGGTGTAGAACATGAACACGTACAGAAATGATGTTAAACAAATGATGTCATGTGTGGTGGGGTAATGATCATGAATGCACATGAAGACAAATGGACAGTTTGTAAATTTTCCGAGTTTTTCAGATAATTTAGACAAATCTGGCAACTTTTAGAAAATAGCTGATAACACTAAAATACACAAAATACAACAATCAACAGATTTTTTAATTGGTTCAATTAATTTCTAAGCGGATTCAATCTATTTCTTAACTGATTCAATCAATTTCGTAGTTGATTCAAATAAGTTCTTAATTCATTTAATTAATTATACCCTACACCACACTGTGGTACAGGGTATTATTTTTTAATTGATTCACTTAATTTCTTAATTGATTCCATTAATTTCTTAATTTGTTCAATTAATTTCTTAATTGATTCTGTTAATTTCTTAATTGATTCAACTAATTTCTTAACTGTTTAGTTTAATTTCTTATTTGATTTAATTAATATCTTAATTGATTCAATTAATTTCTTAATTAATTCAATTAATTTCTTAATTGATTCAAATAATTTCTTAATTAATTCAATTAATATCTTAATTCAATCAATTAATTTCTTAATTGATTCAAATAATTTCTTAATTATTTCAATTAATTTCTTAATTAATTCAATTAATTTCTTAATTGATTCAATTAATTTCTTAATTGATTCAATTAATTTCTTAGTTGATTCAATTAATTTCTTAATTGATTCGATTAATTTCTTAATTGATTCAATTCAATTCTTAATTGATTCGATTAATTTCTTAATTGATTCAATTAAATATGTAATTGATTTAATCAATTTCTTAATTTATTAAATTAATTTCTTAATTGATTTAATTAGTTTAGTAATTAATTCAATCAATTTCTTAATTGATTCAATTAATTTCTTAATTGATGCGATTAATTTGTTAATTGATTTAATTAATTTATTATTTGATTTAATTGATTCACTTAATTTCTTAATTGACTCCACTCATTTCTTAATTAGTTAAATTAATTTCTTAACTTAACTTAATTAATTTCTGAATTAGTTCAATTAATTTCTTAATTAATGCAATTAATTTCTTATGCGATTCAATTAATTTCTTAATTTATTCAATTAATTTCATAGTTGATTCAATTAATTTCTTAATTGATTCAATTAATTTATTAATTAATTCAATTATTTTTTTAACTGATTCAAATAATTTCTAAGTTGGTTTAATTAATTTCTTAATTCAATCAATTAATTTCTTAGGAGTTAAGAATCCATATGATTCTTAACTGATTAAATTAATTTCTTAATTGATTAAATTTATTTAATAATTGATTCAATTAATTTCTAAATTGACTCAGTTAATTTCTTAATCGATTCTATTAATTTTTTAATCTATTCAAATAAATTTGTAATTGATTTAAATAAATTCTTAGTTTATTAATTTTTTTATAATTGAATAAATTAATTTGTAATTGATTCAATAAATTTCGTAATTAATTCAACTTATTTTTTTATTGATCCAATAAATTTATTAATTGGTTCAGTTAATTTCTTAATCGATTCAATTAATCTCTTAATCGATCCAATTATTTTCCTAATAGATTTAATTACTTTCCTTATTTATATACGTTTATACAATTAACAATTAGTTAGATTCAATAAATTTTTTAACAAAAAAAATTGGTTCGCTAGACTGATTTATTCAATAAATTTCTTAATTGATTCAATCAATTTCTTTATTGATTCAATTAATGCCTTAATTTATTCAGATGAGCTCTTAATTAGTTTAATTAATTCCATAGTTTATTCCGTTAATTTCTTAATCGATTAAATTAATTTCTTAATAGATTAAATTATTTTCTTAATAAATTTCGTAATCCATTATTTTTTTTAATTGATCCAATTAATTTCCTAATTGGTTCAGTTAACATCTTAATCGATTCAATTAATATGTTAATCGATACAATTATTTTTCCAATAGATTTAATTACATACATACATAATTGATGTACTTTTATACAATTAACTTCTTAACAGATTCAATTAATTTTTTAATTAAAAAGAAATCGATTAAAATTTAAAAATTTATTTAATTACTTTCTTAATTTATTCAATTAACTTCTTAGATTTTCTAACAATAATTAGGAACCGGTTTTTCAGTTTAAGAGTTGAGAAAAACCCGGTTAATCGGATCTTTGTTTAATTATTTTATTATTACAGCGATATTAGGTTATTTGATAAACGGTTATTTTAGATACAAAGAGCTCAAATTCTTGAAAATAATTTTTGTGTGGAAACATATTTTCGATATAACAGCGAAAAAACCCGGTTAACCTTTTTGTGTCGCCAAATATTGGCTGTGTGAACTCAATATAGTCAAGCGGAGGAGGCAAAAAACCAAAGAGAAAGATATTTTTACAAAAGTTAAATTATTTAAAACCGGTTCTTTGGTTATGAAAAATCTGGATAAACCAATGTTTTATATTATTTTTTGTAATAAATTATATATAAAGACAAGTGCGACTAACAACAAGTAAAAATATTAGAATCCAGATCTCCGATTTTGGAGTTGTGAAAAATCCGGTTAATTTTCAAAATTCAAACATGTCTTAGAAAAGCGCAGTTTCGGGAAAGTGCTACACTTTTTCCAGAAACGAAATCGCCATTAGATTTCCGATTCTGTTTGCTGAATTGCCCGATCCCGACCACTGTGCGTTCAATGCACTAAAGTGAATTTATATTTTAAAAATCATTTTTCACGAAATTAAAATCTAAATTATGTTATTAGAAACTTAATTTAAACAATTTAATATTTATAAACTACATAAAATCATAATATTTATGATGATTTTATTTATAAATGGAATATTTATCATACATTAGTGAACTCCTGCAGTCTTTTGCCCCCCATTGGGTGGGGAGCAAGATATTAATTGAAGATCTCTTTTGAAGATATCAACAAAATCTTGAAAATATCACTTTAAAATTTCTTTATCAGTGATCAGTTTGATCGGAAGTTTTTTTGTTAATTCTACAAATACTTAACACACTTTTTTCATTATCAATTTCAGTGTTTTCATGAAACCCTTTTTTTCTTTGATATCGTGATCATAATTTGACAAGAGATCGAAAAAATGTTTTGAAATTTTTTGAAGAATTTTTAAATAAGCGGGAGAAAAGCTAACAAACAAATAAAAATAAACAGAAGAAAAACAAAACCACATAAAAATGGTAAATAATAAACCTCAAAGCAGTAGTAAACCCTTTCAAGAGGAACATATGAGCAGGTTCCTATCAATGGAAGACAACAACCAACCCAGAGTAATCGACAATGGCAAAGTCATCGTCATCGTTGTCTTCATTGACCACGACAGTCATGATCAATCCTCTGGGCTCTTCTTGTTCCTGCTGCAGTTCTGGCATTTCTTTCGGAAATATTTTCTTAAGCAATTGATAAGCATTAACAAGATATAATAAATAAAGACAGTGATTCCATTCCAGCAATTACTCACTCACTCACTTAGTCAGTCAGTCACTCGATCAGTCACACACAATCGATTGAATCCACACGAACGCAATGATCTACCTGTCGTTAAAGAATCGCTGGCCAGACTACCATTTTGCCGCCACCGCGGTAAGTAGTGAAGTGGTGCCTGTCAATACAATGAATACTTCGTTTGCCTTTATCTGTTAACGCTGTCGGAAGAATTCAGAAAAAATCGGCAGAAACTTAAAGAAGTCGAGAAAAAGCAGCAAATCATTCACACAGCTTGTCACTGACGAGCGAAGGAAAAACGATATCAAACTGCGCTTAAGGTACACCATGAAAGGCAGACAGACAGACGGACAAATGGGCGGACGGACTCGTAGACAGCTCTGTGTAGGCAAGAAAGAACAAATAACTGCAAGATTGTGGAAAATATGTTTTTCATATTTTCCTAGAATTTCATCATAAGAATTTCAAAACGTTGCGGGAACTTAAATTTACAAAAAAACGTTGACTTCGTGTGAAGTCAGCTAAGGGAAAATGGTCATAAATAACCGTTTTGGAATTGTGATAAAAAAGGAGCAAAAATGTTTTTTAATCTCAAAAAAACTACTTTGTAATTTGCCGTCAAATATATATTAGTAGAATTTTTTAGACTGGGATAGGATAGGAAGGATCGGCATGAAATAGAAAAACAGACAGAAATCCTTCCGAGAATAAAGCAATTTTTGAATTTGATGTTACTTTTGCAGTACGTAACTTTTGACATGGCAATGTGATCTTTAAATTAGATTAGAAATCTAATTACAATTAGAAACATCTATGTTAATGATAGTACAAATATTTTGTAATTGACCGCTAAGTTATTTTACGTAAGTCTTAGGGAGGGAGCGATGAAAATTTTAGGAAAATCATGAAATAGAAAAATGACAGAAATCCTTCCGAAAATAAAGCAATTTTTGACTTTGATGTTACTTTTGCAGTACGTAACTTTTGACATGGCAATGTGATCTTTAAATTAGATTAGAAATCTAATTACAATTAGAAACTTCTATGTTAATGATAGTACAAATATTTTGTAATTGACCGCTAAGTTATTTTACGTAAGTCTTAGGGAGGGAGCGACGAAAATTTTAGGAAAATCCAATTGTAAAGTGTTTACATAATTTACACAAGTTTAAGAATTCTTATGCGATAACTTCACATAGGAAAGGCATTCAGTTATACTTAACGTTTTCTCGAAAATATTTTATATATTTCTGTTTTGAATACAGGAAAATCACAAAATAGAAAATTAAATTAAAAAAAAAATTAAATAAGTTTAAATTCCGCAAGAATGGTTGATCTATACCCACCTTAAGGTACAAGGATCGACTTAGAATCACTATCAGATTCGATCTAACTATATGTGTTTAATTGTTTGCTGTTCATTTCAATTGTTCTTAAAGTACAAGTCGTAATTTCGGTTCAGATATAGACGTAAGCAGTACGAGTGTAAGTGGAAGCCGCATTTTCTGCAGATCTTTTTGAAATTTAGCAGAGAGAAGTTTTGTAAGCCGGCGATGTACATTTATATGTACATCCCGATTTGGAATCTATAAACCTAATTATTCCACAGATCTTTATGAGTCGACACTAGAATTTTCTACTAAATATGATGAAAATCGGTTCAGATTTAGATACACAGTCCCTTATATATGTACTGCTTGATTCGTCATCTAATCCACATTGTGAATTAAAAAACTGGTAGAGGAATTTCAAATTTCATAAAATTCGATACAGATTTAAATATATCCACTATATATCTGCGATGCGTTGAAATATTGAAATAACTGCCTATCTCAGAAATCTAAATTTCAGAGGTACCTGTACTCGTACATGTCCTACACGATCTGATCTCCTACGGATTGATTGGTGTTCATTAATGGTGGTTAGACGCCTTAAATAATAAATATCTACCCGGGTAGATATTTAAATTTTCTTTCTATGATAACTTTAAGGAATTCGATCTGATTTATAAATCCTTCAAACTCGGTTATTATTGATTTTTGCAGGAATGAACTAATATCATTGAAAAACTCAATTTATGAGTTTTTAGTTGATAGGCATTTCTGATGACGATATCTATCTTCAAATCTATAAAATTATATTATACAATTATATTGAAAAATAAACAAGTTTGCACTCACTTAAAAACCTCTATTTTTGAAATGCTTTTGTTTTGTTTTTGAACCAGTTCTCCGATTTATGAACCGGTTTTTCGGTTTTTTAACCGGTTCTTCGGTTTTGTGAACCGGTTTTTCAATTTGACCGTTTTTTTTTTAATTTTATTTAAGTGCTGTCGCAAAAAAGAGATCTGATTTATCTGCATTCTCTTCTATGCTAGATAGATCGAATCAAAATGTTGATGTTTTATAGATACGGGTCAACGTTTTTTTTTTTAAACAAAATCTTAGTGTTTTTTGACACTTTGTTCTATTCAGGCGAATTCGGTTCTTCATTTGTTGAAAAGTAGAAAACATAAAAATATGTTGTCAACTGACCTAAAAACTTTGTAGGATTTATTTGTTTAACATATCTGATCACTCAATAAGATGTAATTTAACTAAATGGAAAAATTACAGAAGTTATAATGTAATTACAAGATTTGTTTTATCTATATCTGTTTTGGTAATTTCTTAAATCTTGTTTATTTTTTATATCTATTGAACTACAAAAAAGTAGAAATTTGTAATTTAAAGGCAAAAAAAGTTAAAAAGTTTCAATTCGAAAAAAAGTATTTTTTTGTGTCATTTCATCGGTTTAATTGATCCGTATAATCGGTTTTAAGAACTGGATATTTGTTTTTTTATACGTTTTTTTATTTGCGGAAAAACAGTTTCCAAGCATAATAAATTTGGCAGTTACAAAGAAACATTATTGCAACAATATCGACTCAATTGTGTTTTAAACAGTTTCTTAATTTTTTGTAAAGGAGAAAACCTAAAAAATCTATTGTCAGTTGATCTAAAAACGATGTAGGATTTATCTGTTTTACTTGTTTCAATACAGTTGAGAAATTAATTTTTTATAATCTTTTTTTAGTTTTCTTAAATCGGTTTTGTAATATTTTTTGTTTTGAAAAGCAGAAAACCTAAAAACCATAACAATTGAACTTACCCTCAAAAAGGTCGAAAATTTATGTTCGGCAAATAATAAAAACATTTCACAGGTCTCAATTCAATTAAACAATTTTTTTTTGAGTCTAACGGGCAATTCCACAATCTCCGGTTATACTACAGTTAGAGCTAACCTACAGTTATAGCTGTCAAATTGTATGAAATCAATATTTTTTAACTGTGAGTTATCTCTAACCGAAGGTTGTAAAAAAAATATATATTTCATGCATTAAATCGATCTCTATTTATCGACATACTGGAAAGTATTTATTTTTAATACGAAATTTAGTTATTTTAAAATGTAGCTGATTATATCAGTTTTTCAGTACGACCGACTTTCATATCTCCTACACCACCCAAATAGAGCAGAGAAGAGTTTCCTTAATTATACGACTTTATCTTTTCATTCATACAGTTGGGTAGTATGTGCGAGTACTTCAATCATAAATAGGTCAAAAGAAAGTACGCACTGGGTTAAACGTGATACCGATTCATTCACATTTTCATTAAATGATTGTACAAATAACACACTGACCTCTTCTGAGCGCATATCTTTTAATTTGAAAAAGCAGCGACCCGATTTCATATCCGTCATCAAAACGAAACAATAGCAATGTTTTAATTATGCAATTAATTAAAGAAGTCAGTTCATTTTGTTTCCTTGTCAATATGAGTTGCAAAAATATCCACAAATGGTTCTCAAATTGTATACAAATTCGTTATCGTATTTGTGCACAAACGTGACAGATAGACGATTGATAAATTTTTTCTATGGCTATAATATTGAAGTTATAAAAAATTAACTATGTTTGGAGAAAATATTGTTTCATGCTAAATTTGAGGATATTGGGTCATTCCTTTTGGGACATAGCTCAAATTACGGTTTTCCACTTAGCAGTGCTACAAATATTTGTTGTAGATGCCTCGTTTACGTGTACAAGCCATTTTGCGCACTTAAGAGAAAACTTTATAATACAGTATTCACTTAGCTGCACAAATGTGCATTTATCCGATTCAAGAACAAATTCAAACTAGTTGTGGGTACAACTAGTTTGAATTGTGGGTACTTTTACAAGCCACTTTGCGCACTTAAGTGAAAACTTTATAATACGGTATTCACTTAGCTGCACAGATATGCATTTATCCGATTCAAGAACAAATTCAAACTAGTTGTGGGTAGCAGTTTAAAAAAGTTCTGATATTCTCCCTGAACATTGAAAACGAAAAAATAAATAGAGAATTTTTTACTGAAAAAATAAAGCTGTTAACTGAATTGTGCACTTAAACATAATATTTTTAATAATAGTGAACCAAAGTGCAAGAAATTTTCCATGTTGTGCTGGTAAGGATAAAAGCCACTTAAGTGCAATGCAGTTAAACAAAAATGCTGTTCAATGTGCAAAAAAATCTATTTTGTGCAGGTAGGGACAAAAGTCACTTAAGTGCAAAGCAGCTAAGAGAAAAATACTGTATATTAATATATTTATATTATATGCAGTGCTATATATAAGTGCAAAAAGGTAGTTTTTCAGGCGAGGCGAACAAAGTTTGATGCATTTTTTAAATTTATGTGGAATTACTTTATAATGCAAATCATATGACCTGTACTGTTTTGTGAATAACTTTTGATTGGGTTGACGAACAAACATCAAATTTTGATTGAATATAATTTGAAATTTTTAGAAATTAAAAATCGAGAATTGATGTATCGATATGTGAAAATGAGCCATTGTGGCCTTATTAGCCACAACATTTTGAAACCAAATTCTATTGAGGCTCTAATAAATCCTTTTTAACTCTATTAGTAATTATAGGGAAACTCACTTACAGTGCACTTTATATTTTCTAATCAAAGGGAACCAATGTGCAACAACAAATTTTGCATTTTGAGCAGCTGAGGACAAAAGTAACTTAAGTACAATGCAGCTAAGCGTAAAATACTGTATATTTATACCTTTGTGATAAAGGAACCATTGCGGCCATATTAGCCACAATAATTCAATTTGAAATCGAATTTTTTAGAGGCCCTAATAGTCTTTAACTTTAATATTAATTATAGGGAAACAGATAAGGACTAAAGTCACTTAAGTGCAATGCACCTAAGCGTTAAATACTGTATATTTATACCTTACACCACACTGTGGTACAAGGTATTATGACTTTGTGCGATTATTGGTAACGCCCAAACAGAGAAGATAATAGAACCATAGTTTATTATACCGATCAACATAGAATCACTTTTGTGTGGATTTAGCCATGTCCGTCTGTCTGTCTATCCATGCACTATTGTGATCAATGTGCAGATCGTATTTATGGTCCGATTGTGATGAAATTTAGCACAGCGCTCTTTTTTGGCCCAATGACGATCCCTATTGAAATTGCTCAAAATCGGTTCAGATTTAGATGTATCCCCTTATACACGCAAAGAAAACATTCGTTTCTGCGAAACGAAATATTAGACAACTACAATTATCGTTTACGACGACTGAAATTCTTTTGGTCAGAATAAACAATTGCTTACGCGAAATAAGTTTCTGGCACAACAAACGAAATTTCAGTTCCGGCAAACGAGATTTATAGTTGGCTAATATTTCGTTTCGCAGAAACGAATTTTTTCTTTGCCTGTATATATTACCCCCGATTTGACATGTAAGCTCTGTAGAAAACGTGTTTTATATCCGACCAGTACGAAATTCGACAGAGAAAGTTTTCTAATTACATATATGAACACTGTCAAATTCTTAGCGCAATGCCCATTTTCGCATTGTTAGGGAGGTGTAGGGTATTATACAGTCTGTCCCGCCCGACTTTCTGTCTTTCCTTACTGGTTTCATATGTATAACTCTGCGATGAAGGAACCATTGCGACCATATTAGTCACAATAATTTAATTGTGAAATTATTTTCTATTGAGGCCCTAATTCGACTGTCTTTAGCTGTAATATTAATTATAGAAAACCCACGTAAAGTTCTATGAAAATTGAGAAATTGTTTTCGTATTAAGCTGGGGAAATGTATTATCTATTAAGGAGTACATCAATAAATTTTTATCGATTTCCATAAAGAAAACAAAACATACCCTAATAACTATATCTATAGACTTCATTATGGAAACATCTAAGGTGGCAGTCGAGGTAATTCGATTTAATCAGTTCTCTAATGTTACGCCTCTTTAATTACCTTATAATCCCTTAAATTGTTTACAATTTTCCATTGTCATTTTCTTTAGCCCCACTAATCCATTACAATCAACTAACTGAGGGGCCTGTAAGTTTTTATTACTAACTAGATTTAGTTAAATCTTAAACAAAACTCCTCTCATCTAAAGTATTTTGACATCTTTACCCCATCGTTTTGTAATCAACTCTGTTAAGACCTTATTATCCCTACTAATTTTCTTAACGAGCTAAAAATTTAAATCGATTTTCTTATCTAAAAAATTCTCAGCCACAGAAAATAAAAAGAAAACACCTAAAAAAAGTTGTCTTTTAAATTCCAAATCTTGTTAAGCCTTCAATCTTACAATGCATGAATTTCTTTTCATGTATTTGATTTGGTTTTCTTTGTTATCAGATCATTAAAGTTTTGGTTAAATATTAACACCCGTAAAAGAAGAGACTCCAAACCAAACCGAAAGCCAAAGCAAATTTCTTTGAGATTTTTAAAATGCAGCATTTCTTTCACACAAAAGTGAGGCTGGCGGAAACAAATGCTGAATGAAGCTGCGCCTGCGCATTCATTGTCTTATCTAAATGGCCCCGGAACCTTAAGTGCACCGCAAAACGTCGGTGTGTTGGAGTTTGAGCTTGAGTTAAGCTCAGGGCAATAACGCACAGCGTTTTCACATGTAATACTGCGCTTATTTACAAGCGAAAATCCGACAACAACTGAAAAAGTTGTCTGTTGTGTGATCCATCAGGGTTATGCGCTGCGCAGGCGCGCAAACGCTTATTGTTTGTCGATGTTTCTTGCAACATTGCATCACTTCGCCGCTTCGTGAGTACAGTTGGAGGTGGAATGTGGAGAAGGTGGAGAGTGTGGGGGACTTGGGGGGATGTGGAGGTTTGGAATTGATGTGGTTTCCTATCAGTTGTTGTTAATTTTCTTGTTATTGTCAGCCGGCCCAGACAACAACAATAAACGTTAAAAAATTCTTAAGGTTCATTTATGACCATTTGTACGGTTTATTTTCTGTTCATCTTTGAAATCGGAGGAATTTCGAATTTCTTCTCGGGCGAGGAGGGCTCGGTCACTTCAGAGATGCTCTAATGGTTTCTCAAGCTATCAAGATGAAATGTATTTTCTTGTATGCCCAGGCATTTCAATTTCATTTGAACTTCCACAACATCGAAGTCAGGAACTTCATTTTGAAATGGGATACCTTGAGACGAGTCGAGTGTGTAGCAGAGAGGAGCTACGCTCGATGACAACGATTGGAGAAAACATGCGCATTTGTTTTAGTGCGTACAGAACAAATGTAAAAAAGGAATTTATTTTTATGGTTTCCAACTTTTATTTTTAGCTTCATTATGATGAGATGTTAAAGAAGAAAAAAATATTATTTTAAACAGAAAAATATTTCTACAAGTTCTCAGATATTGGCTTGGCTCTCAATCGTTAACAATTTGGAAGTTATAAAATTATGTAAATGAATTTTTGACAGTTTTCTAACTAAAATAAATTTAAAATGATAAGCTGTTAACTTTTTGTACAAAATTATCCTTTATCCCATTCCACTTAGCCCATTTTTCCCAAGGTGATAGCTACTAATAAACTATTATAAATAAATCCTTAAATGTTCTTTTTTAACTGACTTTTTTTTGATTTTTTTCGAAAAAAGTTGAGGTCTTCCACAAAAATGATCCTCATAAAATTCCACTATATAACTTTGACAATGATAAATCTCTCAGACATTAACTTACAACATTTTTTCATTTAGTATAATGCTCCCTTCGACCAAAAATTGAAAACTTCGAAAACAGTTTGCCATTCATATGGCAATTAATTCACTTTAACCTATTTGGGACCAACAACCAAATATAAAGTGAACCGTTTTAATTTTTTTTAAATTAAATCTGGAGATCGGCATTGCTATAACGAGCCATAGAATGAGAAAATCGGACAAAAATTGTAGAACTTATTTCGGATTTTGTGAAAAGTGCACTAACAATTGAACTAAAATTGAGAAAACAGTGACTACTTTATATTGCAATTTTTATAAAGGAAGTCACGTTGTCCTATTAACAAAGGTCCAGATTGTAATTTCAAGTGTTCAGTTCCTGCACGTAATAAAAATTTACAGTTTTATTAAGGGAAACTCTGAAAATAGCCCCTAATTTCGCGTTCGCAGAATCGAAATATTTTGCGAATATACTTAAAACAAACTAAATTACCATATAAGCTTTGAACAACTCGAACTTGTTCTATGGGTCAAAATTTTTAATATTAATATTAAATTTTTAATATTTACTTTTGACTAAAAAGTTTATAAACGGTTGCTAAATGGTCAAATAAGATTTCGCTATTATTTAGAAAACAAATAATTCTTTCCCAACATTTTATAGTGATTTGAAATTTTAAAAACTTAAAAAAATGCATTTTTGGATTTTATAATTGCTCTTGAACGGCTGATCCAATTTTTTCGATTTTAAATGTCATTTTTCAAATTGTTTGTACTCTCAGATTTTTGGGATTTTTTTATATTTTAAACTTCTACTAATCCTTTAACATATGAGCTTTAACATATGAGCTTTAACATATGGATGGAAGTGGGGCTAAAATTATTTATGCCATTTAATTTTTTTTAAATTTAAAAAAAGAGTTGCTTGCCATAGAAGCGTATTGTGGGCACCTATATTTAAAAAAACCATCGATTTCTACAAATTTTGATATATAGTTATTTTGTAGGGAGATCATCAGGTGTTAGGAGATCAGCCTAGATGGCGGGTGTTGGGAAGAAATACTTCATAAAGTGTCTACTTTATTTTGTTCTTTGACAGGGAACTTCTATTCCGAAGGCTTCAGCTGAAAGCAAAGTGCCTAGCAACGATTTTTTTTCAAAAAATTTAAAAAAATAAAAAAAAATATAAATAATTATAGGCCCACTTCCATCCAAAGCTAATATGTTAGAGAATTAATAAAAGTTTAAAATATAAAAAATTAGCATCGTTTTTTTTTTTGTTTTTGTTATTCGATCTGTTATGACTTTCATAGCTTTGTTTTTGACTATTGAGTTCGAGAGAAAACAAAAACAACGATCTCGAACTCAATAGTCAAAAACAAAGCTTTATAAAAAACTAGCAAAAATCAGAGAGTAAAAAAAATTTAAAAATTAAATTTAAATGGTATAACTTAAAAATCGCAAACAAAAAAATTTTATATTTTTTTTTTTAATTTTTTTTTCTGAAAAGTACCAAAAATATCAACATTTCACAAAAGAGATTTTTCAAATCGGACCATAACTTAAGAAGTTATGAACAATAATCCGATACACAGAGTGATATCTTAACGATTTTTTAAATATTGATAACTTCTGAACGAGTTATCGGAAAAATCTCAAAAAATTCCACAAAGGGTTTCTTCACGCGTACTAAAAAATGGGAAAAATCAAAAACATTTTATTTTAAACTATCGATTTGTCGTGGATTTCCCACTATATATAATAAATAAACGCATAATTAATGAATAATTAGATGTAATAATTACATCAAATTAAAGAATAATTTAATAAATTCATCAAATATTTTGTTAAGTTCAATGTAATATTGACATTAATAGAATGTAAAAAGTACATCAAGCTAATGAAGTTTTGTCGCATTTTCTATGTGTATTTTTCTTTAAATTGATGTCAAAATAACATTAAATTAATGTACATTTTTTCATGAAAAGAAATAATTATTCTCTTCAAATCACAAATAATTATACATTTAAGTAATGCCAAATGTACGTAAAATTAATGCCAAATATACTTCAAATTAATGCCAAATATTCTTTGAATCAATGCAATTTATCGCCAAAATATTGATGCAACATTTCAACCTGCAACATAACGAAGAAAAGTTTCATCAGGCCAAGGTAGGTATTCATCAGTCTTTTTTTCAGTGTACATGTATTACGATAATATATTTTTAAGCAAAAGGATACTTATACTCGTAGTTTAATTTTCTAGCATCTCGGAGTTCCAGTAGCGCGGAAAGCGTTATTCATTACAGATTTCCCCTTGTTGCTCATTACTTGAATTTTTCTTTAATGAGCTTGCTGGTAAAACTCCGAAGTAACTATGTTCATTTACTTTATGATTTGTTGTCTATCATAAAACAAAATACTCAAATCTTATCATCACAACTGGGAGATGTTTTATTGGCATTCCAGGCCACTGCCCAGACGAGTATTATTGTGTCTTGTCAGATTTTCTTAAATTTTACACATTTACATAGCCATTCCCTCCTTTTGGTAATTTACAGCAATTAAATGAAATTAATTTTTAATTTTATAATCAACACTATCATAAAATGACTCAAAGACTTAAATTGACAATTTTTCAATGCAATGAACATTCAGTCAGACTCGCGGTGTTATCACTCATCTCAGATCTCTAGATTTCCAGTTTCTGGTTGGTAGTTTGTGGAGTGGAAGCTTTACAGAAACTAACAACGAAATCATCGCTTTTCTTCAACTGTGAATTTTCCAATCCATCTATGTCTGGGAGGCTCCATGGGACCATGACGGCAGTGTGGAGCTCGAGATATTTATCTTTTCATCTGTGTGTCAAACGCCAATTAATAGATTGGGATTGTTTTGCTGTTATTTTATAACATCTGTAAACTTGTATAACAATGTCATGTGCGTATGTACTCGTACGTTCAGAAGTATCACCAATGTTTATTTCTTCTTTTACAGGTTTTAATTAAGATGGCCTAGGAATGAAGAGAAGACCAATTCGTTCAACTATAAGCTTAATTTCTTCCAAGTTTATAATAAATTAGTTTCTAAGAGGAAAAGAAAATTTTATGAAAACGTTTAAGTTTCAAAGTAATCAAAGATTAACACATCAATTCAAATTTTCCAAAATAGAAAAAGGGGGAATTTCGGAGAAAACTATTTTCTAATTAATTGATTGTATCGAATTGCATTTCATGTTTGAGTAATTATTATGAAATCTTTATGTTAATGTCTATAATGATACTAATGACACACTTTGATTGATGATCTCTTGATTTGGGAAGATTTTGAAGAAACAAAATCTGACTGAAAGTAAAAGTGTTTCTCATTTGGAGGAGGATCTCAAAAATTTGAAGAAAGTGATTGAAGGTTGTGGTTCACAAAGTGAGGTAAAAAAATTATGAAATCTGTTTATTAACACCTGTTATCTTACATATGATAAAGTGTGGGTCATTTAGAATTTAAAATTCTAACTACCGATTACTTTGACTTGTGATTTGAGCCTTTGGACTATTTGCTGTGGGGGTCATTAAGGATAAATGTTACGCAAAGCATCCAGAGACAAGTGAAGCGCCGAAACATGAAATCGAAGTTACCATTGAAGAGATTCGACCCGAAACAATCGAAAATGTACTGAAAAATTGGGTTGATCGGATGGGTACTGCCGAGCCAGTCGTGGTAGTCATATGAATGATTTATTTGAAGTCTTACCATATACGAGTAAATACAACATTTTGAGGCCATTCCTTTGGAGAGTTATGGTGTGCCACAGGCAGACGGACATTAGCTTACATGACGTAAAAAATGTTACAAATTTTAAAAAATGGTAAAAAATATTTTTGCAAAGCATGCATTTGATCTGATGTCTCTGCTTCGACTTTTTTTCTGAATTTCTAAATATTCCAAATTATATTCAATTAACATTCAACATCAAAAGTTATTTACAAATCACTACAGGTCTTCGATTTGCATTATAAAGGAATTGCACGTACATTGAATATATTTATAAAACTTTGTTTGCCTCTCCGGAAAAACTACATGTTTCGACTTAGCATGTTATGGATGTATAGAGATATAAATACCATAGCCCAGGCCATGACTCCCTAAGGGGCGTAGTGATCTTCCAGGGAGCCGTGAGTAGATTTAATAAATTTATTACTATTTTAAAATATTTTAATTGGTAATTTTTATAGGGATTTTGACTTTTGAAAGGGTCTTACGAAAAAGTAATGAATAAATCGATTCTAATGAAATTTATCCAATTTTAGACAAAATAAGGGATTATTTCAAGACAGCTTTTTTAAAATATCCATTGTAAACCCTTGCAAAATATCATAGAAATTGCAGTTTTATTATTATGTCTTTCAAACATGACGAAATTGTATTTTCTTTAGAAAATCTTGATGGAAATTTATATTTTCTTGAAAATTTCTTCAAAATTCTGTCAGAATGTATTCGATTTAAGACCATATGTTTCAGTTACTTTTTGTCTATTGCAAAAATGTAATTTTTCACAATTTAATTTTTATAACAATTTTAACATATATCGAATTTTTATAGAAAATGATGCAAAAAATTGCTTTTTTTCAAATTTATATAAAACTACTTCAAACATACTTAGAAAATGTCCCCAAAATAATTTTTTTTTTAAATTTGGTTAAAAATATTTTTTAATTGGAAATTTCGTTTTTCGTGAAAATTGCACTTTTATAGAAAATTTCAACAAAAATTATTTTTAAAAAAATTTAATAGAAATGGAATTTTTATAGAAAACATTTGTTAAAATATGCATTTACAAAAAATTTCGCCACAATTTAATTTTTCTAACAAAACTCGTTGCAAATTGCATTTTGCTAGAAAATTTTGTGGAAAATAAATTTTTATTGCAAAATTGGTTTTTTTCTAGAAAATTATGTCAACATTTAATTTTTTAGAAAATTTCATTGAACTTGCATGTTTCTATAAAATTTAATTTTTCTATAAAATTTCATTAAAATCACATTTTTCTAAAAAATTCGTTGAAACCAAATTTTTCTAGAAAATTTATTTGAAATGCAAAAAAAATTAATTTTTGAAAATTTAATTTTTATTAAAATTTTAACAGATATCGAATTTTTATAGAAAATGTTATCAAATTTTTTTTTTTAAATTTCCATAAAACTACTTAAAAAATAAATTTCCCAAAATTATTTTTTTTTTAAAATTTGGTCGAAAATATTTTTTAATTGGAAATTTAGTTTTTCGTGGAAATGACATTTTTATAGAAAATTTCTGCAAAATATTTTTAAAAAAATATAGAAATGGAATTTTTATAAAAAAATTAGTTTTTCTAACAAAATGTGTTGCAAATTGCATTTTGCTAGAAAAATTTGTCAAAATTTAATTTTTTGATAATTTTGTCGAAAATAAATTTTTATTGGAAAATTTGTTTTTTTTTTCTAGAAAATTATGCAAACATTTTTTTTTAATTGTTTTTAATTAATGAACAATTTTTTTTAGAAAATTTCATTGAACATGCATATTTCTATAAAATTCCTTCGAAATTTCATTTTTTTAGAAAACTTTATTGAAGTCACATTTTTCTAGAAAATTTCGTTGAAATCACATTTTTCTAGAAAATGTTGTTGAAATTGCATTTTCTTTAAATTTTTTCGAAATTTAATTTTTCCGGGAATTTTCCTTCAGGGGTCTTCGTCCTTTAAACGACTCATCGATCTTTAATACCTTCAATGGCCCTCATCGACCTTTGAAATTTCAAAAATTAATTTTATTTCAAGTTTTAATTTTGTAGAAAAATGCAATTTCAACAAAATTGGCAGAAAAATACAATTCCGACGAAATTTTTAAAAAATGTAATTTCGACATAATTTTATAGAAAATTTGTAATTTCAAGAATTTTTGAAGAAAATGCATTTATGATGAAATTTTCTATAAAACTATAATTTTCATTAAATTTTCTAGAAAAAAAAAATGGTTGTGGGGATCCGTGTTATTGAAAGGGTTTGGAAGCCCCCTATAGACCCCCTTCCCTAAAAATTTAATCAGATCTTTAGATCACCAAAAATGTCCCTCAATTTTGTCTGAACATACATATCTGTGGTCACAAGGCATAACAGCATATGTGTGTTTTTGCAAGTTTTCAGGAGAGCATTTTAAAGGTTTGAATCGATATAGCAAAAATATTTATAAACTTATTTTGAATTTAACGCCTGCAATTTCTCAGGACTTGGAAGTGAAATTAATTAATACGAACACATTTATATAATTATTTTAATTATAAATGTTATAGGCTAAAAATTGTTTTATGCTGTTATTCCCTTTTTAAATAAATTAAGTTACAAAACACACAACTTGAGTTGTGTCGTTATTACAAAATTAATTTTATTATATATTGCAGAATATATCGACTTATGCTGATAAATCAAAGGATGATTTCGAAATTTACAACATTCAGTAGTCAATATTAGATTTTGGAATAACAGCATAAGTTGAGTTATGCTTTTGTGCTAGGGCTTAGTTCAACTTGGACTAATAACATAACTCAGATATGCTGTTACGACTTCATTCAATTTAAATCTTCAATAATCCAAAGATAAGTGGGGTATAAAAACACAAGTATAGTTTTCAAAGGAAAAAATTTGAGATATGCTGTTATGTACGTTATGAAATGTAGTGATACAGCGAGATATGCTAATAAGTCTTGCCTTGTATCTGAACAACTAAACAAGGTATCATCACCAAAATTTGTCACAATATGTAATCGAATATGGGGAACATCGTGGCATCAAAAACGCAATTTGAGCATAACTCGAGTTATGCTGTTATGCCTTGTGACCACAGATATACTCGTATTACAATGTTAAGATTCAATTAATGTTGAAGTGCCTATGACAGTCCAGGGTTCTTATTTAATGAATTAACGCTATTTTAAGTTAAGCTAAGAAAAGTAAAAAAGAGCGTAAAATGTCATCCTTTGCCTCGTATAGATATTCAGTTTTGTTCTGAAAATTCAAAATGTTGATATTTTGGTCATAGGGAACATAACTTGTTTACAAGAGCAACATATTATATCATTGGGGACATTGGAGGCCATATAATGTTCATGGGGACCATATTATGGTCATGGGAAATAAACAGGGTTAGAAAAGTACCATGTTGTGTCCATGGGGAACATAACATGGTTGATAGGGAAATACACATATATTGGTCATGTGGTCAATATTGTGGTGCGATTTGACATTTCCTTATAACATGGTTACAATGGGTACATATTATGTTTATGCGCATCATATTATGGTCATGGGAAATATATGATTACAAGGATACCATTTTCTAATTATGGTCATTGATTACATATTATGGTAAAATCTGATCATAAAATCATCACAAGTTTCCAATTTGATGATTCTATAAAACCACAGGTTTGCTCAATGACCAATTATTTGAATAAATTCGACCAATTATTTGAATAAAAAGTTTATAAAAATTGATAAGATCTCGTTATCATTTTTGAAGAAATCCAAAATTTTATGGAGATTTGAAATTTAAAATAAAGGAACTCTTGGGTTCTATGAAACTATTAATTGCTCTTGAGCGGCTAAACCGCTTTTTACAGTTTAGTTTGAAAGAGAATATAACGCACGATTTTTTGTGCATTTGTTTTAGAATTTATTTAACGATTTCTTTTTTCGACAATTTTTTAAACATTTTAATTTAAAAAAATCCAATTGATTTAATATTAAAATATTCTATAACCTTGAATAACAGAAGCTGAATTATCGCAAACTGAAATCTGTGATTATTGAGAATATTGCTCAAGTATATTGAAAAAACTATCACAATATCTGGGTAACAATCTACCTTAAGCAATATTTAGTTGTAAATTAGGTTTACATGGCAAAAATATAAAATTTTCAATATCACAAACACAAAATATTGCCAAAGTATCACCGATTTTTGGAAAAAAAAAACTATCAAAAGATTAGTATTCTAAATTGATTTTTCATGCAAACCAGTTATATGCTAGTCCTGTGTGGGAAGTTATATATAATTCTTAATACCACAACATAAAATATTGCTCGAGTATCACAGATTTTGGCAAAAACTATCACAAACTTATTCTGTGGGTATTAGAAATCATATCTAACGCCAAACTGAAAGCAGACACTCTATTAAATTGCAGGAATGATACAAATGGTTATTTTTAAGTGATTTAATATTTAAATATTTGAAGAAAAAATCTAGAGTAACGCAGATGAAATATGTAATAATTGAGAATTTTGTATCACAGATACAAAATTCTCAAAAAGGAAGTTCACGTGGACGAAATATAGAACTTTTAAAATCACACACATAAAATATTGCTAATGTATCACAGATTATGGAAAAAAACTATCACAGACATAGTCTGACTGTATTAGGATCAATATCTAATGCCAATCTGGAAACACACACATTCCATTAAATCACAGAAAAGTCGCAAAATTTAATTTCTAAACATCGCCGATTTAAAATTAAACAGACTTAATTAAACAAACGAAGATTTGTGACAATTGAAATTATTGCTCAAATGTCGCAGATATTGGAGAAAAAGTATATCAAAAGCATAGCAACAATTGACCTTGAATAATATTTTGGAGTATGTTAAGTTCACCAAGACTAAATATAGAATTTTCAATAACACACACATACAAAATTGTTCAAATATCACGGATTTTTGCCAAAAGCTTTCACAAAGAAATTTTATACTTCAAAACTAAGACTATTTTCTTACTAATAAATACATTTTCCCAAGTATAAGTACCAATTGTCCTTATTCTAAAAAGAAAATTCATGAAATTTAATTTGTAAGTATCACAGATTTATATTAAACAGATTTAATATTATTCGTAGGAATACTAGCTGATTTATCACAAACGGAGAATCTGTGAAATTGAAAAAATTGTTCAAGTATCGCAGGTATTGGAAAATAACTATTACAAAATTAGAGCACTAATAATATTTTGCAGTATGTTAAGATCACTTGGACCAAAATATGAATTTTCAATATCACAAAATAAAATATTTATTGCTAAAATACCACTAATTTTGGAAAAAAAAACTGTCACAAGGACGTATTATACTCCAAACTAAGACAATTTACTTAATAATAAATAAATTTTCGTAATTATAAGTATCAATTGTCTTTATTTTAAAGATAAACAATTCTTTGGATCATTTTTTTAAAAATTAAGAAAATGATGTAAATTTTTTATTTAAACAATAGGAGTGTTTTCGTTACACCATAGGTGCTTAATATGTATAGGAAGCTAAGCACTTTTAAGCATTATTAGTTCCCGATGAAGTTTGGTGCTTGTGTTCCTGTCTAAATAGAGTATGGTGTTGCCATATTGGTCATCCTATATTTCGCAGTATGGCATCTCATTTTTGGAGAGATTGTTGTCAATTATTGTGAATTATCGGGAAGAAGAAGAACAAAAATGGAAAATTATATCAATAGTTGCAAAAAGAGTGTAAACAATTGAACATAGAATAGTAAATTTATGTTTTATAAATACATTTCACGAATTGTTTGTCTGTTTCGCACTTATCTTTCTGCACAACTCGTGACACTATTGTTACACCACTTACTGCTTATGCTCCAGTTAGTGGAAGTCAGTTGTTTTCGTTGCAAAGTGCTAAAATAAAATCGCTAGCTTGTAACGAAAACATGCCTAATGTCAATTGTTTGAATATTCAGTGACAAAAAATACACACAACAAAAAGTTTTAATTTTTGTTGCTAGACTATCCACATAATTTTATTCTTATTTTTTAACATTTGTACCTCAAAATCACAGGGCGATTCTTAAAACTTCAAAAATATATTTTCTCCCTTTATTTCGTTCCTTAAAATTTTTCTAAAGAAGATATCACTCTCATGAACAAACTGTTTCCAATTCCAGATCACTTGACGATAAGGAAAACACCTCTACTTCATTCCTTGCTAAGGACTCCAGGCTGGGCTGCACTGAGCTGTCATGGAATGTAAAGCCATTCAACTAATTTATGTGGCACTAACGTGTTTTAAGTGCCTTTTGTTTCCTCGAAAACGAACAAATCGACTGCTCCTTCTGAGGAACCGTAAAACGACTCATTTATAATTGCCCATTTTTAACAGCAGTTTACGGTGTAACAAGAACACGAGAAACTCCCGAAAGACCATTGTTATGGTTGAACTCCTTTTCCCTGACTCTGCTCTGGCAAAGTAAACTCCAACAAATGAAGAAGAAACTGGAGACAAAACAGGATGGACACATCCACTTGAAGTTACTTACTGGGTCCGCAAGGAGAAGGAAACGGCGGAAAAACAAAACATGTGTTATTTTGTGGCCAAACAATGGGGCGGTAACTTTGAAAGATTGAGAAAAGAAACTAACACTTCTTTAGATTATTGAAAATTTTAAGTAACGAGATACTCGCCTTAAATTCCAAAAAAAAGTATGTATTTCATGTAAGACTTAAGAAGAAAAGGTTCACAAACTGTGGACACGCGCTAATAATAACATATGTTGCAGACACTATTCGATGGCATCCAATGTAAGGGCTAGAGGAAAGCAAATCTTAAAATCATTAAGTAAGGTTGACGTTTCGGTAATGAAGCCTAAGATCTAGATTACAAATGACTCTATTATTTATTAATTGTCTTTAGAAAAAAATCTCCAAGCATTGGCAGACTTTGAATGTCTTCCCGTGTCTGAGATATTATAAATGGAAAATGATTTTCCAAGGAGGCAGAATTATTGCACAAATACTGTGGTTGTCTGTCGTATCGTCTTCAATGTCTAGCGAAGAGAGAGAGAGAGATGAAATTCCTTTCCATAAAAAACCAAAATGAAAAAGAAAAGCAAAACTTTCTCATCATGAAAAGTTCTTTCAACTCTAATGTTTCTGTTTTTTCTTTTCTTTTCTAACAAATTTTATATATAAAGCAGAAAAAATACCTAACATTCACACATATTGGACCAAGAGCCAAGAAAAATCATTATAGACAGACTGGAGGGACAGACAGACGGACGGACAATTGATCATGCAATGTGAGGCTTCTCTTTAAGAAAAATTGCAACTGGACACAATGCTTAACAAAAGGGGCAACAACACACACATCATTGATCTTCAGTTGATGATGATCTTTCAGCATTACAACAGCACCAACAACAATAGAATTGAGACCAGACCTCAGACAACATTGCGATTTTTTAGATTTACTGCTGCTCGTCGTTGCTCCCAAGCAGCAACATTGAAAACTGATCTATTGTAACCATATATGGAGAGGCTTTGAAATGTTTCCAACCATCCAAACTAAGCGTCCAAACGTCCAAGCCAGCCAACCAACCAGCCACTCAGTCAGCCACCAACCAACCAACGAACTAATGGAGCAAAAGAGCGTTCATTCGGTTAGCATTAGAAAATCTTTAGGATTTTTTCTTTCTTTTGTTTTTAAGCAGGAAACTGTTTTTCCAGCTCCATATTTGACCAAAAAGCAATAAAAAATTGAAAGAAAATTTTGCGCAATCTTTGGAAAATAAAATGTATTACAGGAAAAACGAGCAGACCATAAAAAGCAATTGCTCTGATGGTCGTGGTGGCTTTCTAAAGAATTGCCCTGGCCAGAGAAGAGAGGGTGGTTTGGAAAATTCGAATAACTCAAGTTTATAACTGTAGTGTTATAATCACAAGAAAACATTTTAGAAATTATTTCAAACTGATCCATGAAAAATTATAGACAATATAAAAATATTTTGACATTTTCCAGATCTTTCATAAATCCTATTTAAATGTAGCTTTCGATCTTTCATAAAAATATAAACATTTTAAAATTACTATCACAAACTTGAAATATCAATCAAGTATCACAGATATTGATCAAGTATCACAAAAGCATAACAACAATTGGCCTTGAATAATATTTTAAGATCTCTTGGACAAAATGTAGAATTGTCATTAGCATAAACATAAAATATTGCTCAAGTACCACAGATTTTGACAAAAACTGTCACAAACATAGTCTGGCATTATTAGAATTTATATTGCACATATATCACAGATTTTGGCAAAAGTTATCATAAACATGGTCTGGCTGTATTGGGACCCATATTTAACATCAAAATAAAACTATACTTTCCATTAAATTGCAGAAATAACACAAAATCACCGATTTAATATTAAATTATTCGAAGTTCTGTAACCATTTATTCCGTTCGAAGAAATAATTGTAAGTAGTGCAAGCGAACATATCACAAACTGAAATCTGTGATATTTGAGATTACTGCTCACACATATTGGCGGAAAAATCTGAGCAAATATCACAGATTTTGAATAATCTATCACAAGCATACTCTGACAGTTTTATGATCTATATCTAACGCCAAATTGAAACATCCACTCTAGTATAACAGAAGTATCACACATTTTAGTTTCTAATTAGTACCGATTTAATATGCGAATATTCAATAATCTTAAAGCACACAATCAGACTTATAATAAACTGATATCATTTCGCTTTTTATTAAAATCTGTGATACATGAGCAATATTCTAAATTATCACCGATTTTTGTAAAAATTCTCCAAAAATATCAGAGTAATAATATGTCTTAAACAATATTTTGTAGTATGTTAAGAACACTTGTATAAAATATAGAATTTTCAATACCGGAAACATAATATATGTTATTAGAGATTTTGACAAAGACTATCACAAACATTGTCTGACCGTATGAGGACCTATATCTTCTGCCACATTGGAAACACACACTTCATTAAACCGCAGAAAAGTCACACAATTTAATATGAAGTATCACCAATTTTATATTAAATTATTTGAAGAAATTATTAACAGTAACACAAACTTTAATCTGTGATACTTCGGAAGAAAAAAACTAGCACAAAAACAGAGCAACAATTAGCCTTGATTAATATATAGTAGCTTAAGATCATATGGACAAAAAAATAAGATCACAAACATAAAATATTGCTCAAGTATCACAGATTTTGAAAAACTATCACAAACACATTCTGCCAGTGTTAGACCCCATAACGGCAAACATGAAACATAGACTCCATTAATTTTAGAAATTATACTAATCTTAATTTCTAAGTATCACCGATTTAATATTCAATTATTCGAAGAAATAATCTTAAGTAACAAAAGCTGAATTAACACAAACTGAAATCTGGGATACTTAAGAATATCGCACAAGATTATAGAAATGTATCACAAGCATCTTCTAAGTATATTTAATTATTTGAAGAAATAATTTTAATTAAGATAATCTGATTTGTCACAAACTAAAACCTGTGATTCCTGACAATATCACTCAAGTATCAGAAATTTTGGAAAACAACTATCACAACTACAGAGTAATAATATTTTGTCATAAGTTAAGATCACAGGAATGAAATATAGAATTTTAAATATCACAAACATCAAATATTGATTAAGTATCACATATTTTGCCAAAAATTATCATTCAGTTTGAATTACTTAAAACGAAATGATTAAAGAAACTATAGCTTTTTAAGTTATTAAATTAAATAAAATTATTCTAAAATGTTGTCCTTTTCGCTCTAAAGTGCTAATTTAAGGAGTTATAGTTATTTTAAATTAGGAAATTAAAAAAAATTAATGCAAAATGCCGTCCTTTTCGCTCTAAAGAGCGGATTTAAGGAGTTATAGTAAGTGGTTAAAAACTGACGTCCTTTTCGCTATTGGGCTCTTATATAAGGAGTTATAGCAACTTAATCGGAAAAAAGTAAAAATCACAAATATAAGAATTTAACGACGAGACTTGTAAGATATTAAACATCTATCATAAGCTCAGAAAACAAAGTATATATCACGAAACAAAAATCTAAATACCAAAAGCAATAATCAGAAACTTAGGATATTGAATATTGAATTCTAAGTAGATCAACCCTGGAATGTAATATCACAACTCTCAGAAACTTGAGCAGTTCCATAAATTACCAAATACTGGAGCATACAAAAGCTGAGATCAATCACAACTTTAGAGTCACTCAATTAAATGTAGATAACTAACACTGAAGATATTTGAAAAATTCCCAGCGAAAAATCACAAAATATTTCAAAATATTGAATGCGGAATTCTATATACATATGTCACAATGGTTGATCAGAGCCATAAGTACTAAACTACGATATGTAGTTGTATGTATCACAACTTTTGATACAAATCCTAAACTCCAAACATCTTTAATATATCCTTTGTCTCCTAAGTATTTATTTTTTTATGTTTATTGAATCATGTCAAACCATTCAATTTGAGATAATCAAATTCGGTATCAGATGGTTTAGTGAAATAATTATAACTGTCGCAAAATTATAATATAATCACAAGCCCTAAAGGATCTTAATTAACTTAAGCTCAATATAAAACAATTATAATGCTAGCCATCGTGTAACTGGGATCATACACATCATAACATTGGGACCATCTTTGAAACGAAAAAATACCACATACTCAAAATAAGGACCGGGTAATGATATTTATGAATAGATTCCAGAATTGCTGGATCATTCTATATACAAGAGTCAATCGGGTAGATTTTTGTCTATACTAGATTCGACCACAGATATATTCTCCTATACAAGAATCGAGCACTGAGGCTTTAACCCATTTGGAGTCGATACTTGAGATCTTACTCTACCCTAGAGTCGAGCACTAGATTCTTCCCCTAAACTAGATTCAACCACTTTTAAAATACAGTTGACTACCAAGGTCTTGCTCTAGACTAGAGCCGATCCCTCAGGTCTTCCTTCATAGTAGAAGTATCATCAACTATGACGAAAAATAACCTAATAGGGATTGAAGCTTAAAACCCTATAACTTTGAAATTGAAGATAAATAACATAAACATTTCGGGACAAAATTTAACATCAAGTTAAAAGATTATCTGAACTACAAGCCCAGACAACTAGTCTAGTGATTCTATGTATTTCCTTCAGAAATTTTTAGAATTCGAAGTATTACAAATTAGGATCAAAGTGTATTTGGTCGGGAGTATCACAAGGTTATGATTTATACTCGTACATTGTAAGCAGAACAATTATAATATTAGGAGTACCTGAGTATCACAAGAAGGCTTATAAGTATATCCTTCAGAGAATATAATCTTTAAAGCGGAAGAGTTTTAAGACAATATGTATCACAAAATACAAGGAAAGTATCAAAGGGATGGAAGTCGGTGAAGAGTATGAAAGTACAGAACCTGAATATCTATTTCTCATGTGAAATAAGATACATTTTGATATGAAAATGGAAAGTTTTTAATCGGAAAAATGTGTTAACCTTTTAAACATTTTAGACACTAATCAAAAGTTCTAGTTTTATTATATTTAGGGACATTTGATGAAACTTTGAGGAATCGGAATAGTAGATGTGTGAACTGGTCCGTTGTCTTGATAGTGAGCAAGCATGGCACCCATCTTGCACACAGCTTTCTCATCACCAAATTTTCCGTCAATATGCGATGTATAGCACTTTTTGAAATGTCTATGACTTCAAGTAGCTCACGCACCGACGGTAATCCAATACCATTGTTTTTAACCATTTCTGGTCGACCACTACGGCATAGCTCGTATTGCTCTGCCACCCAATTTTTTATAGTTGTAAACGAAGGAGCAGACTTCCCCAAAGTAGAATCTAAGTCGGTTTAATATTTAATACGCTGAGACATTTCAAATGAAAGTATTGTATTACATATCGGTGATCAATTTTTTACATGTTTACAACTACACTGAGATCGTTTACTTTTGAGTGCTCAAAAAATAAATTAACAACGTGGCGCCTTGATACTTAAAACATATGTTTTAGAAGGTTGCCACTTTACACGAAAGTATTGTTTTCAAACTACTACCGCCATCTATATGTCAAGTAGGTTAAATTATATAGAAGAGACTGTGAAACTGAGTTATTGGCTTCAAAATTCATGATTTTAAAACATAAATCCTACAAGATTCACTGACAATATCCGATTTGTAGTAGTCCTACGAGCTAGTAACATTATAAATATTACTCCCAGATAAGATTAATTTAATTAATTTTTGGCTGTTTACTCTTGGAAGAGTTGACTCACTATTTATTCGTTTGACTAATATCTCATGTTAATATGGTCCTTCGAGCACATGTTGAGACTATCATATCAAAATAAGTATATAGGAGAGATTATTAAACTGAGTCATTGGCTTCAAAATGCGTCTTATAAAAAAAATCTATAAGAATCATTGGGAATATTCGATTTTCATTATTAGCGACATTGGTCCTTCGAGCTGATAACTTAATTAATATTAAGATAAGATTAATTAAAAATCTTTTTCGTCGTTTACATTGGAAGGAAGAGTTGTCTCAATATTATTTATAGAAACAAAAATTACATTTTAATATGGTCCTTTGAGCATATCAATATAGTCATATACGGTAGATAATGAAACTGAGTCGTTAGCTTCAAAAATTATTTTACCAAAAACTTACAAAAATCATTGGAAGTGGTCTCTCCATTGGAACGACATTGGTCCTTCGAGCTATTAAATTAATATTATACCCAGATAGGATTAGTTTTAAAATATTCCTCGATGTTTGCTTTAGAAGATTATTTCTAGAGACAAATGTCTCATTTCAATATGGTCCTTCGATCACATATTAAGATAATGAAACTGATTCATTGGTTTTAAAATGCATCATATAAAAACAAAAAGGCTATTAGAATCATTGAAATATCTAGTTTTCATTAACAGCGATGATGGTCCTTCGAGTTAGTAACAGATAACTAGATAATTTAAAGTTCAAAACTATTTCTCGTTGTTTACTCTGAAGGATTTTTCCTAAAGGTATTTCCGGTTAACGGCAATTTTCATATTATTTCTTGATCTTGAAAAGGATTGGCCTTTTCAAAGATTTCGATATTGAACATAACGCAATTACCCCGACTTATCATACTAATCTACGTTATGACATTGTTTATGACTTAAAACGGAAACTTACCGTTGCGTTGTAACTTTTGACGTTGACCGTTGTTAAAAGCAACACCTGAACCTGCACCTCCTCCTCCGCCACCACCACCACCATTGCGGCCATTACGCTTGCGCTGATGCTGCTGTTGTTGTTGATGCGAATGGTGATTCTGACGATTACGTTTACGTTCGTGTTTTGGCGGTGATGACGATGCTGAGGAAGTTTGCAGCAAATCCATTTCAGTGTAAGCGGCTGCTGCTCCGGCAGCATATTCATCAGTATCAACGCCATCGTGCTCAGAATCCAATTCGATATTGCTTTCGATCAATAAACCACTTTTGGTTTTGCGTCTTGTTGTTGTAAATGCGGGAGCATGATTTTCCTGATGTCGCTGCTGATGATGAAGTTGATGTACCTGATGCGGCGGCTGATTCGCATTCTGATGATGTTGATATGATGATGCAGATGATAACATTTGGTGATGTTGTTCTTGCTGATCTTGTTTTGAATGTTCGAAACGAGCCGTCGTTGATATTTTGGCGCCGCTCGTCCATGACGAGGATGAGGACGATGCAACACTCGTTTCGAAATCTTGATAACTGGTGGCATTAGAAAATCGCGATCTTGTCGTTGTGGCAGGAGCTGAGGCATGTGTTTGCAGCAAATCTTCATTGTGTTGCCGCAAACGATGATGCATTAAATCTTTGGTATGAATTGGGCCAGTTTGGCAGAAGAGTACTACAACCGCACTCGTCACGAATAGTCTAAGGTTAAAGGGCGCGGTGATGGTGTGAGAGGCCATCATGGGCCGTTTTCGCGTTGCAGACTTTTGATAATTCATTTCTGGATTTATGGGAATTATGGCTGTGTTGTTTGATGAATGAAGTCTTTTCGAATAATATGAACCTGAGTTAAAACATTTTTATGTTATCATTTCAGGATTTTGGTGGGTTTTTTTTCGGGAAATCTGAAATGGAAAAAAATCAAATATAACATGAGAATGGTAATCATATATCAGAAACGGAAATCGGATTAAAAAAAATTTTAAGATAACGAATTAATTTATAGTCACACTGCCTTCACTGAATAAAAAATGCACTTAATTTTAAGCACTATGCTTTAAAGACCTAATTTTCTTTAAAAAGGACAATTCATGCATAAAATTAGGAAAATGTATAGATTATTAAGGAAATTATTTTAGTTTTAAGTACAAATGTCCTTGCTTTAAAGAACAGGAAGTCTTTGATATCTTGAAATGTCTTTAATTAAACGACTTTGCCCAAAATACATTCTAATGTTCAAAATAAGGACATTTCGTACTAATAACGAGGGAAATGTTTTTAATATTAAAGAAATTGTCTTGGAGCAAAATTGAGAATTTTTAAGAAAAGTTTTTTGTGGAAAATTAAAGCTTTTGCTTAATATTGCCAATTACAGGTCTTGCAAGAAATGTGAGAAGAAGTGATAAAAATATAACAACGAACATGTACATGTATACAGAGAAGGACTACGATTATGTCAACCATGTTCGAAAACAAAACGACGTTGAAATTGATATGACGCCAAAGACACTAAAACATTGAAATGTACGATAATTTAATTATGATTAAGTAAATTACCACATGTCCTTATCTTAATAATATATTCTCTTCGTCTATACTTATATAATAAATAATTAACATTTTCCATTTTTTAAATAAAAACTCGATAACAACGAATGGTTGGCTAAATTGTTATATATTTTCATAACTATTAAACAGATGTAAACAAATTTTAGAGAGCTAAATTTTTAATTATTGGATTTTTGTTTATTTAATAAAGAAAAGATGCATTTAAATAATAAGGAAATATGTAAAGAACCCATGTGATTACAAAAAATTTATAAAATAATTATAAAAATTATAATACATAGTAGGGACAAAGAAAATATCCAAGATACAAATCAATAACTATTTAAAGGCCAAAATAAAACAAACGAAAATACAATAAAAAATTTAATTTACAAAATCAGAGCATTTTTAAATGGTAACACTTCAAAATCGTTGTGGCTTTTTCTTCAAATCGTTTAGAAAAAATAAAAAATAAAAAATTTTTGCCTCGAGAATGACTTAAGAAATATAAGAAAATTGCACAACATTATTTTTATTTTATTTTCAAATAGATACCATTCTAACGAATAAAATAAGGCCTATTTGAAGAAAATTTACGAATAAATGTAGAAGTTAAAACATTTCTTGTAAAAGGGTCACAAGTTAAAAAATCTGGTTCTGTCAATATAACTTTTTTAGGGTTTTTTTGAACAAAAATTTAAAATAAAAAAATAATAAATGCCGGTATATGGATAATTTTTTTAAAGGAAATCTAAATAAAATTTTAATTTACATGAGCAGAAGTTAGCAAATTAATAATACTTCAACTACTAATTTTAAATTTGGGAAAAAATATATTTTTTTAAAAATCATTATTTTCTTTTGGTCCGACAAAAATCCACAAAATTATTTTTTTTTTATTTTCGAATAGCTATTAACCTAACTGGACATCTCTCTCAGAAATGTTGGCAAAACTAATTCCGACAAAAATTTAAATTAAAAAAATATTCATACTGTATTTTTAATAAATTTGTATCTAATTCATTAAATAGCAAATTAATAATAAAAGTGTTGTATCTACTCGAAACAAATATTTAATTGGTGCAAAAATTTTTTTGTAAAACTAAGTTTCAGTTGGCTCAAAAAAATAGAAAAAATTTCACAAAATTATTTTTGTTTTCGAATAGCTATTATTAGCATAATGATGAAATTAGGCCCTATTTAAAAAAAAAACATGAATGAATGTAGAAGTTGCAATTTTTTTTTACAGAAATTACAATTTAAAATAAATCTGTTTCGGGTAATACAATTTTTTTGACAGTTGGACAAAAAAATAGAGGTAACTCCGACAAAAATATATATTAAAAAAATACGCAGAATTTTTTATTATATCTTTTTTTGCAAAACGCCATTATGACTAATTAATTGTAAAAAATTAGGACGTAATTATTGCACAGAGTAATGGACACAAATGAGCATTTCCATGTGAAGTGATCACAGTATTTTTGGGTCATGTTACCGATTTGCGTGAAACATGTCTTATAAAAAGTAAAATTTTTCTACTTTTTGCATCGTCCTTGCGCCACCTAAATACGTATAAGGGTATGTGTTTACATGGCTTTCAAAGCGCAGTGTCTTATCTTTTCCAATACACCACAAAAACCTATATTTCGAAAGGTAGAGTTGATCGAAAAAGCTGAACAATTCGAATGTGAAAAACATTCAATAAATCTAATAAAATTAAAATTAAATCGATCATTAACAAAAAACTTCTAAAAAACATTTAATTAATAGGATCAGCCCGCCTAATACAATGAGAAAGAAGCTGCTCATCTTCAACACGTAGTGTTAATGAATTCTAAATAATAAAATACAAAATTTGGTATTCAACAAAAAATACTATGCTTACTGAAATGTAGTAAAGTCTTTCTAATCGTCCAACTAATCTCAGAATCCACGCCATCTACTGGCGATTGGTGTAGAGACAACTGTGTCGAACTGGCAACCCTTACCAGTTACATGGGTGGTGAAAATGGTGAATTTAATGGTGTTTTCTTTTGTGCCAAAAAATGCTAAATTTTTTATGCCTTTCGCCCCAAAAATGCCTTTTTGTCTTCGATTGTAAAATAAATGCTGCACTGTGAAAGCGTTTTAAGTCTCGCTTGGAGCTTTGGCTGTGTGCTCACACTGTGTCATGTATAAGTCCCTCTGATGATATCCCCGCACAGGATTGAAATACGTATAAGGGTATGTGTTTAAATGGCTTTCAAAGCGCAGTGTCTTATCTTTTCCAATACACCACAAAAACATCTCTTTCGAAAGGATGAAAAAAAATTTAGAAAAAATATTCTTTTTAAATTTGTTTAAAATTTTTCATTAAGATAATTACTAACATATTGCAACATTTTGTATTCCTCAAAATTCACAATTTCGAAAATCTTAAAATCGTCATAGTAGGCATGTTGTTTTTTTTTTTTTTGTTTCGCTTAACATGAAAAATGTAGTGAAATTGTCGTATTTGCTACATTATTTTTCTATACAGTATTTTTTACTTAATTGCCTCGCCTGCTTTTGCAAGACTTGTCGCGAAATTATGTTAAAAATATCCTAATCCTAATAATTCACTCAGATGCACAAATGTGCACTTATTTACCTGTGCACTTAAGCGAAATTTTGATGCTGTTTTTGCATTCAATTTGATCATAACATGGCAAAAATCACTGCGAAAACAAACATTCGTATGAAATTAGTAATAAAATGTGTCACAGTTTTTTTGGGTAGATGTAAAAAAATTATGCTCTTATCAGAATTATGCACTTAAATGAAATGCACTTAAATATAATATTTCCCAATAAAAACGAAGCAACGCTCAAAATGTTTTCCCTTTTGTGCATAGAAAGACAATAGGCACTTAAGCGCAATGCAGCTAAGCGAAAAATACGGTACACATATTATGAAATAACTGGAAATCTTGTTTTCCTTATAAAAACATTAAAAAGGACCCATATTAATATTATATTATATTAATATTATAATATTTTTTATCAAATATAGCAACAAAAAACATCGATATATTTCCTCTT
Source organism: Eudasyphora cyanicolor (assembly GCA_963930755.1). Taxonomy (NCBI): domain Eukaryota; kingdom Metazoa; phylum Arthropoda; class Insecta; order Diptera; family Muscidae; genus Eudasyphora; species Eudasyphora cyanicolor. The sequence continues at coordinate 9,333,954 of OZ005737.1, forward strand.
TAAATTCTCCCTCGACTAACCTTTCGGCTATCCCAGCTAACTTATTGACCTAATATCTGGAAGATAAGAGCTGATTAGGAAAAAAACGGCTACCATTGGATTCAAAAAGGGTCAAAATAAATTTACCCATAGGGTCTGTTACTTTGAAAGCTGGTCATTTCGAACACAGTGATTTTATTCATAATTTGATATTTTTATTGAGAAAAAAATTTCGGAATTTAGGAAAAGTATTTTAAAAATTGTTTTATTAAAAATTTAATAAATTGCCTTTTCAAAAAAGGTTCTGCAGATTTGAAAAAAAAAATAAAAATATAAAAAACTCAAAAAAACCCAATTACTCAGGGTTGTTGTGGAATCCGATTGTTGTCGGAATCCGAATTGAAACCGAGAAAAAAATAACAGAAGGTTATTTTTTCGATTTCAATTCCGATTCGGACAACAGTCGAATTCCACAACGAGAAAAAAAATTGGTTTCACAGAAACTTATTTTTATCCCGATTTCAATTCCGATTCCGACAGCAATCGGATTCCACAACAACCCTTACTTCACAATTGCTTGTCTACATGTAAAACAAACTCGCAACATTGTATTTATATGTAAGTGTTTGAAAACCCCACAAATTTTTCTAAGAAAAAAATTTACTTTTAAAAATGTTGCCGACAATTTCCGTTTCTGATTTAAAGCTTTCAATTCCCAATTTCCTTTTGATTTAATGTTGAAGATTTCCTTTTAAATCTTCTGTTTGTCTCAATTTTTATCTGAAGTTTTTTTTGCCAATTTTTGTCGTTTGTTGTCGTTTTTAATCAAAACTTCCGTTTTTGGTTGGTATATTTGATTTATGATGATTTCTTGCTTACATTTATGATTCCACGAAAATGAGGCACTGCTGTTGTTGCTGCTGCAGTGAAAGGAATATATTTTTATAACGATTTCCGGTGCAACAGTGTTGCAAACGGGAGACGTCGACGACAGACCGATCGTTTTTCTGTAAGTGAATTTGACGTTTTCTTAGGGATTCTTTTTTGCTGTTGTTTTGCATACAACATTAATTGTTTGGCACTGCACTTGTTCTTGGTTTTAATGAATTACCCAGAATACACTTTTATTATAAAGGCAACCAACACATGACATTTTTTCCCCGAATAGAAATTTGCAAAGGGCTTTTGGCAACACGTGCAGTTGCATAAATTTGGAAAATGTCTGTTGCAGAAGACAACGCGCTGAGCAACGCAACCGATAAAACCGCAGACACAGACGCAGAATATTTTTCTTTTGGGGCTCGACTGGATCCGCGCAAAAGAAGTGCACTCGTATATCTGTTGTCCGTTCTTTTCGTTTCTTCTCTCGTCTAATACGTGCAAACTTCTTGCAGAGGACGCGTTACGTACGACGTACCGCGAACACTCACACTCGCGAAAGTATTTCAAAGGGCGCGTTTAAATAGGCGCGTAGTTTTTGGTTTTTTTTTTTGCTGCGCGGATATTTGGCACAAGCGACAAAGTCTATTTTTGGCACATCCTCATTGACGCCGCATTAAATGCTCCTCTCTTCGGCAAATTCTTCTTTTTTGCCAAATTTAAGAAAAAAACTTAAATTTCTTTCATTTTTCTCACTTTATTTGTGTTAAATTTAGATTTCTTCCTTTTCACTTTGATTTGCTTGAATTTTCTTTTTTTTTCTCACTTCACTTTACTCTACTTTTTCTTCTTATGCTTTAATTTCAAGATTAAATTTTATTTTCATTCAACACTTTTGCTTTTCTTTGAACTATTTATTTTTTTCTTTTGTTTTGCATTTCCGTTTTTTTTTTCTTTTCTTTCAAAACAGACTAACCGTAACCGTTGTTTTGTTCGTTTCGTTTTCGATTTCGATATTTCCGTATCCACAACCGTTCGTTACGCGCCTTCTCGTTAAACTGATTGCAGTGCCGAGCAGATTGTTTTGGTTGGGCTCTGTGCTAATGTGTGGTGAGTTTCTGTGGTGTGTGAGGAGGATTTGTTGCAGTGCTGCAGCTTATTGATGCACTTCGATCTTAACAGAGGTAGATAGAGAGTAATAGTGCGATCGTAACATTGTCAGGTAGAGAGAAGTGTGCATGTGGATTGCATGTTAGGAAATTTAATGTAGTAAATAAGACGAAAGGGAGTTTTTAAAAGGATATTCATATAAATATGAATACTTCGACTTGAAACCTATCCTCAACTGCGATAATGAATTCACTGCGGACGCCTCAAACCGTGTTGAGGGATCGTTCTGACGAAACGTTGGTTTTGAGACACCTTTAAGAGGTCGGAGAGACCTTGTTGAGAGGTCCATCCAACCGCCGATCAGCCGGAGTTGACGGAATTCCGGATATGTATTGTTTTGAAAAAGTCTTATGGGTCGATTGTGGATTGCAACCAAACTTCAGTTGAGTTGTCAACTGGAAACGAAATAGTATTATGTACGGCAACTTTTGTCGGTTGTCGTCGATAATAGTGTTTTGACACTTCCGTAACTAAAAATATTGTAAACAAACAATTCAACACAAAAAAATAAATGTCAACTATAAAAATACGCTCATTGGGACTATTTTTTGATGAAGAACATCCAAATTCTCTACAAGGCCAAAAAGATTACATGCTGAATTTACAGCCAAATCAATTCTCAATATGTCTGCTGCCGCCTGCTCCAATGGCGATAAAGACACTTCTTGCGATGGCTTGCTTTAAATGCATCCACACTCCTTGCCATACATCTGGATGATTCACCGACACGTGGCGGGAATGGGCCACAGCAATCAGATGCTTAAAATGGGCTATACGATGTCTCTGCCACGTTTTATGAGAGTGTAAAGCCAGAGACACGGTTAAAACATGTATATAGGTCCCTCTACTTCGAAGGCACTCTCTAGCCATACGCCGATGGCGGAGCCGTGAAATAGGTGACAAGAGTTTTGCTGTCTCGTGCAGCGGAGAAAAGCAAATAGGGAACGAAATGCATAATAAATTGGACACCGCCGCCACCGGCATCTTCGTGTAAACTACGTTCCCAGGCAAAACGCATAAGTAGTAGCTTGAGTGTCGTGTATGCTATTCGTATAGGAAATGTCACAGCGTTGGATACTCTCTTGCATGTAGCTAGCATAGCGGGCCATACAGGCTGAGAAGGCCGCCTCGAATAGTTCCGGATCTCAAAATCTGAGTCTGAAATCGATGTGTAAAACTCATAAAATATTTTTTCTGCGATATAAACATGTAAAAACAGATGTAGGAAGTATTGAAGCGACGACGAAAATGTCTATCACTTATTCTAATGGAACTTCGAATAATCAAACCACGATTGGTCAAACTAAATGAATCAGTAACAAAAAGAGGACAAATGCCTCATTTTTTAAAAAGAGGGGGAGAATGGGAGGACATTTGTAAAAACGGAGGACATGTCCTCCGAAAGGAGGATGTACGGTAACCCTGTCTCGGCTACACTTCATCCATACAGCAGAAATTGTCGGTAGTTGCTAACCGTAATCCATAATCGGCAGCAATCCATAACCGACCCGTGTGACCATTGCATTTAGGCTTGATTTTTCTGCATGGCACGCTGGCAACTGTCGAATGGTAGAGAACTTTCTAAAATATCGTTCATACAGAGTTAAGGTCGGCAACGGCCTCACTGATAGATATAATGTAGTGTCTGGAGCTCCGCAGTGCTCTCTCCTGGGAACAGTACTCAAGTACTTCTTCTGTGTGACATTCCGAAACCAAATACTGGTGATTTGTTTAAACTGTAAACTCTAGGATAACTTCTTATATTTTATAGTTGTTGAACTATTTCGACAGGTGGAGCCTCAGATTGAATATATCAAAATGCGATAGCATCATATTTAAAGGCAAGCATATCTCCTTTATCCTAATGTGAAGACATATATTCCTGCCATTAACACTGCAAACGACATATTTCGAACCTTAGCCAAAATAACATTCGAAGGACTTCAAAATGTATGAGACATATGGATCACATTTTGGCAAAAGTCAATCGAATATATTCCCTCTAGGACTCCTTGCTGAAGCGACGCGGAGGACTCAGCAATGATGTTCGGCTTTTGATCTATATACAGTTGATGGTTTGGAATCTCTTCCAGCCAAATGGAAAGGCTTAGGCGATGGGTTCTACAGAACTAGGAAGAAGATTTCTCTATGAATTTGACAAGAGGTTTTATAGAATCATCTGCTAGGTCGTAAAGGACTCGAAGAGCTTGTCCTGTTCCAAAATCTATTTTTCGATTCTGAGATTTTTTCCATTTTTGAGTGTCCATGACGCCGTTGACGCCCAATCTTCGAGGTATCCCAACTTTAAAGGTTTTATAATGAATTGTTTTCGGTGCCATGTAGTCTGTGAGCCTATTTATTTTTCCCATGGCGCCCATGTAGTTCGGTGCATAGTGTTGAATGACATTCCTGATTCCCTACGCCGGAAGGCCACTTGCGGCTGCGGTGCACATGATGAATACATTGATAGGTTGTAGGTTCAACATCGCCTCCAGTGGCAGTTGGGGAGCAGATCTCAGGGGCGCCTGTTATACCGACGCGTAGTAGTCTCTGTACTCTGACCAGATGTGATTTATTCCGTACCGCTCTCCACCATATCACTGATTCGTAGGTGAGTGTATCGTCGCTGTGTGCACAAACCCCAACTGCGTCCAACTATTTTCAGGCAGGTATAGAAGGCGCAAAGTGTCTGCTATCTTCCAGGATAGTTTAAAGTATACGTTGATGCCTGAGTACTTCGCTTCTTTCGATAGTTGTAATACATTTTTCGACGGAAATTTACACCACTAGTTACAAATTAATACAAATATAATTTTTGGATGTTCTTAGTATGAAAACATGATTGCAAAATAATCAATTTAATTTTATGTTATGTTTTTAACTAACTGTTATGTTTTACTATACAAACTAAAATTGGAGTTTAAATCTTAAAATGAAAATAATACCTACCACAGCTTCACCTACAATTCCATCTTAACGAGATCATCTTTCATAACCCCAAAATTATATGAAATTCAAAATAACTCGACCCGAAATATCGGGATCTTGCATTTGTGAAAGCTGAGCACAAAAAAAGTTCCATCGTTTCGATGATCGTCGTTTTCTGCTAATACTATGCCATGAAGATGTGCTTGTTTTCTTCTTATTTAGGTCACCCCACAGTGTCTTTCTAGTTGGTCTATTCCACACAGTTTTGTGAGCCATCACTGCCCAATGCTTCAACTCATCCTTCGGATGTCCCATTTAGTATCTAATAAGAAATTTTCTTATGACCATAATTTGTATCTGATTTTATATCTTTATTTTATACATACCAATGCATAGTGAAAATTGTTAATTCATTAGCAACCAGGTTAGCCGGCTTTTTTACATTCCACATTGTTTACAAACACTCTTCTTCACAGCTACGCTCATTAAAATAAATTCACCACTCGCATTATTCCTCTCTTTCTTTCTCAAAAATCACAGCAGCAGAAACAGGTACCAAAAGCCACCACACACAACAGTTGTTGGGAATTTCCCTTGTGTGCAGCAGCAGCACCTCTCATAAAAGGACCAACCTCACAGATCCCCTTTTAATGGTCGTCTCTCTTTGTCAAGTGCTAAAAAGGGTCGTGGTGATTTTATTGTTTCGGTAAACAATGCACAAATAGCCTAGTCTACTTAATCGCTCTCACTTATATAATACAAGTAGTACTCATTTGTAAGTGGTTGTATTAATCCTGCTGTAATCCTTCTTTTGTTGGGAATTTCCATTCTCTACTCTTCTGTTATTTGCAGCAATTGTTATAGTTTTGTGGAATTACAACGATCGGTCACGTGTTTTCCAAAGAGAATTAAATGGAAGAAAAATTGGACGTGATAAGTTTGAAAAAGAAATTAGTTGGGTTTAAAACAAAAAGGAGATATTCAATGTCTCCGAGTGTGTGCGGCCGGATTTATCAGTTAGCGCCACCAGGTCTCGTTGTGGGAAATACACATGAAGTGTGATTTATTTATTGACCGAGTGCGAGAGGCACATAGATCGTGTGTGGGCAATTGAAAGGTTTATTCGGTATTGATTTTGTCCTTATTTGAAGACGAGCACATACTCGTAAATGTAACGTACGTCTGCAGTTTCTGAGAAAACTTATTTTTTTGGTGGTTTAGTTTTATAAAGGAGAGTGGTATGAAAATTAGGTAATGCAGGGATTAACAGGTAATTAGTTATGTCTAATTGAAGTTTAATTTAATATAAATATTTAATCCTGTGCAATCTTAGAAAATGCCCGAAGACTTGTCCTCGAACTTGGAAGGCATATTTGTTCATGTCTTCTCCATCGAATGCAACCCTGGAGTAGCACAAGGGTCAAATTATGTTAACAACCTTATAATCGATAGATTGCCAACTTTGGAAAATCTAGCTAGGATATTAATCCACATAATTAGGTTAATATTCATTGTAACGCGAGGGATTGAATCCAACATTAGTATACCAAGGGCTATGAGTGTTACATTCAGTTGATACCGGGTAACTGAAGTTTGATAAATGAATCCAAACGATTTACAAAATCGGACTTTGACACTATATTACAAAAACCATAAATTATAAAGACATCTCATCAGGCCAATATGTCAAAACTGCCAGTTACCAACGAATTGGAGTGAACTGTCACACGCGAAAAAACAGTTTTCCGCGAACATAGCTTGAACTCTTTTTCGACTTATCGATTAATATTAATTTTTTAATTCGGGAAAATCGGTCGGAAAATCCGCGAAAAACCTCACTCGTTGGAATCAAATTCCTATTCGTTCATAACTGACACTTACTCGCTCCCGGATGACCTATCTTCTTAATTTATAATTGTTGCTATATAATTACAAATATAATTACATTTTTAATATTAGTAAATTTTTTTATTGAGAATTATGCACAGAATTGTAATCGGTCTGACAAGAAAATCTATATTCTTATTATATTATTATCTGTTTGTGGTCATTGCAGGTAGTCAGTCTGCCGTTCGACTACAACAATATCCAGATCTTAAAATAGTACAATCCTTTACACAATATTTTAGATAAGAAATATCAAATATCCATACCAGATAGGGAACAACGGTAATCCTGAAGGTATCTATGCAACTCATTCCAAGCTAAATAATCAAGTAGTCTTCGAGGACTGCTCGAAAAACCCTGGGGTTATCTATAGCACACAGTCAGTGGATAATGTTTATCAAGTTGAAATTAAGGCAGAAAAGCTGAAATATAATAATCTGACAACAGTTAGAATAAACATATTCTCCTATAGTGAGGATGTCATTAAATCCCTGGATTCGGTTTTCTGAACAGCCCGGGACAAACATCATTGGCCACAGAAATTGCGAAAAGAAAAAGGAGATGTATCGGCCAATGAGAGCAACACGACATTACCAGAGCAGTTACAAATCTACCTGATCAGGGTTCGGGTCACACGGATATTTAAGACAACCAACTGTAGAGCCTATGTGCTCTCTAAACAAGGGACAAACTAACACTTTCTAGGGGTCCTTGAATGTGCAAATGCATGGCGATAGGAAATGTGTGAATGTTCTGTCATATATTATCCGTTAGACAGTCGGCTTTCCAGGGAATTGTATAGCTGAATAGCTCGATAGACTCAACCTCATACAATCAAGGGAATCTTGAATATGTGCGACATTCGAACTCACAGCGCAAATTCCAGAAAGCTGTGGCACTACCTACATTTAAAACGTCTCACTAATCGTGTCCATCATGTTGGGATACTATCCGATAGGAAGGCAAGCGCGAGACCGAAAGTCAATATCTGAAGAACCGCTGGAGACGAAGTAGAATCAATAAAACACCTACTATGTGTTTTTCTTTCCATGGTGCATCGTTGACTATACTCTGGTGTAGCCATTATTTGACTAGTAATATAACAGACACATATCTGCCTGAAATGCATGAAATGACGGTAAGGTTGGTGGTAACAGATTTGTGGATATATACTAATGGTTCCATGCCTTATGATCATGTGGGCTTTGGCATCTACTAGAAAAACATGAGGTTATCTATGAGACAAATGCTACCGGTTCTCCGTAGTGGTTAACAGGCTGATATATTGACCATTAGATGGTTAGTAAAGTGACTAAACTGTCCTGACAATAGTTATATTCTATTCTCCGACAGTTTGTTGCCATAAAATCCCTGGATTTAGAGCTGAAAAACCAGCCTTAAACAACCGCAGATCTCTTAACGAGATGACTGAACAGTTTCAAATGTACCAAATTTGGTTCCGGACCACAAGGCTATATATAAGGGTACTGTAAAGAAAATGAACTCGGTCGCATAGGGATAACCTTACTTATTTCAGAGGACCTTGAATATGTGATTTCTATACTGATATCCTAATTCCAAGCATAATGATACGGTATACACAGGGATCTACCGGGAAAATCTAGGACAGCAATTAGAACGAAATAATAAACTTCCGTAGTCAGCTTCCATAAAATCCCTGGATTCAGAGATTCTGAACTCAAGAAATAGCCGTTAACTGCCGCAGATATCGCAATGGCTGAACAGATTCAACGGTTTTTGGGTGCCACATATACATTTCAGAGAACTGCCGAGTAGAGCTTCTCGCTAGGGGCAATGTTATACATTTCAGTATAACCTGGAATATGCAGAACTTACTCTAGTTACATGGAAAGTCACAAAACGGTTGTACCCGTCTAATTGGGGTATATTAAAATTATCTCCTCGGTAAGCTCAAAATGCTGGACAGGATACTCAAAATACGGTAAACTAGGGATAAGATATTTTCCGATAGTCAGTCTACCATAAAATACCTGGAATCAGTGGTCATGAACACAAGAATCTGCTATTATCTGCAGCAGATTCCTTACTGAACAGATAATCTCGCTAGGGAGTATCTTAAACATTCCAGTGGACCTGGAATAAGCAGGAATGCTTCTACTGACATGGAAATTCATAATACCGGGAAAATGTTTATAAGGTACTTATGATACGTCGACCTCAGTCAAGAATTGCGTAAATTCCAGACACCTATGAAACGTGACCATCCTATGCTACCGTGACCAAGGCGGGATATTTGGCTAATCGTATACCTCACTGTCTGATGGTAAGGCACGCGGCGAGTTCGAAAGTCACGTCAAATGATGTCTGCAGAATTTGGAGTAATCTATAAAACATCTACTGTGTGGGAGTCCTGTCCAGAAAGAATGCTTCTCTAGCACCCCTGTTTTGTATTGCGATCGCGGATTGAATCTGAACTTCTAATTCATATATAAGTAATTGCTGAACTTTGAAGATAATCTGTAATCGCGTATTGCCTTTATTTTCCCATTCTAAACATAGTTGGGGCCAAGGAAGCCAATTTAGATACTCTACTCCGAGCGGGATATTTCGACTCAAGCCGCATTCGGAATACAGAACAGGAGCGTAGGATTCTGTGGCTAAAACGTTCCTCAAAACTTCATTAAATTTTTGTGAATAAGGCTCTATTTCTTTAGGGAGGTTTCAAATTTGTCCAACAATGACAATTTTCAGGCAATTGCAATGCTTTCACGGGAGAAACTAGAGGTTCTAAATCTCCGGGCCCTGTGGCATTCCAATGGATTTTGAAGTCTAAGTAAGTCTGAGTACAGAGTAACACTCTTACCAAACCTAACCTAATATCATATTAACGATGTACGGGAGGGTCTATATGTTCTTAATCTCAGAACCCTGTGGTATCACGAAGGTGACCGTGAGATAATAGTGATATTCTGTACTTAGACTCATTACTAAGTACTATTATCTCACGGTCGTTCGAATGTCTTTGGAGGAAATTAGGAGAAAACATTTCATGGCCATTTCATTTCAGACACATTCTGAGTCCTGCATTCCACCTTGGTTATGATGAATATGGATTTATTCCTAGCGAATATCTCTTATTTTCTAACTTATATTGCAAATTCTGCGTCGAGAGGTTCAGAACCTGACATACAGCAAAGGGCATTTTCTATTGAAAATTATTCTATGGCATTTATTCTGCCACAGAGTTGGTTGGGGAATATAAGGCAACAGTACATCATAAAGAAAGGTAGAAGAAACACCGTCCTGATCTTAACCTCTTTATGTTTCGATCTGTTGGCAGACCTCCCGATCTTTCGGAGAACAAATATCTGCATGACTTTAGACAAGTAGATTCGAGAAGGTCCAAAATATATATCCTGCAAATAAGATGATGGCAGTGAGATAGATATGGGTTTTTCCCTAGTCAATGTTTGTTCTGTTCTAAATTATATCCATAAATCGGAACTTCCGACGTGTTATAAATGAGGGGCAATTTTCCATTGAAAATTATTCTGTTACATTTATTCTGCCACAGAGTTGGTTGGAGAATGTAAGACAAAAGTACATTGAAGAGAACCGCTACAAAGTAGGAGAAACACGACCTGATCTTCACCAATTTACGATCATTGCTGGTGACATTCTTATAATCTGCTGTCCATATCAGCCAAAGTTTTCCTACGATTGTCCTGCTTAACTATTTATACCACAACTAAAGGGTGGTTAAATTGTAAGGGCCGATGTTGATGTGAACCACACCTAAACGTCAAGTTTTTTTCTGCATTTCATCTGACATTTCTCAATTTCAGACTAAATCAATTTGAACCATGGAAATTTACACAATCGCGCAACGCGTTGATGTTTTTTAAGCCCTTAACGAAAATGGATTTCGTGCCTTCGTGATGTTTTTTTGATCAGCAAAATCGACCAAATGTGTCCACAATCGGGAGAATTGTGCGCAATTTTCAGTAAACCGGGTCTGTAGGAGATGTGAAAACACCTGTGCATGCTCGCCCAGTTCGTTTGGTGCGGCTTATTGGCTGGCGACGTCATCGGGCCATACTTCTTCGAAATGAGGCCGGTCAGGCAGTTACTGTGAATGGTGTTCGCTATCGTGAGATGAAAACGAACTTTTTATGGCATGAATTGGAAGATATGGATGTGGACAATATGTGGTTTCAACGGTGCCACGGTGCCACACAGCTAACGAAACAATGGCTCTTTTGCGCAACAAATTCAATGGCCGTGTTATCTCACGTAGCACAGTGGGCTAAAATGGACATCATTCTGCCATTTCAAAACCACTTATCGTATGGCGATGAAATTTTAGGTGTGTATACCAGAGGTGTTAGAGAGTTTAAGTTCGGAACTTGGGCCCCCAATCTCATACAGGGGCGGAGCTACAGGGCCCTAAAGTTGACCACTTCGGGTATACAACATTTTTTATCGGCTTCTAACTTTTGAGTGGAGTTTCCGATTTTAGTGGCGATTCTATGGATACTCCTAGACCAGACCTACAATAAACATATTATAGGTTGAAGATATCTTGAATAGTTTCCGAGATATGTGGATTTTAAATTTGAATTTTAAATATTTTCGCCGACTTTGCCTTGGAGTTTAGCCAATGTCTCAGTCAAAAGTTTACCGATTTTGTTCGCGTGTTTTTTTTATGGATTGCCAATAAAATTTACAATATCATGAAAAAAGATATCGATCGATAAGATATGTCAAGAAATAAGAAAGTTATGGCCCTATAAAGTCAAATTGTAGAAAAAATGTCATTTTTGGAGATTTTTTGGCGAAAAAGTCCAATTCGTATTTAAGTCTTGTAGAAAAAGTTTGTTACACAAAGTATATCAAATTTATACTCATTTTAAAGGAGACGTTTTACAAATACATAAATTTCAAAAGTTTGATCGATTTTCTCCAATCGCAAAGCTAAATTGTATCAAAATCGACTGCAAAGGGAATCCCGAGTTGCGTTTGATTACACTGTGCAACAGTGAAAAAAATACACGGATCTGACTGTATAGGTTCGATTCTACTGCCAAATGGTAGTATAAACCTATACTCAGTTTGGCGAGATTGGTGACCAATTTCTTTTTATGGGCCTCGAAAGATTCGGAAAATCAGTGGACCCCTTGAAAAAAGGTGCCATCGGTTTTTGAGCAACAGCTACTTCAGACTTGGTGATAGCGCTTAACTATATTTGGCAATAATGTAGCTAAGAACACGTTGAACAAAGTCTGTTAACATTTCATGCCAAAAAATTTTTGTTTTCCTGCACTTTTTTTCGAAAAACATGGGATTAAATTTATTTTTTTTTCACTTTTTTTGGCATAACTTTAAGGGATCGCTGATTTCTTACTAACAATATTTGGCAATATTGTAGCCACGGTAAATCTGAACAACTTTTATGGACATATCAATACAATCTGAACGTGTCTAGGCACCTTAAATAGCTCAAAAATCCACATTGTACCCCAAAAATTTAAGTATTTCACTGTTATGTAACAAAAATATATTTTTCTGGTATGGGGTATGTTCAGCAATTTTATAGAAAATATTAAGGCCAATATTTTTGTGGAAAATTTTAACCCTCTAGCTCCCCCACATAACTGTAATTTTTGTCCCCATTTTAACAAATCGTAAAAAACACCCCTTAAAAGGGGGAGGGCGGGGATGAAATGTTCTACAAAAATGTTCGCCATAAAATTTTGCTATATGTGTCAGAACACACCAAAACCCAAATCTTAACACAAAAACCCAAAAAACGGTCAAATTCCAGTCAACAACGTTCTTTACTGGTATCTTCATTGCTTCAACCACTAGATCGTACGACTAACATTGATGCACCATCAGGAATTTGCCCTTTTTTTGGTGTTTGTGTTATGTTTTGAGCTCTGGTGTGTTCTGACACATATAGTAAAATTGTATGGCGAACATTTTTGTAGAACATTTCATACCCGCCCTCCCCCTTTTAAGGGGTGTTTTTTACGATTTGTTAAAATGGGGCCAAAAATTACAGTTATGTGGGGGAGCTAGAGGGTTAAAATGTTCCACAAAAATATTGGCATTAATATTTTCTATAAAGTTGCTGTACATGCCATATACCAAAAAAATATATTTTTGTTACATAACAGTGAAATACTTACATTTTTGGGGTACAATGTGGATTTTTGAGCTATTTAAGGTGCCTAGACACGTTCAGATTGTATTGATTTGTTCATAAAAGTTGTTCAGATTTACCGTGGCTACAATATTGCCAAATATTGTTAGTAAAAACTCAGCGATCCCTTAAAGTTATGCCGAAAAAAGTGAAAAAAAATAAATTTAATCCTATGTTTTTGGAAAAAAAAGAGCATGAAAACAAAATTTTTTTGGCATGAAATGTTAACAGATTTTGTTCAGCGTGTTCTTAGCTACATTATTGCCAAATATAGTTAAGCGCTATCACCAAGTCTGAAGTAGCTGTTGCTCAAAAACCGATGACACCTTTTTTCAAGGGGTCCACTGATATTCCGAATCTTTCGAGGCCCATAAAAAAAATTGGTCACCAATCTCGCGAAACTAAGTATAGGGTTATACTACCCTTTGGTAGTAGAATCGAAGCTATACAGTCAGGTTCGTGTATTTTTCAAAAAGTGTTCATTTGTTGCATAGTGTTATTATTTCTAATATCAAAATAAAGAACTTTTAAAAAAAATCATCGAAATATATACATTTTTAAGAATTTTATGCCGTATTTACGTTTCTGTCTATATGCCAATTTTTTTTCCCCTACCTTCTTGTTCTTATTTGTTATTATATCAGTCAATATGCACTGATTTCTTGTAGATCACATGTTTTTATCAAACAATATTAAAATTTAGTAAGATTTACCTTTCAGAAAATATTGTTTTGTGGCACTATTTCTAGGAAACCCTTAATCATTGACAAGTATAACCAGTAAGGAAAGGCAGAAAGTCGGGCGGGGCCGACTATATAATACCCTAACCCCCCCTAATAATGCGATAAGGTTCATTGCGATAATAATTTGTAAATGGGTAGGAACATATTATCTAATTCTGAAACGATAATCGCAAAATTAAGCAATATTCGTTCCTAAATTGAGACATCTTTCTGGAAAATTTTAATTATCGGAAGTAAAGTACAATTTCTAAAGCGCTTTGAAACCAAATCAGGAGGAACAAATACATGGAGGTTATATATAAATCTGAACTGATTTTCCCTGAATACTCATTCATGTAAAAAGACCTCTTTCTGTCGAATTTCGTACAGATCGGATATAAAATACAGTCTCCACAGGGCTTACATGTCAAATCGGGGGTAACATGTATATGGGGGCTATATCTAAATCTGAACCGATTTTCTCCGAATTTGGCAGTATTCCTTCGAGTAATAAGAAACCTCTTTCTGCCGAATTTCATACTGATCGGATATAAAATAAAGTTTTTACAGCGCTTACATGTCAAATCGGGGCTATAATATATATGGGGGCTATATCTAAATCTGAACCGATTTTAACCGAATTCAATAGGGATCGTCCTTGGGCCAAAAAAAAATATTTGTAAAGTTTCGTCGAGATCGGACCATAATTGCGACCTGTACTTTGATTACAAGAATACATGCACAGACAGACCGACGGACGGACGGACATAGCCAAATCAACTCAGAAAATGATTCTGAGTCGATCGGTGTTACAAACAAATGCACAAAGTTATAATAACCTGTACCACAGTGTGGTGTAGGGTATAATTAAAAGAAATATTTTGCATATAGACAGAATACGGCATAAAATTTTTAAAAATGTATATATTTCGATGAATTTTTTTTAAGTTCTTTATTTTGATATCAGAAATAATAATCAAACGCTACATGTGGAAATTTCTAATGGAAAATCCCTCAATTCCCAAAAAATACATCAAAAATCCCTAAAAATTGAATTTTTTACTTTTAGTCCTATATCTTCGATATGAAAAGCCGCGCTTGGGATTCCCTTTGCAGTCGATTTTGTTACACACTTATACAAATAAATAAAAAGAAAAATTTAATAATTTAGCTTTGCGATTGGAGAAAATCGATCAAACTTTTGAAATGTATGTAAAAAAAAGGTCCAACTCGGAGAAGTGTGGCAACCACACCAATTTAAATTTTGGCTTCGGATTTTCTCTAACATATTCTGTGAAACGTCTCCTTCAAAATGAGTATAAATTTGATATACTTTGTGTAACAAACTTTTTCTACAGGACCTAAATACGAATTGGACTTTTTTCGCCAAAAAATCTCCAAAAATGAATTTTTTTCAAAAATTTTACTTTATAGGGCCATAACTTTCTTATTTCTTCACATATCTTATCGATTCTTTTTTTCATGATATTGTAAATTTTATTGGAAATCCACAAAAAAACACGGGAACAAAATCGGAAAACCTTTGACTGAGATATTGGCCAAACTCCAAGGAAAATTCGGCGAAAAAATTAAAAATTCAAATTTAAAATCCACATATCTCGGAAACTATTCAAGATATCTTCAACCTATAAAATGTATATAGTAGGTCTGGTCTAGGAGTATCCATAGAAAGAAAACGCCACTAAAACCGGACACTCAATTCAAAAGTTAGAAGCCTATGCAAATTTTGTATACCCGAGGTGGTGAACTTTAGGGCCCTGTAGCTCCGACCCTGTATGAGATAGGGGGCCCAAGTTCCGAACTTAAACTCTCTAACACCTCTTGTATACACACCTAAAATTTCATCGCCATACGATAAGTGGTTTTGAAATGGCAGAATTATGTCCATTTTTTCCATTTTAGCCCACTGTGCGTCGTGGCGATGTCAATTGGCCGCCAAGATCATGTGATTTGACACCGTTGGACTTCTTTCTTTGGGGTTATTTGAAAGAAAAGGTGTACGTCGATAAGCCAGCACCAATTCAAGAGCTAAAGGATGAGATAATTCGGTATATTAACGGCATAGAACCTCAATTATGCGTCAGGGTCATCGAAAACTTGGACCATCGGATGGAGGTGTGTCGCCGAGGTCGCGTCGGCTATTTGGGCGATATTTTGTTCCATACATAATTGAACCATACCAATATTATCATAATAAAAAGAAATGAAAATAATTTCCTAAATAATTTGGTTTTTATTCAAAATCAACATCGGCCCTTAAAATGTAACCACCCATTATCTGGTATTATAATATACTTGATGAAATTGTACGTCAATTCCAGACATGCTTGTTCAGTCCTTGAAGACCGCTATATCGAATATATTTTGGGTAACATAAGACAAAAGTATTTACATTGTAGAAAACGGCTGCAAAATAGCAGAAACTCGTCGTGGTCTTCACTTGGTTATGATCGGTATTAAGCTATGTACAGGCGATTGACATATCGGACAATATTGTCTGAAAAATGGCGAAAAAATGCAACCCTGTAAACGTGCAACCTTGATGTCCAGATCCTCCTCCAATTATCCTGCTTAGCCAGTTATGTCATTGCTATCTGGATACTTGTAAGAATATACGTAAATTCCTACTTCTGTTCGAAGATGTTTTATATATTTTCACTTCTGATATGTTAGCTCTGTCCTTCAAGAAAGATGTATCGAAGAGTTTGTACCTCTACCCTTCTTCCTGCACACAGTCCTTTTGTTATTATTAATTTAGAGTAGGCCAGAACTCCGTGTCTACGAACTTCAGAACATTCTCTTGTCTATGGGCGACTGGAAGACAATCCAATTTTGTGCGGAACTGGATAATTCTGACGCAGATTGCATTCAATGGATACTTTTCAAATTGTAGCAACTTCCTAAGTATTCTACACTTCCACATATCTAAAATTTATTACACTGTCATTGAACTTTTTGATATGCAGACATTACAATTGAATGTTTATCATTTTTACCCGCTAACCTCCACTAAAAACCACCATCAATGACCCACTGACGATGAAGTTCTACGACATCAGAGACCTCAGCGTAAAGAAAAAAATTCTAAGAAACTTTAAGGTTTTTTTGTTTCGGCCGCCCGCACATTCGTAAACCTCAGTTCTCAATCCAATGCAATGGATACAAGAATAATCACATAACATTCACATGCCAGACATTTTGGAGTAAACTAAAGGTTGATCCTGTCATGGTTCTCACACACGTACAATCCCTGAAGATGATGGACATCCTCAGTGTCAGAATACCCCATGTGATCATTCATAGAGGAACAAACAGCTTGCTTGGCAAGGGAATGACGATTCTTAAGGGGTCTTGCGAAAGATGAGAATGATGAACAACATTATCTTTAAACATCGTTGGCATGTCGATCATCAGAAGCTGAGGCAGCAACAGCGGCAGCACTTTAAGCAATAACACTTTTAAAAAACTAATCGCATGTTTACGTCTCAGTATCGCAGTATAAACACATGTTCAGGCGGCACGTTTCAAGTCCACACCTCGTCACAAAATTTCAAAATAGAAATGGACAAGCGTTACATTTAAGCGGCGGTCAGAGCAGAGCGTCAGGCTATGATGCTCTGATGGTGACGATGACGGGTGATGCCTATGTTCTTTGTGGACAAGTGATTAATCTGCGTCCTTCTCTTCATTCACACACTTATCTTTCCAATACATCTCCATAAAACATTTCATATTCTCACACACATACGTGCTCAATTTTAAGTGTCTAATCTCGGCTACTTTTCGTGTTTTAAGGCGATTTCGTTAAAGATTACTTCGCTGATGGTTTCAAATTACCCACTCACTGACTGTGTCGTGCCACTCGACACTCCAAAAAAAGCGGCTATTAGAGTGAGTTAATATGACCGAAAACGATAGGCTTGAAGAAGAATCGCTGTATTATTTTGCCAACGAGTTAGGAATATGTAAATGCTAAGATTAAATTTAATGACACCTTTTACATCAATCTAAAAAACAAAGAGCGCGGAAAACGAAGAGAAGACAATTTTGTCTGCGTTTCAGAAGCAAGTTTTTCATAAGAACAAGCTTCGATCAATTACATATTCAAAGCATTACTACCCATAAATACTGATAGATTCTTCTTCTCCTTTCTATTTCTTTTATAAACATTATGTTATTAATTTTAATGTCATTTTAAATTATTGTTGATGAGGCGCTGGGGCATATATATACATATATATATGTATATGTTAAATCTATTGTAAATAATTGTAATATTGATTTTTTTACAAATAAACTGAAATTAGAAAAAAAAATATGTCCTGCGAAGAATTTTTCTCTCAAACACTCTTAGGTCAGAATTTATATATGATGGACCGATTTGCTGCAGAAGATCTTATTCTTAATATCTGTTATTCACTAAATCATGATCAATTAGTGAACATTCCTTGTGAAGATATTTTCTCTCAACACTCCCAGAACCGGTCTTTGAAGAACTTATTTGGTTTGTAATGTAAGACTTTGTTTCAAGAATATTTATCTTTTTCTATCAATTATATTCCTGTGCTAAAGTCAGTTCTAACAACGATAGTAGGTCTGACCAATAAGCAGAGAGAATCTCCAAGTGCAGAAAGAATCTCCAAGCCGAAGTATCGCTGAAGAACAGGATACTTGGTCAACTTCCATACAAAAGCTGCCTGTAAAAAGGCTGCGTTCTCCTGATGAACCGTTGGCTTACAAAAGGACCAATGTGGGCACAGGTAATGATGGTCCACGGTCATTCGCCAGAAACGTCTAGCTGACGGAGCTATAGGCAGTGGTTAATACACTGGCTCCCTGGCTAAGAAAGCTCTAAACTTGTTGTATCAAGCCAGCCTAAGCAGGAAAGCCGTCACATACAAGTGCTAAAGATTTCCGGTAGATTAGTCTACCGTCTTAGTCTTAAAACTTTGGATAGATTAACAATATTTACCAAAGGATTAAAATTTATCTCAGGCTACTGTCCTAACAAAATCATGTCTACAGTAAGGGCAAATTCACCGAAACCTCATTGTATTACAGTCTGCTTTATGGAACGATTTCTCTCCATTAAAGAATAACCATATCAGAATTCTTAGATATATAGGGTACCGTAAAAACAAAATTCCAGCCGCAGTACTTAGGGCTCTGACAACATTGGGTATTGGTATAACATAGTTCAGTGATAACCTTCTGAATAAGACACAGAACTCAGCTATTTTATGATCAACTGACCTCCATAGATTTATGAGTAAAGTAACGCCACAAGGAGGCGTTCTGTCTCCTCCTACAGAAAAAGTATTCTGCTTTCTCTGCAGAAGAAATTGCAGATACAGGTAACAATAGCGTTAAAGGGAAGTTTCCAAGATGGGCTCCCGAAAATGGTAGTGGGCTGTGGTGTCTTTTCTAAGGAACTAGACTGTAGTGTTTGTCAGATAGAAATCGTAACTAGTAGAGAGATAGCAGAACGACAGTGAATAAATGTTCTGAAAAAAGTCGGTACGAGTATAAATACTTCTCTGATGGTCAGGCCGCTATAAATTTCCTGGAAACTGCCTTTCTGCATTAAAGAAGTACACTCGACAGTTGCAGATCTCTTAACAAAACAGCTGAACACTTCAATATTCACCTAATTTAGGTGGCGGTCCACACATTCAAGGGAATAGCAAAGCAGATGAACTTGCAACTGGCCTACACGCAGAAGAGAAACAGCTCTTTTTGAGAAATAGTGCCATAACGGCAACAAATTACACGTGGTCCCTAGTCAGAAACTGCATACATTGCCAACGGATGTAGCCAATGCTTGAACTCCAAACTCACCTTCGCCCTGCTGTCGTTATCGAGACCGGATGTCTCACTTATCGTGTATGTTTTGACAAGTCACTGTCTTATAGGAGGGCACGAAGAGAGACTGAAGGTATTGCGAAATTTGCTCTACAGAATCTGCGTTGACGAAGAGGAGGATGATCAATAAAACTGATTCTGTGTCTGCGCCCCCGCTCTCTCTAGGAAGCGGAAAGCTACCCTTTTGCTAGCTAACTAACTTGGCTGATGTTAACATCCGCCAACTGTTGAGCTTTCTGAAGCAATCAAACTGGGGGAATGGATGTGGCTAGGAAAACTAATATTTTTCTTACATTCCTGTGGCATCACAGTTGACTACATAGTCTAAGTGGACCATGCTGTCGTTCTAAACATAAAGTTTACAGATCGTCTAGAACAGCGCCACAGGGCCCGACATGGCTCTGCGGCTCCATTGAAGCACTAGGACATTTTAATCAAATATTCCCATAAAGAAATTCTCTAAATTTAATTACAGTTTCCATTTTTAAACTCTTAACATGCTCCCCTGGACATGCTGTCTCTCTAAACATAATCTATATCGATCCTCATGTACAGGACTTATGAACCGTTGTGGACCTACCATTCCCTTCAAGTCCTGGAACAGATTAACCAAATATTCTCATACATAAATTCTATACATTTAATTACAGTTTGCATTTTTTTTAATCTTAAGGGCTCCCCTAGAAAGCCGCGAATCCACATTTGAGAAGAGCTGCAGAATAAAAGAAGCGCCGAAAAATAAAAGTGCGATACTCGTAAGCTCTGAGCCTTGCAAGTAACAACTGACCAGACCATTGCTTGGTACCCAAAATCCATCACGTCACTTATGTTTTTCTCATTCTTCATAGTTCTATTCAGATCCTATAACCAAGAACTGCATTAGAATTCCCACAATTCCTTTATGTGTTCTCTAAGAAATTATTATCGCCAACTTTGCCAATAGTTCATCACATTCTACACATTTCTTCGAGTTAAAATTCCTTAAACTTGATCTTAGTACGTTGTCATCATCTTCCAATAATTTCTTATTTTCCCATACAGACCCAATGCGCTCACTGCGCTTCCCAATCAAATGCCAATTGCTAGCGCTACGCACAAAAAGCATGTAATTAAATTTTTCCAATACTTTTCCCCGGGGGAATACAAATTTCACATAATATCTCCAATCACGTGACATTTATGAGTCAACTTCCCACCAAACGGCGGTGACTGACTCAAACGAGCAACTATGTTGTGCAAAACTCTGCTCGCAAATGCTTTGGCACACAACAAAGGCGTGCAGCGACTGTGGCGGTATTATTGGCCAAAGGCGCCTTCAAACAAATCGTTTTAAAAACTAACTAGTTTTATGTGTTGTTTTTGTGGTTCCTGATTGCTGGCTGCTGCTGGCGGGTAGAGCTTTGTCAACGCATAATCCATCATGTTGAGACGTCATCATCATAAATTTAATCGAAGCTTTTTGTCAGGGCGTGTGACTCTGTGTGTGTGTTTGTGGCAAGTTTTTTGGCAAGCTTCAACCTCTGACAGCCAAGAAAAATCCAGATTTTTCACTTAACTCTAGACTGCTGTGAAAATAAAACCCGGGGACGGCGTTCGCGACGAAGGAAAACCCGCAGACAAGTAAGTAATGAGATCTAAATCAATTTTAAGTTGAAGAACTCCAATTGTTGTTTGCTTGGTGGCTTGCTTGCTTGGTTGGCTTTTCCAGATCACAGCGTTCGCTTTGGTCTGCTGCTCTTCTGGCCAATGATGATGTGACGGCGATGTTGGTGATGATGATGACGACGACAATGATGGCGTTTGGTGTCGGTGGAGCGGGTGATGCCGTTGGCGGCTGAGTCGCTCCTCTCGGCTTTAAGCCTTAATTGGACATAATTTAAATTCCATTCGTGAGTTTGTTTAGTTGTTTAAACATTGGCAATAGTTTTTTCTCCTTCGAACATATTTTCAGTTAATGGTTTTGCTAGCAGTCGCCGTAGCTTTGCTGTCCAAGAAGTTTAGATGGAAGCGCTTGTGGCTAATGTCGAAGGCGGTTTTCCGTTCCGTTCCAATGGCCTCCAGCATTCAGCATTTTTCAGTTTAGTTTGTAAATTCTATTCGAAATTGTCATCAACATTTGTTCGCTTGGTCTAAGAGCTGTTGCGGCTGTGAAGGAGATCTCCAAAGAACACTCGAAGAAAAATTTGAATTCTGTAGCATATTTCTGGCAGAAGATAGATTCAGAACTTTTATACTCTGCAGGTTAGGTTTGCTTTCAGTGGTAGCCTTTATGTCAGGTCCACTCAGATTATGTGGCCATGTGGAGTCGATTGAGGGACGGAAGGAAAAGGGTGAGATATTCCCTACCGAACCAATTTGATTGCTTTAAAAAGCTCGAGAGATAGCAGATGTTAACATCAGCCAAGGTTGCTAATTCCCAAACGAAATCAGAGCCTAGGGTAACCTATCGCCTTCTAGAGAGAGCGGATATAGACACATAAGTCAGCTATTGATTCCTCCTCTTCTTCGTCACTGCAGGACATTGATATAAGAAATGTTCCATCGTTGCAATGTTTTTTCTCAGTTTTGACCACTTTTTAAAGACACATGAATACAGTAAGGACTCTGTCTCCGTTTTCATTTGATTCCTTATTCAATCGATATTTTCTTCGATCCAACTTCTTCAATAATATCAAGCTCGTTCTAACTGCTTTTGGTTCGATCAAACCAAACCAAACCTCGTTCCGCATAAAATTCAGTTTGTTATGATCCTAGAATTAATTTAACATAAAATCCAGTTAATTTAAGGATCGAGAACTCGCTTTAAATCAAAGTCTCTTTAATAACTGAAATTGCTAGAATATAGTATGAACTACAACTAGTTTGATCGAACCAAGAGTAGTTGGATCCAACGAGAAGTAGGCTTAGGTAAAGCAAAATGGATGAGGTTTCTCGATCTTCTTTATTATAATTAAAAATGAAAGATTTCGTGCACAGTTTTTTCTATATATAGAACATTTTTGAGTGGCGAGGAAGTTGAATCGAAGTTAAAGTAGTTGGATAGAACGAAAAGAAGTTGGATCGAGCGAGAAGTGTTTGTATATATATAACAAGAAATAGTAGTAGTTGTTCAATATAACAAGAAATAGTAGGAATAATTTAAAGGTTCTTAGATAACTCTTCGAGAGAATATTTTCCTTGTATTGGTATAGAAATCTTTTGACCTTTTGTTGTCTCAGTTATAGCGACCGAAGGCAGTATAAAGTAGATGATGAATTCCTTGCAAATCTATTGCTACACATTTAGTTTAAAAAACTAGAGAAGATGAACCTGAAGTGCAATTTCCGAGAATTCTGCAAATACTAATAATATTTTTTTCGAGTGTACCCGCATTTTTTGTGTTGTTTTTCTAATTATTTCGCCAAACAAAAAATACCCGGCAAAACATTTCCTTATTTGCTATTGCTAAACATTTTTTTCAAACCATTTAGTTGGTATTTGCATACAAAACAATGTTAATTGCTTACAATAGATTTGTTTCAGAAGATAATTATTTCTGGTATTACGAATATTATCGAACAATAGACGAACAAAACGTTTTTGAGACTTTAAGAAAAAGAGAAGCGAAAATAAACCTCCCATTTTTAACACATTCTTAAACAACAACAAAAAACAGGATTCCATTCATCTCTTTTAAACAATACAAAATAATTCCACGAATAAAGGATTCATCCTTTTGCTTATGTGAACAATATATGAATGAATGAATTATGAGGAGTTGTTAATATCATCAACAGAGATCTCGAATTACGTTTGAAATTCAATTCCCCCAAAAAAGACGCTCATCAAAGGATATCAGATGGCTTGAACGGGAAATGTACAATTCTGATAGGCGAAGATATTTATTTGTTTTGAAATGCCAGTCTGCGACAGTGAATTGAAATAAGATCTGTGTTTTATTTTGTTTGTTTAAAATTCAATTTCCGGCAAGGATTCATTCATAAATTCAGAATCCTTCGTCCTGTTATAATTTAGAATTATGCTATTTTATGATACCCTTAACATAAACTACCTGCAAGCCTTTTGCTGCCTTTGCATGCGAATCTGTGCTTTTGTTTTAATTGTTATCGTTTCCCGTTCGAATATAAATAGAATCTGACAACATCTATTGCAAATACTAACAAGATCTATTTGCAAATACCCAAATGTAGTAAAAATCTGATAGCTGGGAGATAATAAAATATTTAAAAAAGGGCAAACCAGACCCACTTAAGAAATTCCTAAAAAATCGCCATGAAAATATCTTTTGTCGCCTTAGAACCTCTGTAAAATATTTGTCTTCGCTTTAAATTGGCTCCTTTCGCCGTTCTGCCTAAACATTTGTAATTCAGACTTGTAACATGTCCAAAGGATAATTTCCGAGGAAAACAATTCATTTAAAGAATTCAATTAACTCGAAATGAAAATGAAGTGATAAAGCCACAATTAAAATTGGTCTGTATAAACAGACGCAGACAACGAATAAACAGAAAAACAAAACAGCGAAACCTTTTAAATGGCAACCTTTAAATGCACAAGGTTGTTGTTGTTGGTGTGATGAACCAACAACCATACCATAGCAGTAGCTCCAACAGCCCGAAGACATAAATATGGTTGCTACCATTTTCATCCAATCCCTGGGTCTGTAGACAACAATGTTAACATAATTTGCGTTGGTGAGCTCGAGTCCAGAACGCATAGGCGCTCAGTGGAGTCTGCAGAGGAGTTGATAGTAGACAGTACCATTGATCCGTTTAAAGAAGGAGTTCGGTAGCAGCATTATTTCCCTTCTTCATCTTAATGGAGTCTATGCAACAATTGGTGCATGCTATGCATAAGGGAGGGTCGACGGGACAAGATTTTTTTGGTCAGAGAGTTGGAAAACGAAAGAAATCACTTTAGTGGAGGAGGATTTTAGGTTTAGGTTGGGGTGGCAGCCAGGTTTGCCAGCTAACATATATCAATGTAGGTCCCTAGTGATAACTCGGGCTCAGAAAGAAGCCCCTCATCGAAACCAACATGTTTGATAAACAAAGTTATCAATAATACGAATATAGGTGCCGGAAAGATCTATCAGATTTCCTAGAAAGGCCGACCCCACAAATTTGTCAATAGTACGAATACCGAATAGGTACCGGATTTCCTCTATCAGATTTCCTAGAAAGGCCGACGTCAGTATATCTAGACTTGGTTTACTTAATGAGGGACAGTAGCAAAGCAGGTGCTCAATGCCACTAACATCATCCTCGTCACCGCAGTTTCTGCAGAAGTCATTGGACTCAATACCTAAAAGTACGAATATAGGTACCGGAAAGATCTGTCAGATTTTCTTAGAAAGGCCGACCCCACAAATGTGTCAATAGCACGAATATGGGTACCCGAAAGCTCTGTCAAATTTCCTAGGAAGGCCGGCCTCTAGACGTCGTTTTCCTAATGAGAGACAGTAGCAAAGCAGGTGTTCCATGCCACCCACTTCGCCCTCGTCACCATAGCATCTGCAGAAGTCATTAAACTAAATACCTAACTTTCTGGTTGGCAGAACTTACATTAACGTAAACAGTTTTTTCTCTATTGTTCGAGGAAATTCGTCTCTTCTCCGACCTTCTCAATTCGTATCTTGGCCAGATTTGTCTAGCTACCCTACAGGTGCCGATTTCTGCCCATCTTTCATTGAACTGCCTGATTGCATCTTGCCTAAGCCAAAGCTTGAATGTGTGTCAGTGGCGTACCAACATTTACGCAAATTCTTCAAGAATTTGCAATGTCGTCCTTTCCTACCCATATGAGGTATTTGTTAAACTGCTAAAAATCTTGATAAGAGCTTCGGCAGTCGAGATTTGAATTATTGTGAATTTTGTTATTGTGAATTTAGGAATGAACAGCCTGGCTGTCCGAGTAAATGACAACGCCAGTTTTGGTCACTGTTACGACTTAGCCACTTGGCGACTTCCTTTATTACCATTATTTGGGCTTGATAAACACTGCAATTGTCTGGTAGCCTGTAACCTACATCACGATTAAGTTCTATATACACTCGGATGGTAAACATTACACTACTCTGGGTAAAGTTATTAAAATTTGCCAAATATCAGAATAATCGGTTCTTATTTTTGGTTTCTAAGTCGTCAATAAGTGGAATCTACTCAGACCTTTGTATGGGGACTATATTAAATCATACAACTACGATGGCCCGTCCTGGTGTCAATTGTTCCCGGTACCAACTAGACGCATATTCTCCAATTGCATCCCAATCTATGACGTAAAGAATAAAGTGGACTCCTCTATGGGAACTATGTCGAAACAGTGCTGTGCTTTTGTTATTCAGTCAGAATTTATTTTGGTTCGAGACCATATGTTTCATTTACTTTCTGTCTATTGCAAAAATGTAATAGAAACAAATACAAAAATTGGTAGAGTGTTTTAATTGCTTGGTAGAATTGACTGCAGTTTCGAAAGACACCACTCTATCATCTTCAGAATTCAGTAGCAATAGTCGAACTTAGTCAACATACTAAAACTCGCGATGCGAACCCAATCAAAAAAAAAATGTATTGGTATGAGAGTTTTAGTATGTTGACTTAATTCGGCAAAATATGTCTTTGGTTAGTAGTTTTTGTTAAATTCAATTTACTGCTTCCATAAGTATTTCAGCTGATTTAAGTTAATGAAGTTAGTACATCTTCAGCACTTCACTACTGATTTGAGTTCAAATGTATGACAGATGTTTTGGCGGCGTCTTTCAAAACTATGTTAAACAATTTCTATATTGAACAATTTGAGGGTATGGTCATCTCTCGCGGAGGTAAGGTAGAATGGACATCTTTCGAATTCATGGCACCTTGCAATGACGAATGTCATAAGGATCTTCCCTGGATCTTTTTATAGGCCACGAACTGAGCCGCACAGCTTTTTAAAGTCGGAAACTGCAGATCTTTTACGAATGGACACAGCTCCAATTGGTATCCGCTATGGTGCATCGATTCATTTAGAGCAGAAAGCAATTGAGAGTTGAAAAATTCAAACTTGTATATACAGGGTAATTATATTTTGAACAGTTCCACGTGAGAATATATGTTTAATCTATTCGCAGAGCTTCAAAGCAGCTACAAAGCCAAAACGTCTATGAAGCTCTGATTTAGATTATACGTGGTATATACAATACAAAAGGTGAAATTTGAAATTTCTCGGGCTACGTGCATTCGATTAGCGTTTTTTATGTTGGCACACTTGTCTCAAACATATGTTCTTAGTTGAGTTTACTTTAGTTTGTTTGTGAGAGATATAACAGTTAGTCATGTTTAGTCGTTCGGCGATTCAGTTTTTATCTCCTCAATCGTCGCAAAATGCCGTCCTTTCATAGGTCTCTTCAAGTCTGGGAGCAGGAAAAAGTCGCAGGGGGCCAAATCTGGTGAAAACGGTGGGTGAGGCATGATTACGGTATTCTTCTCGGCCAAAAAATTACAAACATGCGAAGGTTTTTTTAAAAATTCAGCGTTTTTGAAACCAAATTCGCTGCCACACGCTTCATGCCCAACATTTCCGAACAAAATTTTTGGCCGACATCCTCTGCAACTTCTCTAATAGTGATTCGACGATTCACTTTCTTAACATTTTCATCGGTCATTGATGTGATGGATCTTCCAGGACGAACGTCATTCTCGAACTTCTTTAAAAAGTTTGTACCTACCTGTAAACTTTGTACTACTGACAAAAAGAGTACAATCGTCATATGCCACTCACCATTTGAAGTGTTTTTGATTTTGAAGTGTTGAAATTTAATGCAAATTCTTTGATCCATTTTTTTCCACACCAGAAAATCACCGAACAAGCAAAACACGCCTAACTGTTATGTCTCTCACAAACAAACTACATAAAACACAAATAGACTCAACTAAGATCATATGTTCGAGACAAGTGTACCAACATGTAAAAAAAACACTAATCTAATGCATGTAGCCCGAGAAATTTCAAAATCCACATTTTCTATTGACCTCGTATTTCAAGGTCAGATATTTAAAATTTAAATACGCAGACGTACTTAATTTATGAAATGTAGTAAAATTTGTAAAGGCAAAAAGATAGCTCTTAACGAGAGCTAAAATATTGCTCATGGGTGTCAAGGTCGTAGGTCGACAGGAAAGTGTTTTTTTTTTTGATTTTAATAAAAAATTGACTTTCAAATAATTTCAAATGTGACCGGAACGTTTATTTTTACTCTAGCTCCTTAACGGTACGTCGGATCGGGAATCGGCCAATGACAAAAAGATAGCTCTTAACGAGGGCTAAAATGTCAAGGTTGTAGGTCGACTGGGAAGTGGTAAGTATACATAAATAAACACGCGTTGGCGTAAATTTAAATATGACCCGTTGCTTAAATTTACCCAAACATATGATTATTTTAAGTCTAACCTTAATTATTTTTACTACGTAATTTACTTAATTCTATGATATGCATCCTCAAATCAAGTACTTTTCATGTCATTAAATAAACTACAAACATTCTTATTTTAACTCCGATTGTCTTTGGCTCGTAATCATATAATTTAAGACAAATTCTTTGATTTTCAGTACGCTATTCTCTTGTGTATAAAAATTCAACCTCACATAAACGTTCGGAGTTGAAGATATCGATATGATGTTTATATTTATTTACATTTGGAAATTTTTACATACATATATTATTTTTTTCCCAAAAATAAGCTTATCACCCTTCAAACATGTTTACGCTCCTCCCTATTATATCCAGCACTCTAACCAATGGTGCCGCTTAATACAGTAGCTGCTCGCATTGTTTGTTGGTTGCATTTGAAGGAGTTGTTTGTTGTTGTCGGATTTTTGTGCAAACATTTATTGCACGCACTTTTCATGGGGAGCTGGACATTGTTGGATCGATCGTGCGAGCTAGCGTGTGTCTTTAGGTGGTGCAACCACTTAAGGTAAATTTTTGGTTGGCCGGCCACAGCGACAATCGACGGTTGAATGTAGTATTCAGACGGACAAAAAAACATTATACGAGTAGTAACCGAAAAATAAAACGAAACGAAATAACAACACACAAAATCTAAACATTGCCTAACCATTACTTGCGGAGGGAAATGCATTACACGGGAAAAAATTATTCATGATTTTGTTCATGATCACACGCTTAATTTATTGTTTAACATTTTTTCATAAAGAGCATGCACTTGTTTTTAAATGTTTGTCTAAGTATATGAAAATGTAAAATATGTAGATATGAATTTCTTCATAATTTTAACGTTCGTTTCATTAATTGGTTCATAATTCTTCACAATACTTATATTTTTTCAAAAAATAATTAACATTATCCTGAATTTTTGTTTAAAATATGAAGAAGAAGAAAGCTTTTTGTACAATTTTTAAATAAGATCTTTGAACTTTGTTTTAATTTAAAAAAAAGTTGAAATAGATGAAACTTGGTCATACAAAATTGGAAAGTGTGCTTCATAATTTTTTCATAATTCTTTTCATTAATTACCTTTTAACACTTTTTCATAATGTTGTTCATTGTTGGCTTGAACTTTTGGTACTCAGTCAGAATTTATTTTGATTTAGGACCATGTATTTCATTCTGTCTATTGCAAAAATGTAATATTTTTTCATAAAATCGTAACATTGCATTAAATTTTTGTATAAAAATATGAAAACATTGTAATTAACATGAACTTGTAATAATTAGATTTTTTTCATGAATTTATTAATAATCCGGTACATCATCTAAGACATTTGTTCATAAAAACAATGAAATTGTCTTAATTTGATGTTAGTAATATGAAGAAATTCATTGATATCCAATTGTTCCTAGTTTATATGCAAATTTCCCCTATATTTCATTAAATATTTGAATTTTTTCTGTGTATAAGCTTTCGGAGTACAGTGGAGGAGTCATAGTAGGACGCGGACTGCC
Organism: Eudasyphora cyanicolor; assembly: GCA_963930755.1. Lineage (NCBI taxonomy): Eukaryota > Metazoa > Arthropoda > Insecta > Diptera > Muscidae > Eudasyphora > Eudasyphora cyanicolor. Next base: position 9,363,532 of record OZ005737.1, read on the forward strand.
TCTCCTTCCCCAACAATAACCAAGTGCAAGAAAATTTGTCTGTCTCTTGTTGTTGTCCGTCCGCTCGTCCATCCGTCTGTTGGTCTACTACCGGCTGCCAGCACTACTGGTGGCTGGCTGATGTCCAACTAACTGACTGACCATTACGTGCCGTTTAGACAGCCGTGGCTTTAAGTTTTGCACATTTCGTTCGATTTTTAGTTTTTTTTCGTATTGTTTTTAATAATCAAAATACATATTTTTTTCTATCCTCTATCCCTCTGGTTTATTTGTAGTCGCATTGCGTAAAGGAAGAAAACCAAATACCTTAAGGGTCTCATAAATTATGCAGACAGAAGACAGACAGACGGACGGAAAAAGACATTATGCTAGCCGCTTATGCTCGGTGGGGGAGTTTGGAGGGAATAGGTGTAGAGGGAATTTTGTACACCATGACGAGCATTGTGGGAATGACTAGATTAAATATAGGCAAAGGAAAAAAAGGGACGGCTTTTAATAAACTACGACAGTGTACCATGGTGGTAAATGGAGTGGTTCTGCCACTGTTGTTCACCTTTTATGGTAAACATAAATGGAAAGGCGGAAAGCTAATGCCACCTGGGATTTATGCTGAAAATAGTTTGTGGGGTTTTTTCAATTAATAATCAATATTAATAAGCTATTTTTGCAATTAGTTATTTGAACTGAGATTTTTAATTCAATGTCAACAAAGAAATAAAAGAAAAACCCTTTTCAGAATGTAATGAAATTTAATTTATGCAGTCAAGTAAAAAGTTTGTTTGGTTTTGAACCTGTAGATAAAACTTAATTATTTATTAAATAAATGTTAATTTTTAGTTTCAATTCTAATGACAAAAAGTATTGAAGTTTAAAAAAATCAAATTGAAAATTGGGTTCAAAACTTAATTGTTTTAAAATAACGATATAACTATTAAAAATGTATATCCAGTATTAATAAAAAACTTTGAACCGGACAATCCGATTTAATAATAATGAGATAAATAAAGGGTCCAAAGCACTGAATAAAATCCAATTTTGCACAACTTTACTAAAAAGTACTCATACGCTAAAGTGTTCTGAAAATATATAACTATAGGGTGATTCATTTCGAGGTTCCCTACTTTAAAAAAACACAGAAAATTCAAATTGAATGGGGAATGTTTATTATCATTTGAAATAACATTCTTTGGAATTTATTTTTTGAATATTATGTCTATCAAATGTTGGCGGCGACTACGTCTCAGATGGTCCATCCGTTGAGTCCAATTTTCGATGACTCGATTATGTTGAGCGAAGTGCACGAAACACATTCCTCACAGAACGTGAATTTTTGTAAAAAGTTGAACGATTTGTAATCGTTGTTCAGGCGTAAGTCTTTCCATGATGAAATGCCAAACAATACTTAAAAAAAATAACATGCTGTCATGTCATGGGCGACTCACGCCCTGTCAAAAAAGGCTATTGAAAAAAGTATCTCTACTTGGATCACCCGTCTATATCAGGACAGTGGTAATTCGTAATTCGTTAAGATGTGATGTTATGCAGATGTGGCGCTAAATGACCCAGGTTCAAATAACGGCAAGAAGAACAACAAATTTCACTTTCAATAATTATTAAAAAAGTTTCAAAATATAAAATTAAAAAATAAAAATTGTTTAACTTTTTGAAGAGATATATTTTTGCGTCCAAAGAGCTTCCAAAAAATAACATTTTAATTATTTTCTAAGCACTTGAGCAAATTCACAATATTGGTGATGATCCAACTTCCGGATCATATGTTTAGGATTTTTATCACTTCTTTGGATGATTTTTTTTGCTGGAATGTTGTATATTCCCTCACAAGATGTAGGGTTGTCTGCTTAGTAATCTGCTTCATTGGTTTCCTGGTTCATGAAGTTGGAGACCTCGATGGGATGTGCCCATGGCGACCTGGGAACAAGCTAAGTGGGATTGGCTGGGCAACAGAAAAGGTGTAGGGTGTCATGCGGTTCCTGATCACGCGCTAGGTAGGTATTCGTCATATTGTCATCAATTCGAGGCCAGTTGACTCTGATAGCATGAATACGAGGCATGACTTTCCTATTCGCCTTAACACTCTAGGGGTGCTCTATAAATTGCCGGTTAAAGTAACTCACGCGCCTTTTTAGATCAGTCACTGTTACTTCGCCAAATGTGACTACTGTCCGATCATCCCTTTTGGTAGGATTCGAGAGTGAATTAACCCACAATTACCGATACCAGTACTTAAGTTGCATTGCTGCAAATGGTCCAGCTATTTATGCGCTTGTATTCTTTGACCATCCTACTGATGATACGATGAATGTCTGTATGCTCGTCTGCGATTCACACTACTCTTGCAGGGAAATTTGGTCGCATTTCGGGTATTCGATCAGCAGGGATAAAGCGAGCGAGTGCTGCGCATATAGTGTCCTGGAATTTTTTCTCAGCTACTCGTGCATCTAAGAGGATAGGTAGTTCATTGAAGCGGTGACTGATAAATTATCTGAAACCCCCATTTAGCATACATCTGATTGAGAAAAGAGGATTATGTGTAGGTGATCTGAACCCAATGAAATAGCGGGCTACCAGGGAATCAAACCACTGATAGGTCTCGATTTAATCAGTCCTGAGTTCTGTAAATTCAGGTTAATTGGCAGCGCATCTCCCGTAAGAATTTTAAATAATTTCCACATGTTCCGGAGATTGAAACGATGCATAATGATAATGCACTTACTTACTGAATATTTTTATGTAAATGATATCTTTTACTGCTTCTGAAATATAACTATTGGAAACCAGTAAGGAAAGGCTAAAGTCGGGCGGGGCCGACTATATAATACCCTCTACCACAGTGTGGTGTAGGGTATAAAAACGATTGGATCTAAAGAGCCAAATCGGATGAAACATATATATGGGAATCTTTACCGATTTTCTTCAAATTCGGCAATGTTGGTTCATGAATCAAGAAACTCTACCATTCTAAATTTCAAAACGATTGGATGTAAAATATAGCTTCTATAGAACTAAAGGGCCAAATCGGACGAAACATATATATGGGAGCTATAGCTAAATCTTAACCGATTTTCTTCAAATTCGGTAGTGTTGGTTCATGGATCAAGAAACTCTACCATTCTCAATTGCAAAACGATTGGATGTAAAATACAGCTTTTATAGGACTAAAGGACCAAATCGGACGAAACATATATATGGGAGCTATAGCTAAATCTTAACCGATTTTCTTCAAATTCGGCAGTGTTGGTTCATGGATCAAGAAACTCTACCATTCTAAAATTCAAAATGATTGGATGTAAAATACAGCTTCTACAGGAATAAAGGGCCAAATCGGACGAAACATGTATATGGGAGCTATAGCTAAATCTTAACCGATTTTCTTCAAATTCGGTAGTGTTGGTTCATGGATCAAGAAACTCTACCATTCTATATTTCAAAATGATTGGATGTACAGCTTCTTCAGGACTAAAGAGCAAAATCGGACGAAACATATATATGGGAGCTATAGCTAAATCTTAACCGATTTTCTTCAAATTCGGCAATGTTGGTTCATGGATCAAGAAACTCTACAATTCTAAATTTCAAAACGATTGGATGTAAAATACAGCTTTTATAGGACTAAATGGCCAAATCGGACGAAACATATATATGGGAGATATAGCTAAATCTTAACCGATTTTCTTCAAATTCGGCTATGTTGGTTCATGGATCAAGAAACTCTACCATTCTAAATTTCAAAACGATTGGATGTAAAATACAGCTTCTATAGGACTAAAGGGCCAAATCGGACGAAAGATATATATGGGAGCTATATCTAAATCTGAACCGATTTCTACCAAATTCAATAGCGATCTTAACAGCCGCGAAATACTCTAAACTGCAAAATATCAGAACGTTCGGAGTGAAATTGTGACCTGTTGTCGACCAACAACTTTACATGGACGGACGGACATCGTTAAATCGACTCAGCTAGTGATTCTGAGTCGATCGGTATACTTTAAGGTGGGTCTAGCTGTGTTATTTTCAGGTGTTACAAACATCTGCCGTGAAACAAACTTATAATACCCTGTACCACAGTGTGGTGTAGGGTATAAAAACTATCATTACTATCTGGTCATCCGATGTTTGGAAACACTGCTAAACAATAATTTTGTTTGTGGATTGCAGGTTTAGGGAGTTGGCGACCTCTACGGGGTGTGTACAAAGAAACATGGGAACAATCTGAGTGGCTTTGGCTGGTGTAGCGTGTCATGCGATTCCTGGGTAGGTATTCGTCACATTGTCCTCAATTCGAGCTCAGTGGATATGAATGGAGGCGGCTGGAACATCCAGATCCCAGCTGTACCACAACTGTTCTTGTGCTGCTCTTCTTCTGATACAATTATGGAGTATGCGACTTCGTCGGCATGAATATCGTTAAAACCAGCTTGGTATGCTCTCTCTGTATCTAGAGGTTATCTTTTATACCGCATGACCTTACGGGCTTGGTCGGGAAGATTACTCCCGACCTGCCTGGGTTGTTGGAGCCTATCCAGCAGATATTGGTCGGTATGGTTACTCCGATAGAAACCCAGAAGCTACCAATTCAACAACATAAAATTGTGTCTCCGTACGGTTATGATCTTCGACTCCTCATAAAAGTGTTCCTTGAAAGACATGTACCGTGTCGCTGTTCTTAGGGCGGCACTCTAGTAGGTTTGTCTTTTCCACTGCGTCTCGCTTAAATTCGGAGACCACACTGATGCTGCATAGTTTGCCACAGATCGGCCTATCGCTTAATAATTGGTCAACAAGGTTACTTTGTCGGTTTCCGAAGTGCTGCCAACGAGCGACTTGAGGATCTTGTTCCATCTTCTCACTATGGCAGATTGCGGGGGCATGTGCTGAAGATCTAAAAAATCAGTCGAATGTGACCCCGAGAATCTTAGGGTAGTTCATGGTTTGGATTAGTGTGCCGTCTGTTATTGTAGTAGCAGTATATGTGTTTGTTGTCCATTAGTTGTTGTTTTTATTCGCCTTGTATAGTGGTTTCTGCTGTATTTGTTCCAGACCGAGGAAGATAGCTGCTTCCACTGGTTGGGTCCAAAGAGACCTGGGAACAAGTTGAATAGGTTTGGCAGGGCATTTAAAAAGGTGTAGTGTGTCGTGTGGTCCCTGTTTACAAGCGGGACTGTGTTACGTGGTGCCACCAATCCTTGCCCAGTATGAATTGAGGCGGCTACACTAGCCTGATCTTAATTGGGCCAAAAGGAATCTTGTCTGTCGAGGTAATTCCTCTTCCTCCGAGGCCACTGATGGAGGTTGGTCTCCTAGCACGACATTGACTTTGTAATGTCAGCCAGATCTGGTAAGCTCTTTGATCTAGAAGTTCTCTCTTGTAACGTTGGCCCTAGCACTCTAAATCATGAATGACTTTCCTAATCTGCCTAGGAGGTGGGCGCCTATCCACAAGATAGTGGCTAGGATGGCTGGGATGGTAGCAACCAAGCTGATACTGCTTCGAGAGCAAAAAATTGACTCGTCGCACGGTTATGATCTTCGTCTCCTCATGTAGGTGGTCCACAGAATACATGAGGAGGCATCCTGTCTCAGTTCTCAGGGCGGCATTTTGGCAGGTCTGTATATTCTTCCACTGCGTCTCGCTCACATTCGGTGACCACACTGGAGCTGCATGCTTTGTAATAGGTCAACAAGGTTTCTATATCTGTTCCCGAACGGCGAAATCTGCCTGTTCCTCGTAGTAAAGAAACTGCCAAGATCAGCTAGATATAAATTTAACTTCTCACATCCGTCATCGATTTTGGGAATCGTACAATCATCGGTATACGAGTACGTAACGATTTAGATGCCATCTGATATTGGTGGAATTGCAGAAATGTAGAGGTTAAACAGTGCTGGAGATATCACCCTTTCTTGGGGAACTCCCTGTTTAACTCTTCGGGGTTTTGAATTCTTGTTTCTGAATTCCACATACGACTGGAGTTAGCATTCCATCGTTTAAAACTTGAAGGGAGGGTCGAATTTTTCGATGCCCTCAAAAAAAGTGTCATACCGTATTGAAAGCCATCGATAGATCAAGAGTGACGAGTACAGTCTTGTCACACGAACTTTTCTGGTTAATACCTTGGCTTGGTCTCCCTTAGAAGTGAGATCGGCCTGTACTATTCTACTTTACTCGCATCTTTGTCTGATGTCAGGAGCGGGACCACTCTGTTTAATATTTGCAACTTCATCAAGAGTGGAATTTTGGTGGAATTTCGTGGTCAGGTACTCGACTCAACTTTTTCAGCATCATCATAGAAATTCCGTCGGGGCAAGCGCTTTGGATGACTTTTACAAACTGTATTTGTGGTGGAACCTCGTCGGCTCTGAGAACATTAATAAAACGCCTGACTTTCCTTTTCGCATTATCACTCTCGGAGCGCTCACTGAACTGTCGGCTACAATAACTCGCGCACCTCTTCGGTACAGTCACTGTTAGCCCCGCTTCACACGAGGCAACTTTAGTGAGGAATTCCCCGTTATATTCCTTCCACATCTCTCTCCTATGAACTTCGTCAGATGTAGCTGCTATCTGATAATTTTTTTTGACAGGTTTCAAAAGTGACTTAACCATTGTCCACAATACCGGAACTTAAGTTGGATTGATTTAAATTACCCAGTCAAGCATTCCTTTTGTATTCGTTGCCAATTCTACTAATCTGTAGATTCAGACGCTCGTCTGCGAGTCCCACTGTTCATTCTGAAAAAATTGATTGCATCTCGGGTAGTAGGGATAAAGCGAGCGGTTGTTGCAATTATGATGTCCCGGGATTATGATTCTCAGCTAACCGTACATCTGAGGGGATAGGTAGTTCATTGAAGCGAAGGTTGTTTTCTCTGAAACCTCCTAGTTAGCTTTCCTTGGATTGAGAAAATAAATCATAAAGTCGGATGGTCTGTCTATGGAGATGGTCTAAACCCAAGAAATGACGGGCTGCCAGTTGATGTCATTTATCAGAACCTGTGACACGATGGTGAGATCTGGGGGATTGTGGCAGGTACCCATAATATGCGTCCTCATTCGCTGTGCAGAACGTAGAGCTATCTATCTGCTCAGCCAAAGTTATGCCCCTCTGGTCATTAGCTAAAGAGAATGCCAAAGTTCTGCAGATATAGATCTACCTACAAACTGAATATAAACTACTAAATGATATGTAAGCTTGATTAAGCTCCTCTCTTCTCTAGAGGGCATTACATTGAAATGAATGATAGGATAAAAAACATACATTGTAGTGTTCCAAAAAGTAAATTTTAAACGAATTTTGAGTTCCAGGCAAATATATATAATGACGATAGGAAATAAATTTAATATAAAAATGTGGTTAGACTGTTAGTGTACACTAAATACTTTACGTACCCTAAAGAAAACTAACGATGGGGGTATATATGTATGTATATTGGCTGGCTCTTCGTCATAGAAGTTGTCTCCATCTTTGTCGACGTACGGATATATCTCTGAGATATTGAGTTAATTTCCTGTAGAGTTGATCGTCGCCAGGTGGTTTCGGGTCGCCTTCTTTTTCTACTTTCTTGGGGGTTGTAAACAAGAACGTGCTTGGATATTTCTTCAGCTGGGTTTCGAAGTGTGTGCCCCATTCAGCCAAATTTGCTTCTACTAATTTCGATGTTAATATCACCCATATCTTATCTGTTCCAAACTTGTTCGTTAATTATTGTACGAGGTCAATATATTTTTAAAATTCTTCGGAGGCTGCGATTAACGTAGACCCTCAGCTAGTTTCTTATAATATCTTTCACAAACCAAGTCTCGCATCCGTAAAGAAGGACGGAGAGGACACAGTCTTTGAATACCTGATTTTTGTTTTAACTCTGTATTTATTTGAGTTCCATACCCTGTGAAGTTGTGTGAATTCGCAAATTGCTTTTTTGATACGGATTTCCTCGTCTTTGACAGTTCCTCCGCTCTCCTTAATAATGCTACCCAAGTATTGGAACTCTTCCACACGGTGGACCTGATTTTGTTGAAGGTTCAATGCATCACTTGATGTGGGCTTTATCTCTTTGGTTTTGGATAAGTTTATTCCGAGACCTACTTTGTTGGATTCTAAAGATATTTCATTTAGTTTTCCTTGCATGTCACATATTCTATGGGATAGCTCGCACTTATCATCTGCATAATCAAGCGACAAGCCGAGTTTCTGGTCATAGAGGATTCCTCCATACAAATTCCTAAGAAAGATCAAGGGTAATAGCAAGCAGCCCTTACGCCTGATATGGTGTTAAACGGCTTTGGAAACTTTCTTCGAAGGGGTGAAGTCGCAAAAACCCGGCGGCCTGTTAATGTTCGCTCGTCGTGATTTGTTAATAAATTTTTTCTTCACAACATCGAGCATTTCGTCACATGAAGGTACTTATATTGGAAACAATCGGCTAACACCCCTTTATACCGAGGACCATTGAACTGATCCGCGCCCAAACTTGTTTTTTTTGACATTGTGTTCTTTCTCAGAATATAGATTTTTCTTCAATCTTTGTCACATTGTGTAATCAAGTGAGTGCTTGTTGTGTTTCTCAAGAAGATCACCCTTTTGCAATGACCTTAACTATCTCCTTGGTTTCTCTTTTTTTGTTCGGACCCAACATCTCGTAACACTCTTGATTAATACGACAACATTAGTTTGAGGCTATTTTCGAAGGCAGAAACTGGTTGCCATATCATTTAAATATAGAACATGTTGTTTTCTGCGTGTCTGGACAACATAAATTATCTCAAGAATCCCCGGCTACAATGAATACTTCGAACAACGAAATCAAAAGCCAATTTCCTTTGCAAAGCCATCACAACAACAGTTGGAGACTAGTGCGCGCGCAGCCGCACTCTAAAGCGAGGTAATTTGCGCAAGACAACAACGTCCTTTGCACAATTACGACACGTTACAATGATTAAGTGGATGAGCCGACGCGACACCGACAGACGGACAGATTCAGGCGGAGGGACAGACAGATGGACAACAGAAGCATTGAGTCCTCAGACGACAACCGTCACTTAATCATTTTTTAAATGGCTCCCAATGTAACGAAACAACAATGAAGGGGGCAGGGGAGAAGGAGCGAGGTATAGATAGCCACAATGACATCGCAAAACCAGAAGATGTTGCATTAACGAGCTTTTGACTACTGCCACATTAAACCAATTTCAATTTGGCGTGCGATTTGCAACAGAAACGCAAGAGCGCCACGCAGTGCCGGGAAAGAGATACAAACGAAGAAGCGCCAAAATCTGCTGTCGATTTTGTTTGTCAGTCAGTCAAGCCAAGTCAAGTCGGCCCGTCCGTCCATCCGTGCTGGCTTGTGTCAGTTTAGCCAGTCAGACGACTCTGTCTGTCTCTGGCAATGTTGTTGCAGCGGTAGAGTTGCGTTTCATTTCGTTATGTTACGTTGACCTACTAAACGAATTTAAATTACAAACAATTTGTTGTGGCAAGTCACGCAACATTGAATCCCACCGATCGACGAGAGACAATCTCGCTTCGATCTCTCAAAGGGGCCAGCGCATTCCCTCACTCGATTCTCGCAGCGCCGACACATGTCCGATTCGTCGTTAATGATCTGAACAGAAAACAAAACAAGAAAAATATTCGAAATATCAGAAACAATTTGACGTTTTGCCTTTTTGTGTATTGTTTTTTTTTTATTTCACTTAAAGGTGTGTTTTTTGGCGAATTATTTCGATGATGATCAATGGTTTTGCAGAGATAAAGAATCTAGGTAAATTTTTTTATAATAGCGAGGGAGGTTTGGTGATGATGGAAACTAGGTGTCACAAACTGAAAGCTTAATACAATCAGAGAATGGGCGATCCTTCAACTGAATGGAATTCGTATTCCAATCTATTAGAGTTTCCCGATTTTATTCAAGATAATTCTGGTGTAGTATCTAAAGAAGAACCTCCCTCTTCGCAAGTATTATAGCTGCATCTGGCAGGAACTTGCGTTTCACCCTTTACCGCTGTGCTTCGAAGCGTCGAGAAGCTCTTCATCACGGGATCGGAAGAATCTGTGGGGATGGATCCGGTGAGGATGAACTTCTAGTAGACGAACTTCTAGAAGGCTGCATCAGCTGCCTTAAATCCATGAACTATGATTGAATGGAGATATGGTTTGTGGGCTTAGGTACAGGTAATGGAAGACGTTGAGCATATATACTTGCCAAGAATGACCTTAATACATATCTTATTCCTTCTTTTAGTAGTGAAGACATAGAATCAGTCAGCCAACATACCAACATAATGGAGAAAGGATTTCCGACCAATTAGTCTATTGTCATATCTTCTTAAAACCCGGGAGAGATTAATATATTATATATAATACATTGATCACAAGCTACTGTCCGCCCAACAGCATACCTAATACAAGCGCAAGTCCGTCGAAATCGCCCTGCATGATCTAGTCAGCTTTATTGAAGAATCCCTCTCTGTTACGGAATATACTATGGAAGCCTTCTTAGACATAGAGGGGGCCTTCAATAACATAAACCCAGTCGCTACAATTACGGTATTAGCAACCCTGGGTGTTGATAGCAGTAGACGAGTATGGGTACGTGGGTTCATTCATAACCTTCTGATTAAAAGACGCATTTCAGCTAGCTTGGGGTCAACTGACTTCCATAGACTTGTCAGCAGGGGAACGCCTCAAGGCGGTGTTCTCTGTCCTCTGCTATGGAATCTCTCCATGAACAATATTCTGATTTCTCTGGAGATTATGTGTGTCAGAGTTGTTGCATAGGCAAAAGTTTCAGGACACTCTTAAAGACATTCTACAGCAGGCCCTTCATACAACCGCAAGATGAGCTTCCGATAATGATGTTGATGTTAACCCGATTAAGACGAAACAAATTATTTTCACTAGGAAAAAAAGGTACCACCGGTAACACCGTTCTCCCTGGGGGGTATTGAAATTTCCTTCTCTTCCAACCTAAAATTTTAGACAGAGCAAATAAGCGCTATAAACCTGTAAAGCGCTATAAACCTGTAAAGCGCTATATACCTGTAAAAAGGCAATAGTAAAACGCTAGGGTCCGAACCCGCGTATAGTTTATTGGTTGTATACGACAGTAGTCAGACCGATAATGCTATACGGCATTGTCGTCTGGTGCACATATCTGCAGAAGTCCACGTTCGGCGCGATACTACTAAAGGTTCAGCGAGCGCTGCTATATGTATCACTGGTGCGCGGAGAACTACACCAACTGAGGCACTTTATGTTATACTACATTTAACGTTGCTAGACATTATGGCAATGCAATATGACGCATCTACTGCAATTACGAAATGTCACTCTTGTCGGGAAATGGGTACGGACATAGTGTTATTCCGGACACAATGCCTGACCTTCCAGGTTTTATTGATTACACTATGCCTGAAGCAGTTTTTGACAAGAAGTATTTCAATCTTATACCTGATAGAATAGAATGGTCGTATTTCTGTAGTGTTTACCAGGCAGAAAACATAGCTATTATATAGTTAGCAGAATGGCTGAAAATTAATGTTCTGACTAAATTTGGTATCAATATTTTCTTTGCTAGTCAGTCTGATATAAAGCCCCTGAAAACTGTATTCCTCAATTCAAAACTGTCCACGACTGTCGCAGATCTCTTAACGAGGTGGCTGAACAGTTTAGTATCCACTACAAAATCAGATGAGGAACTAGAAATCAGATGGCATTTAAAGGGTAGGAACTACCATAAAGCTCCTTTAAGCATCTGTAGACGCACCAACACCCTGCTGTCGTTTCGAGACCAGAACATCTCACTCACAGGCAAACAACACAACGTGTTTCTGACCACACAGTTACTATCGGCACGCCATCAGCCAAGTCAGCATAATCATCAGATTCTGTTGCAGGATCCAGCTTTATGGTAGTTCCTACCGTTTAAATCTCATTTGAGCATCTCTAGTAAGGAACTGCAAACGCGCCAATACCCTGCTGTCGTTTCGAGACCGGAACATCTCACTTATCGCGTCTGTCATGGCGGGTCACTGCCCTATCGGACGGCATACTGAGATCTTGCGAAATGACTTTTGCAGAAGTTGTGGATAAGAAGCGGGTGGGGAATCAATATAACACACGCCACGCTCTTTATTTCTCTTATGTAAGGCGGAATTCTATCCTAGGTTCTTATTTCTTTGGGGAGTAAACTTGGCTGATGTTAAAATTCGCTACCTTTCGTGCTTTTCACGGTAATCAAATTGGTTCAACGGGATAGGTTCTGAAAAACTTATGTTTTCCCTTACGTCCCTGTGGTAACACAATTAGTTAGAGGAAATCTTAATCATAGATTAGTTCAGAGAAAATCGTAGGGCTTCGGAAGAAATGATCCATGTGCGGGAATGAAACGAAGAAGACACCCAAAATATTATTTCTATATCAAGGAAAATAACACTCTACTACTCGAAATATGTAACGGATAGCCTATTAGACTGTGGATACACCTATTTCGACCCTGCGGAATCCAATGGCGGTAGCCCTTTTTCTAGGTTAGCTTTTTTGTTTTTACAAGATTAGTTATCTGGAGGAGGATTGATTCTGAATCCTTTTTTCTATTACCAATTATGGCACACGTGGAAGAATCGACAATTTATTCGTATCTTTGAGATTTAGTAATATTATTAGGTTGACTGAGGATAACGCCTGGCAGATTAAACCCAGAGACCATTAATGCTCCGTTATGATTCCCCGTGTTTCTTCTTCACCAAAGAGTATTAAGAAAAAATAACACAGTCACTTGTTTCTTCTACAGGGTAAACCTGGACATTGGCAAAGGAAATGGCAGGTATCTTCTACTGCGCCAAGGTCAAAGGAAATGGAAGGTATCTTCCACTGCGTCAAGGTCAAGATACCTGCGGCATATATTGTTATTTTGTAAGCCAATTCTATACATATACTTATCGAGGTTGTTGTGCCCACAGTCAGTCGTAAATACGATTTATCCATACTTTTTAATACCTCAGTGTTCTGTAATGACCCTTCGTCCCAGAGGGACTTCGTTTGGTCGCACCCAGCTGTTGAATTTCAACGCTGATGCCAAAGTATTCTCTACTTCGATTTTATTCCATTATTTCCATATTCCCCAAGCTTATCATGCGACTCGTGTGAAAGAATTTCTAATCTTTGAAACTCGTACCTATTGTTTTGTTTTTCCTCCCCAATTACAGACATTCGAGACTAATGATTAATTGAAATTATGTTGGAGAGTATAATTTTTTCCTCGCCCATTAAAAAATCAATTGAAAATTACCGATATCAGTCTCAATTAAATTTGTCTGGAATCTTTTTTTTGAGAATATTTTCCTCAAACATCCTTCACCAAAAAACCAAATCAAGCAACTTACGATTGCGATTTTTATTCCTATTTAGAAAAAATCTGCACAGAAATGTCATTGCAAACCGCAAATCGAAAGGCGATTTATTTTAGTAATATTGAGTATTGGCAAAAAAGAATATTTTGTCTGTCTGTACATCTAAGAGCTCTGGACCGGCCCAGGCCGCCGCAGCGTATCGTGTCCGTAACAATTAATACCATGGGCTTTGGCGTTTTCTGTGTAAGTGGTTTGTTTTGTCCGTTTTTTTGCTGTTGTCCAGTTTCTGTGTTTTTTTATGTAATTTGTGTAATGATGACCAATTATGGAGGCGCAAATGAAAATGTTGTCTTTTCGTTTGGTTCCACCGCAGAGAGACGGAGATCTCTCAAAGCTTTGGGCCCACGTTAACGGTCGGAAAATGAAGATTCGCATTTTGGTTTGGCACGACACACGACCAATTGCACTGCACCGAACTGCATTGACATTGTGGTATTTTTTTGTGCTTCGCATATCGTAATTATATGTGATAATTGTTACTTACATACGAAGAGTACTTATGAGGACACCAAATATAGTCAATAGACAATATTTAAATTTCCTTTTAGTACCCGCCAAATGACTAATGGATGTTTGTATCCATGGCTAGAAATGCTTGACATTCTTGACTAATGACACGCATGCGTAATAGATAGTTGGTTATTTTGCTCCGTTAGAAACGAAATTAAGTTGAATAAGTAGATTTTGAAATTTCCAAAAATATAAATGGGATGTAAGCAACTGAAATTCAAATAGATTGATTTATTATTTATGAATCGTTTATTTTTTATTATAGTCAGGGATAACATAACATGTTTACAGGAGGGCCCACCTCAGTGGGCCTAAGCCACGTTGGCAATCTGGGCAACGATTTAAGATTCTATGAACAATGCATTTTTCTGTAGCAGTTGAGCTAGCTGTTCCAAACAGATATAAAATGTGCCACAATTAAACGCGATAGCCTAGGAAGTTGCCGCTCTGTAACCGATATCGCAGGAGGGTGTTAATTCAGGACCCGATTGCACCTATATCCATTATCAGGGCGTTCGTTATCGACAGTCGCTTGACCTCCGATGGAATGATGTTCGCCCGAAGTCCGACCGTATGTGTCGAGATAGTGGATCCTGCATAAAAATCTGATGGTTCGGATGACTTGGCTGTTGAAATTGCAACACGAAGGGCCTGGTCAACAACACGTTATGTTGGCTGACTAACGGTATTCTGGTCTCCCCCGTTGAGGTCGCTGCTCCACTCGGATCTTAACTGAACTAGGACGTGTTTGCGTGAGAAGTTGCCGCTCAATGTCCGATATCGCAGGAGGATGTTCACTCAGGACTCTATTACATCTATATCAATTTATAGCTCGGATACAGGCATGTGATGCAATGTTGTCAAGGCTTTCAACAATCAGTTGGCATCCGATGAAATGACATCTTGAATGTCTACGCATTAGTGCCCAAAGTCCGGCCGAATGTGTCGAGAAAGTGGATCCTGCATGAGAATCTGATGGTTATGATGACTTGACTGATGACGTGCCAACAGGAACTGTGGTCAGCAATACGTTATGTTGTTTAACTGACAGGGTCTTGGTCACCTCAGTTGAGGACTCTGCTCCAACCGGATCTCCAATGCGCCAGGATTGAACGTCTTTACATTTCCAATATCGCAGGAGGGAGATCATTGTGAATTTTACAGCATATAGCCATTTATGGTCTCGGAGACCGCCATGTGGTGCATATGTTTTAAGGGCGTTCGCTATCGACTATCGGTTGACGTCCGATGATAAAACTAATTGGATGTCTTCGCAATAGCGCCCGAAGTCCGGTCGGATGTGTCGATGAAGTGGATCCTGCATCAGAATCTGATGATTAGGATGACTTGGCTGATGACATGACAACAGGAACTATCTGGTCAGCAACACGTTATGTTACCTGTCTAACGATATCCTTGTCTCCCCAGTTGAGGACGCTGCTCCAACCGGATCTCAAATGCGCCAGGATTGAACGTCTTTACATTTCCGATATCGCAGGAGGGTGATCATTGTGAATTCTACAGCATATAGCCATTTATGGTCTCGGAGACCGCAATGTGGTGAAAAAGTTTTAAGGGCGTTCGCTATCGACTATCGGTTGACGTCCGATGAAATAACTTCTTGTATATCTTCGCAATAGCGCCCGAAGTCCGGTCGGATGTGTCGAGGAATTGGATTCCGCATCAGGATCTGATAATTAGGATGATTGGCCGATTACAGGCCAACATGAACTACAGGGTGGCTGATATGTATTGCAACCAACTTCAGGCTGCTATCATTTCTAAACCGCTAGTCTGATAGCTGACAGATTTATTTCAGTGACAGTTCATTTTATTGTTTACAAGTATTTTGATATATTGCATTCAGGAAAAAGTTATTCGTGATGGAATTCAAGCGTGATAGTGTGATTGCTTTATATTTGGGTGGAAAAACACATGTGGCTATCGTTAGAGCCCTCCAGCATTTAAATGTGAATAAATCTTTTGTTTCTCGTACCATTGCTCGTTACCGTGATACTGGCAGTGTTGCATCGCGTCCAAAAAGTGGACGACCAAAAAACTGTAACAACACCAGAAATGGTCCGAAAAGTGAAGGCCAGATTTGATCGAAATCCACGCCGCAGTGGTAGAAAAATTGCTCGTGAGCTGAACACATCGCGAGAACGGATACAACACATATTAAAAAATGAGCTTGAACTAAAGCCATTGAAGTTCCAAAAAGTGCAAGAGCTCACCGATGCACAAAAAAAGATAGACTGGAAAGAGCCAAGGAGTTGCTTCGCTTGCACGAAAGTGGCCAGTTACCGAATTTGGTTTTCTCCGATGAGAAGCCATTCCAAATTGAGCAGTTTGTGAACAAACAAAATGATCGGGTTTACTTGCCAAAGAGGTCAGCTGAAAATGTACACCTTCGATTGGCCACCAGAACTCAAGCGCCGCCGATGGTAATGGTGTGGGCCGCCGTAACGGCCGATGGTCGCTCCCCGTTCGTATTCATCGACCATGGGTTCAAAATAAATGCCGAATATTATCGGGAAAATGTCCTAAAGACAGTACAGACAAACATTTCGGCCGCAGACCATGGACATTCCAACAGGACTCAGCACCATCGCACTCATCACGCGTTAACCAAGAATGGCTTAAAAAGGAGGTTCCTCGATT
Source organism: Eudasyphora cyanicolor (assembly GCA_963930755.1). Taxonomy (NCBI): domain Eukaryota; kingdom Metazoa; phylum Arthropoda; class Insecta; order Diptera; family Muscidae; genus Eudasyphora; species Eudasyphora cyanicolor. The sequence continues at coordinate 9,380,135 of OZ005737.1, forward strand.
CATTTCTACCGCACAATGGCCACCAAGATCTCCGGATCTCAATCCGTTGGACTTTTGCGCCTGGGTCATTTTAGAGAGTAAGGTTCGCACTAAAAAATACCAAAGTATCGATCATCTCAAGGCGGCGCTTCGCCGGGAATGGGCCAAAATACCGCAGAGCCACTTTCGTGCAGCGTGTGATGGCTTTGTCGGCCGTTTGAAGGCTATAATTCGTGCCAAAGGTGGCCAATTCGAACAAATCTAGAGTGTTTCCAAATTTTTTTTTTCTGACATTTTGTGCTTTTGAAAAATAAAATTTAAAAAAAAAATTAAAAAATATAGCGCTTTACTTTGTTGCATTACATATCAGCCACCCTGTATCTGGTCAGCAACACGTTATGTTGTTTGCCTGACAGTGTCCTCGTCTTCCCAGTTGAGGACGCTGCTCCAACCGAATCTGAAATGCGCCAGGATTAAACGTCTTTACATTTCCGATATCGCAGGAGGGTGATCATTGTGGATTCTACTGCATATAGCCATTTATGGTCTCGGAGACCGCTATGTGGTACAAAAGTTTTAAGGGCGCTCACTATCGACTATCAGTTCACGTCCGATGAAATATCTTCTTGAATGTATTCGCAATAGCGCCCGAAAGCCGGTCGGATCCTGCATCAGAATCTGATGATTAGAATGACTTGGCTGATAACGTGCCAACAGGAACTGTGTGGTCAGCAACACGTTATGTTGGCTATATGACAGTATCCTGGTCTTCTATGTTCAAGACGCCGTTCCAACCCGATCTTAACTGCGCCAGGATACTCGTAGAATGTGTTTCCCTGAGAAGTTGCCGCTGAATATTCGATATCGTTGGAAGGCTTCGGAGACCGCCATGTCAATGAAGTTGCTTCTCAATGTCCGATATCGCAGAAGAGTATTCATTCCAGACTCTATTGCATCTCTTCGGAGACCGCCATTTTATGGAAAGTTTTCAGTTTTCTCACTGACGTCCGATGGAATAATGTCTTGGATGTATTCGCAATAACGCAAAAAGTCCGTACGGATGTGTCGGAAAAGTGGATCCTGCATCAGAATCTGATGGTTAGGATAACTTGGCTGATGGTATGTCAACAGGAACTATCTGGTTAGCAGCACGTTATATTGCCGGACTAAAAGTATTCTGGTCTCCTCATGACGGTTATTTACGTTCGTCATATAGACATAACCGTAGTGCATCATTTTTGGACGTTTGTAAGTTAATCCATTGTGTGTCGGTAAGAAAGGAGGTCCACACTAGGTCGGCGAAATTAACGATGGAGAGACCAATTAATTTGTATGTCGCCACCAGTCTTCTTGTCTCTGCCTAAAACATTGGGTACGGTTGTAAAGAGGGAGAGCGGGTGGTATGATTCTCATTCATGCCCCTGCGGAATGCAGCTCGATTGGTCCTGTTCTGCAAAATGCTCAACAAATTGTCTGCAGAACTGTGTTGCGAACATTTTGGCTTCGAATGTTGTTCAACGCAGTAGCAGGGAGATTTTTAATCTTTATTGGAAAGTCAATTCTTGACATCGTTTGGAAGGATGGAGTTCATGGTGTTAGAAATTAGCAGAGAGCACGTCGACTGAATCAAACGGTTTGGAAAGATCTAGTACTGTTACTTTAGTTCGTTCACAGAGACATTGATGATTGAGGCCATTGGTTATCTTCACAGTTATAGCATTCTAAGCCGTTATAGTGCTATGCGCTTTCTTGAAGCCATGTTTATGTGACCGAAAAATGCTCTTTCAGGGATGGTAGCAATAGGAATTCTAGAACCTTAACTACATGTGAAAGGAGGGAGATCGGGTGGTAGGATTATCCAGTTGTAGCGGTCTTATCTGGCTTTAGAATAGAAATAATTCGATCCACTTTCCATATATCGGGGATAACTAGTTGCCGGATTGATAATTCCAGGATTTGGGTGAGGTAACACGGACCTATTGCATCACGTTTCTTCAGCATCAGTATAGAAATGGCGATTACAATTTCCTTGGGAGAGAAGGAATTCAGATAAAACTCGTAATCTCCTAGTTCATGAAGTGGCTAACTGGAGCTTACGCTCCCGAAAGAAATTTTGTGATGGTCATCTACACCAAATGAAGTGCAACATTATGGAACTATCATCTGCATACGACACCGCCGAAATGTCATTGGGATATTGTCATAGAATAGGAATTAGTCGGGCCACTTTCCAGACATCGGGAATAACAAGTTTTCGGAAGGATTTCTGTGAGGTAACCCAGAACTATTGTAACAAGTTTCTTAAACATCAGCAAATAAATGCCACCTGGGCCAAGATCTTTGGATGGTTCGGACTAGGAGTTCAGAAGCCATGTTGGTGTGAAGCGATAGGAAAAAATGCTCTTTCCGGGATGTTAGCAATAGGGATTCTAAATTCTGGGAAACAGATGAAAGTAGGGAGATCGGGCGGTAGGATTTTACATTTCTGTCGGACTCATCTGGCATTTGAATAGGATTTATTTCCAGAACGATAATTGCAGAATTTGGGTGATATAAGTCAAACTTATTTTAAGAAGTTTATTCAACATCAGCATTGAAATGCTGTCTAGGCCAAGAATTGTGGATGATTTGGACTTGGTGATTACGAGTATATTATCATCTTTCCTGGGAGAGAAGGATTTGACTTTCAAGTCGCTCTTCAGATTCATGCATCTCCGCAAAACAGCTCGCTTGGCCTTGTTCTACGAGACGCGGTACTCAGAAAATGACCATCTGAACTGTGTTACGCATTTCTTTGCATCTGAATACTGAATGTTGCTGTTCGTAATAGCGGGGACATTTTTACCTTTACTGGTACCAGATAGACTTTTGATTGAGGGCCAAAGTTGTTTAGAATTCATTGTGCAGTGGTTAAAGTGTTCCAACCATTTGATACGTCTATACTCCTCGACAAGGTCGTCAAATTTAGCATTAAATTACAGAATTCGCACAAGAGTAGGGTTACTGACAACAAGTTGTCCTTGCTGTGCCAAGCATGTAGCTGGAATGAAGAGCCGTGCCGACTTGGTTCTTTCTCCGTGACCAGCACAGAATTAAGATCGAACAGAATTATGTTCGAACATCTGGCTGTGACTCTGTTAGAAAATTCCTCGTTGATGGTGCCGAAATCGTATTCTATCTGATCCGCCATAAGGGTACAACGTGGAGCATTCGAAAGTATGAAAAACCAAGTCTCCTAATGATCAATTTAATCGCTCGCTGGGATGAAGCAGTCTTGGGAATCGTTTTTCGGCTCTTTCTGGCACATGTCAATAAAATGAGTGTATTCCTGCCACTTGTCTTTGCTGTAGATAACGAATGTGCGCATATCGGGCTTTACATAATTGCTTGGTTTTTCTACCGTGACCGGATGGTAATTTGGTCAGAATTAAAAGTGATGGATAGGTCTGGTTAGCTCAATCATCTGGATGTGACTCTGGTAGAGTATTCCTCCTTGATGGTAGTGTAATCGGATTCGTCTATCTGGTCCGCAATAACGTTACAACGTGGATCATTTGAATGCTTAAAATACCAAGTCTCGTGATGAGCATTTTAATCGCCAAGTACGGGGATAATCTTGTTACGATCTTGCAGAAGATGGTGGAAACAAGGGGGAATAACTGTTGCCTATGCTGTTAACAAGCAGAATGTATACATTAACGACCTCAAGTTCAGTGACTCCAGAGTTCACTGAAGTACTCATGACCTCTAGGAATGGGTTGGGTGTGAAAGGGATCGGACGGAGACATCGGTATTGTCGTTAATATGTTGTTGTCTTTGCTTTCTGGAAATGATTGTTGCACAGAAAAGTCTAGGGCGAAGTAACAAAAACTCAGATATCTCGAAAACTTCTAGCTTTGAGAGGCGATATATAAGTACATATTCAGAATGCTTCGTGAGGAATATTTCTATCGAAGATACCACTTACAAATTTCCAAGATTTATATGACTATGATACATCACTTTTTGGATATAAGGGTGTGATCCTGTGCGTCAAGAAAAATAAGTATTAAACGGTCTTCTTTATTTCGTTATTGGACAGGGAACACACATTCTTAAGGCTTCTACCTTAAAATTTTCGCCGAAATTACTAATCTCTTTAGTTACCCAGGGAACATTGGTTTTGAAGTTCGAAAGCCCAAAATATATGGGGTATATTCGAGTAGAACTTTAATCGGAAGTCAATATGTGGTATTGTAAAAAAAAGTGTCATTAACATCAATAAATGAAGCAAAAACAAAAAGTATACATAAATAATCCCCGCTTCTATTCAAATTAATAAGCCGCTCGTAAAAGTCATCATTATCTTTTACAGAAATCAATTGGGGAAACACCATTCCTCCCAACTTAGCTCCACTCGACCTAGCCTAAAGCATTGTTATTTGAAAAGAAGAGTTGTTAATGATATGTATTTCTTTACAACATTCCAAAATATGAGCCTATCAAATCGCCTACACCGTCGACTCCCTCACGATCTCCCTCGCCGTTAAGTTGAAAGAACAGTGTTTTTAATTCCTTTATAATTACTTTTAAATAGGCGATTTGTAAATTGATCCTCTTTTTCCAAAAGACTTAAAATTTCCCACCACAACAACTACAGCAAATGATGATAACAAATTATTGCTTTTTCGCCGACTTATAGACCATTTCTAAAACGCCGCTAGTCAGAGGATGGATGACGGCTAGCTACCCAGTCAGCCATCCATCTCTACGTCCACTTTTCGTCTATGGTGCTGCGACGATTGCATGCCTCTGAAATGAATCTGGTGTCAATGTTTCAATGAATGGGATGGGATGGTGCACAATGGGGGGAATTTCGAAAAATTGGAAATAAATCAGCAAATCTTTGCTTAACTAAAAATACGATACTGCAGATCCCTGAAGTTCCGTGGCTCTGCATCAACATCTGGTGAATTTGAGCTGATCAGTCATATCCAAGAAAATACATCTGGTTACTTTATTATTGATTCCTGCTGTCTGTATAAGGATCATAGGGCATAAGGCGATGTCTTGATTGTCTGTACAGAGGGCGTGTCCTATCCAACCATTGCATCCTCGCTATTTCCCTTGCAACGGGTATTTATCCAGTTTCATGCCAACGTTCGTTGTTCGCGGCCAAAATTTTCTCAGGATTCCGCCAAGGCTTCGGTTTATAAAAACCTGTAGAAGGTTGATGTCGCTTCACGCAGCCTTCCACGACTAGCAGCTTTAGAGAGCAACTGACAACGTATGTAAGTTTCAAGGAGTTTTAATTTTGTTCTCCAAATATCTTGCTATTGTCCAAAGGCACCTGCCTGACCTCATTAATGTGTTTTTTAATGATTATGTGAATTTTTATCATTATGTGATATTATTATTCTGACGCTTAATCGTCTGACAATTGACAATCTGACATTAACAATTGGTAATGATTTTTACAGTGACTTTATTGATAGTACTTAGTAGTCTTACACCTCCCGAGTTCCTGTTTTTTTATCCAACCTTCTTTTAGTTCTTCGTTGAGTTTACTCTTGTTCCAGAAGTCTCTTACAAGCGGCTCTAATAGTCGAACACTTGTTGTCAGGTGCGGTAGCACTTCCAGCATATTAGCGTAGTAGTCTGGTTATAACAACCATTAAAACTTGACAATACCTCTGCTTTTCGTATTCGAAGTCTAATGTGAAAAATATCATTGGTTAAGATACTCCAGATTTATATATTTTTTTCAAAATTCACCCACTGTGTGGCAGTTGTTTGGATATTTGAACGTGTTGCATTACAGCATTTTTCCTGAACATTTTTTAAAAGTATGCTACTTCTCTAAGTCGCACAAACGTCCGTCCGTCCGTCCGTCTGTTCGCATATCTCCTTGCCTGGGAGCGTTTACGTGTTCCTCCTCAAAGAGTGACTGAGTGAGTGTATAACAACGACGAGTTTATCGTGTAAATAGCTTAAGGTCATTAGTAGCAAAAATCCCTCGAACCAGTTTTCCATAGTTTCTTTCTTTCGTTTGATTTCAGTTGGAGCACGGCAGAATACAACTAGTACATCAGCATAGCTCGTAGCATAACTTACATTTTTATAGCATGTTAAACATGAAACTAATGACACTCAAGCAGCAGCAGCAGATACCAGGACGGAAGATTTTCCGTCGTCGTTGTCGCTTTGTGTGCCGCACCGTTAAAAGGTGTTAAATGTTTTAACGCAAGAGGTTAAAATCAGAGCATGAAGGTTAAAAAGGAAGATTTGCCATACAAAATTGCAGGAACATTAAGGTGAACACGACGGGAAAACTTTCACCATGTCTGATGCTGGCAGGAAATTAACAAATTCATTTGTAATGGCCCAAATGATTGGCATGGTCACAATGAGAGTTGGAATTGGACAGCGGTGACAGTGAGTTTCATAAGATATACACATCTGTACATTGGCATCAGGAAAATTGTGAATTAATTGGTTTTGTCAGATCGAAGGAGCAAAAGTTCTACCATTTTAAGTCAACCTAAACCATAGGTTAGGTTTGAGTGGCAGCCGCAGTGCTATCACGGGCCTAGTTGCCCGTGATCACAACCAACCTGTTTAATGCACAAAGTTATCAATAATACAAATAACGGTACCGGCAAGATATGTCAATGCAGGATAGTAACAAAGCATGCTCACTACAATGCTCTCCACTTACTCCTCATCTCCACTGCTTCTGCAGAAGTTATTGGACTCAATTTCCAGCCTCCTGAGGCAGTGTATCGTCAGAACTGAAACTAACGTAGACAGTCTTTTATCTTTCGAGGAGATACTGTGGCGAATCTTGGCCAGAGTTGTCCAGCTACCCTACATGTTTCGATTTATGTTCATCACTTATTGGTCTACCAGACTGCCTCTTGCCTAAGCCAAAGCTTGCATGTGGACAGTGACGCACCAATATATGCAATTACTTCGAAAATTTGCATTTGGATATCCCAATGACAGATACCCACGTAAAGTATATGTTAAACTGCTCAGCCATCTTTTTAAGATATCTGAGGCAGTCGAGCGCTTTTTGTGAACTTAGGGATGTGATCTGCAGAGATTTAAAGACAGCCTGGCTGTCCGATTTGCGACTTAGCCACTTGGCTACTTCCCTTATTGACATTACTTCAGCTTGATAGACACCAAAGTGTGCGAAAAACGCAAAATGCTCCCTGAATTTGTCAGATCGAAGACCAACAATCCAATCAATTCATGTTTTGTTCGTTTAATTTGAAAAAGCCGAATTAATGGAGATCCGAGGACAAATAACAGAAGATTTTGCACAAACTAAGAATTTCGTTAAGTCAAAGAAAAGTCTACGAAAAATGTGGTAGACATACTTCACTAGGTTTTTCCCTGTGTGTACGAAATAATAGGAGATTTAGTTTTTTCCCGTGTGCTTAAAGGCGTATGCTCTGACCGGTCTTCGTTCCCGTACAGCCATTTCCTAGGCTTCTTATCCTTGGTTTGGGAAGATTTATCTAGACAAGCTTTCCCACTAGATGGATGTATGCCACCAGAGCAGTGGTCGTACAAGTCATTGATGCGATTTATAACTTCCATTCCCGATTGGGTGATTAGTCTCTTTTTCTCATCTCCAATCATTTTGATCAAATACCTAATCTGCTCGTCAAGTTTATCGAAGTCTGATCTATCACAGCTTGTCTCGCTTGTTGGAACCACCTACACCAATTCTTTCAGCGGGGTGGCAGCCGAGTTTAGTGGGAACAGCAGGGTCTTCGTTTTCACACTATCCTCAATTTTGATTTCGTTGTTGTTGTTTATATTCTCCACTATAATTAGGTAAAATTTATTGGCGTTGTGTAAATGTGTAGTCGTCCCTGACCCCAAGGATATCTATGCCGAAGCAGGGTAACCACCAGAGTCAGGTCGGAGTTAGGCAGGACCCATCACAACTGGGCTATAATACTAAATTAACCGTAATGGATTTTAAGCGTTCCATGAGACTTTCCACGGGTTTTGTTAGGATGGGAAACATGTTAGTATGAGCCTGTCAGTCTGGCAAAATCGGTCAGAGTCGTATAATCATATGTATAAAGTTCGGGTATGTAATAATAAAGATCTACCGGGCTCGGTCTTAATGTCAAGTTCTTAAGCTTTCATTGTTTGAACTGTGCTACAGGGTATCCTTGTCACTCATGGGAGTGGATGTACACCAAAACATTAAAAACGGAGCTATCACATCATGTGGTAGAAGATTCATTGGGTTTTTAAAGCTATTTTAATCCCACAATCCTCCTCTGCTGCTCCTGGTCGATGACTGCTTATTATATATTCCCAGCAACCTGTCGACCGTCGGAGTATCTTGCGTTCAGCCTTATGTCATGCCTGTCCCTGGAATACCTGCAATGTCCTCTGTACCGCACTGTATTTTGCAACAAAAAGGCAACCGTATACATATTATTAAAAATACATATTTCATTTTTTCTCATTCAATTCTGTTGCAATTGTTCCTGGTACTGTCCATCAAAGATTGATCGTTAACGAAACTCAAAAAAAAACAATTTTTATGTCTTCACTTTCTTTTCCTGGTGAGTGGTGCTGAATCTGAAGTTGTAGGCGTTTGGGAAGCCATCAAAACCACCAGCGGAGCAAGATGAAAAAAGTAAATTTTTTGAGAAGGAATCCATTATCATGGGTATATGGGTTTACTTTTTCAAAGATTGTAGACACTTGGCCGATCGCATCGACCGCAGCCAAAAGTAAGTAATAAACATAAAGGCGACAGCCACGGTAAATGCAACAGATATTCTACGAGCGCGTCAATCGACCCCTCCGCCGTTTTGTTTGTTCATATACGAAAATGGCAAAATTGATGAGATTTTATAACCATTTTTGGCGGTGACTTATGTAGCGCGGGCACACATGCGCACTGGACACACGAGGAGGGGGAAAAACAAGTCAACGGTCCAGTCCAGTCCCTTTTCTTCTTTTTTGGTTAAGAAACACCAACCAATGCAACAATTGTGGTAAAAGTTTCATATGAAATTGCAATGATGGCAAAACTAATGAGCACCTTAAAAGGTGATTGCCTTCTTGCGGAAACTACAATCCAGACATTCAGCATTGGATTTTACTGAAGATTGAAGGAAGAAAAACCGGGTGAATTGTAATAAACATTTTAACAAATTCTTTAAAATTACCTAAGAATACAAATTTGGTGAATTTTTCTAAGATATGCCGGACATGTTGTCCGTTATTAACGATTGCCAAGAAAAAAATTAACATAAAATTCAATGGTTGAAGAAAATGTGTACAAAATTTAAAGATTTGTAAAAATGATGTGAAAAGATTTGTTTTATCCAACCAAATGAAGTTCAATTAAATAAATTATTATATTACAAAAAGTATTTTAGAAATAAAACATAAAAAGCAAATATTAAAGATAAAGTTAGTTCCTTCAATGAAGGGGTTTCTAATACACAAAAATTTTGCCATAGATCGAAAAGGACGAACTTTGGGATAACATATCGTTGGTCAAAATTTTTAATTTCAGTAGAAAAACTTAAAATGGCAATAACTACTTAAATAAACTCCTGGAGCGGAAAGGCTTAGAGCGAAAACTTAAAATTGCTATATCTCCTTTAATAAGCGACCTTGATTAAAATGTCGCAACATTTTTAAGGTGTCTACCAAACTTCCTTCGATAAGCGACCTATAACGAAAATAATGAAATTGTAATCATCACGTTTTGAATTGCATTGGAAAAACTAATAACACAGTACAACACAAAAAAAAAATAACAGGGTTCTGTCAATGGATTATGGTAGAGGAGACCAAAAAAATATATACGTATATCGGCGTTTTGAAAGATCACATCGGAATTTTATTTTAGAGGGGGTTAAAGTTTTCCCCCCTTTGCTAGTTCGTGCAGATTATCGGTATATAAAACTATGTGTTCTGTTCATCTGAGGTGTAGGGTATCTTCAGCAACTTTGTAGCAAATGTTAAGGCCTATATTTTTGTGGAATATATTAACCCTCTAGCTTCCCCCCATAACGGTAATTTTTGCCTATATTTTAACAAATCGTAAAAAACTCCCCTAAAAATGGGTGGAGCGGGGTTGAAATGGTCTACAAAAATGTCGGCCATAAAATTTTACTATAAGTGTCAGAACACACCAAAGCCCAAAACTTAACACAAACTCCAAAAAAACGCCCAAATTTAAAAGCCTGTTAAGGGTTAATTTAGATATTATATAGTGTTAGTACCAAAAAGGTCTTTAAAAATTAGATTTTTCGGGGTTGATGTGAGAGATGCCAAAAAAATAATGATTTTATTTTACAATTAAATAATATTTATTTTATATTAAATTATATTTCAGGACTATAAACAAAAAATCTATTAATAACGCATATACGAGGGCGGTTCGGAAACTTCTTAGCCTAGCACAAAAAGCGCGGTATAAACAGAAAAAAGTTAAGTGTTTTGGAAACTTCCATCTCTGCTATGAACACATGTTAAATTTTGTTTCGATCTGACAACTCCTTCATATAGAAACAGGTGTTCACAAAAGACGCATCCGCGATTTTTTTACAATGGAAAAATTAGAAATGCGTTGTGTCATTAAATATTTACATAAAAAAGGTTTATCGGGACAAGAAATTCATAATGATATGGTGAATGTGTTAGGTGAAAGTGCTCCTTCATATGCAACAGTAAAAAATTGGGTTGCTGAATTTTAACGTGGTCGTACAAGCATTGAAGATGAACCACGCTTACAACACAAAAAAATAATTTTTCATCAAGACAACGCACCAGCGCACAAGAGTGTTTTAACAATGGCTAAAATCAACGAATTAAAGTACGAGTTGCTTGACCACCCACCTTATTCTCCTGATTTAGCTCCCAGTGACTTTTACCTGTTCCCAAATCTAAAAAAATTCCTTGCTGGCAAGCGTTTTACCTCAAATGAAGATGCAATTACAGTTGTAAACCACTATTTTGAAGACCTTGAGGAAAACTATTTTAATCAAGGGATAGAATTGCTAGATAAGCGTAGGACTAAGTGTATTGAAGTTTCAGGAGATTATATTGAAAAATAAAAATATTTCTGAAAAACTAACTATTCTCTTTCATTGATAGGCTAAGAAGTTTCCGAACCGCCCTCGTACAAGGAGAAATACTTATTAAATACATGAGTTCATATATTTTTAATTCACTTTTTTTCACTCTTGGCAATTCGACGCCATTATCAAACAATGTCCAACATAAATCTGTTATAAGTGACAAAATGCTCTTGCCTTTATAGCGTTTTTCAATAGGAAGACATATCTGATGGAACCGTTCGCCATGCTCATCAGTTTCAGTTGAAAACTGAAAATCAAAATATAAATATATATCTGTAATCAAATATATGTAAATCAAAACTTGTATTACCTTTAGACCACAGCATCAAACCGATATAGCAATTTCGGCATATATGTTTTGGCACCCATGGCTCATTTGGAAAAACTTCCAGTTCAAAATAAACTTAATATATACCCTCCACTTAGCTCGTAAAAAATGAAACCCTATGTTCCATAAGGGTATGCTTGCCACAGACGTAGCAAAACCAGTCAAGTTTTCCCAAACAGTCAGTCATTATTATTCTTACAAATTCCCTTGTAGACTATTGTAAGAAAATAAAAAGATTAACAGGTTGACCCACGATGTCAAACGATAACGTTCATAAGTAACGTGCCACTCAAAAGTTCCGTTATGGTAATTTTGAGTGACAAAAATATAATGACAGAAATAATGAAGAAGAACAAAAGTACTCTTGGTAGTTGTTGAATAACAACCTTCTCTTCAGAGCTGGGAGAACCTACATATGCGAGGAATAACAAATTAACCCTTAACAGGCTATCTTAAATTTGGGCGTTTTTTTGGAGTTTGTGTTAAGTTTTGGGCTTTGGTGTGTTCTGACACTTATAGTAAAATTTTATGGCCGACATTTTTGTAGACCATTTCAACCCCGCTCCACCCATTTTTAGGGGAGTTTTTTACGATTTGTTAAAATATAGGCAAAAATTACCGTTATGGGGGGAAGCTAGAGGGTTAATATATTCCACAAAAATATAGGCCTTAACATTTGCTACAAAGTTGCTGAAGATACCCTACACCTCAGATGAACAGAACACATAGTTTTATATACCGATATTCTGCACGAACAAGCAAAGGGGGGAAACTTTAACCCCCCCTAAAATAAAATTCCGATGTGATCTTTCAAAACGCCGATACACGTATATATTTTTTTGGTCTCCTCTACCAGAATCCACTGACAGAACCCTGTTATTTTGAAAAAAGTTTGAAATTGTTGTACAGTGTAATGGTAATCGGGCCTGTTCTGCAATCACGCGATTTGATATCACGGTGTTTCAAAACACCATCGATTTTAAAATCATTATTGGTGCTCGGAAATGGTACAATTTATTGTTTAAAGTAAACAACAATCAATTTAAACTAACTATTCCAAAATCAGGCGATTTTCGAACCCTACAAGAGCGATTTTAAAATCGGTGATAATACTAAACCACCGTGATATCAAATCGCGTGATTTCAGAACAGGCCCGAATAACTAATTTAATAAACGTCCTAGAGCGTAAAGGCCCATAACGATAACTTAAAATGGCTATAACTACTTTAATAAGCGACCTTGATGAAAAGAACGCAACATTTTAAATGTATCTACCAATGTTCCTTAGATAAGCTACTTATAACGAAAAGAATGATTTTTTTTGCTTACATAACCGTTCTAGAGCGTAAATGCCCATAACGATAACTTAAAATGGCTATAACTCCTTTAAAAAGCGACCTTAATTAAAAGGACGCAACATTTTTAATTTGTCTACCAAAGTTCCTTAGATAAGAGACCTTTATAATGAAATTGTAATTACATTCGCCCATGTGCTGAAAATCGAGTTCGTTAAAATCGCAAAACGCCAAATTTGTTCCTTAAATTTTAATGGTCTTTGATATTTAATTATAATGAAACACGTGCGTATGTGGTTATTACTCTCTATAATTAATAATTTGAATCAAATGATACTCGTACCAATACATTTTGCTACATACAAATTCAGCGTTTTACGTTTTGAAAACATAATCGCCAATTTTACGCGAAATGCGATTGCCATCACATGGTCGATTAATAGAAACAATGATGCAAACATGAGCTTCATAGTTTAGACCAATAGCTATTTCATATAGTTGATATAAGCTCCATTCAGATTGATTTCAAAGGACCAAATACAAAAATGGGCTTTTTTTTAAATCAGAAAGACAACAAATTCTTACAATTTACGTTTTTGGTTGTTTGATTTGAAAAATACAAAACATAAATTAATATTTTGTATTTTGAACTAACGAAAATTAGAGGAAAAAAGTTATGTGCGTTTTTGTCGGACCCAAGGATCAACAATAGACAAAATAATATTGGTTAAGTTTGGATTGGGGTGGAAGCATAATCCCTGTATTGTAGTCTTTACTTTATAGTTGGCGATCCAACGAGAGATCCAATAGAGCTCGAAGTTTTTTAGGAAACCTCATCACTTCCCTAACAAGTTCATCGGCTTTGCAGTTCCCCGGGATATTCCTATGCCCAGTTACCCATATGAGGCTTCTGTTAAACTGCTCAGCCATTTTGTTAGGAGATCTGCGACAGTCGAGGGCTGCTTCTGCATTTAGGGACGTAGCCTCCAGAGATTTAATGGCAGCCTGGCTGTCCAAGTAAATGACGACACCAGTTGTGGTCAGTATGCTACAACTCAGCTACTTGGTGACTTCCCATATTACCATTATTTTGGCTTGATAGACACTGCAAGTATCTGTTAGTCTGTGAGTTATATCAAAACTTAGTTCTTTGTAGTGTAATCCGAAGCCAATCTTATCATCAAGCTTCGAACCATCTGTATAGAAGTGGAGATGTTTTTTATTCACTACAGTTCTGCCAAACCATTCCTAACTGCCAGAGAAGTTATCTCAGTGGTGAAGTTCCTCCCGAAGGTATACACCGTTGGTAATCCACTCGGTCGGATACCATAGCACTACATACAGTGTGATATCCTCACGTAGCCGTAGTTCTCGTACCTCCAAGCTAATAGACAATTTAATCTTAATGCCGCTCTGGTTTAAACTTCTCCACAAAATCAATAGTAGTAGATGGAGTATGATTTGTAGAGACCATGTGGCTGTAGGCCCTAAAGCATCGCTTATGCTTAGGCAGGCAGTTCTCAGAATCTTTATTATTCTGAGAATAATAAATACCACAATGGCGAACAATAGTTTTGGGTAACTGCCGCTATATGTTTATCTCCAATGGATGATTTAGGGAGAAAGGCACAAACGTGGCGCTACAAGTTTCCTACAAGAATATAAGGCGACATTGGCCTTCCTTACGAGTCCTAATACACTTAGTTTGAAGGACAATTTTCAATCTAGGATTTTAACTAACCATTTTGCACTTTCAGAAAAGGTTAGTTCAGTTACATTTAGCTGAGGAAGATGCAGATATGGATGGGATATTATACATCCTAATAAAGATAACCAATTTGATAGTGTTTGGGTTAATAGAACGAAAATACTTCTTCTGACCCATCTAGCCTATTTTTTCAGAGTCACCTGTAGAAAGTCTCTCAGGAGGTTGGGGAATTTGCCAGTTACTGCGATTGCAACCTCACCCGCAATTCACCGCATATAAGTGAATTTTATTAAAACCCCTTCAATATTAAGAAAAGCCACCATAGTGAATTCCTCGAAATGTAAGGACGATTTGAAAGTGCCCACCACGGCCGATTCTGTAGACGAAAATAATGAAATTTTAAACATCAGGTTTTGAATTTAATTAGTAAAACTTACAATGGTAACTACTTAAATAAACGTCCTAGGGCGTAAATGTCCAGAACGATAACTTAAAATGGCTATAACTCCTTTAATAAGCCACATTGATTAATATTTGTGTACCAAGGTTCCTTAGATAAGCGACCTATAAAGAAAATAATGAAATTTTTATAACATTAATAAAAGCAATGATGCAAAAATGACCTTCATAGTTTAGACCAATAGCTATTTCATATAGTTGATATAAGCTCCATTGAGCTTGATTTATTAGTTCGAAGGGCCAAATTAAAAAAATCTGCCTTTTTTAAATCAAAGCACAACAAATTCTTACAATTTACGTCACCAAAGTGAATTCCTTGAAATGTAGGAACGATTCGAAAGTGCCCACCGGCTCATGCAGGACCGATTCTGTAGACTTGCCCTTGCTGTAAGCATGTTGGTTTAACGACAATATTTCCTCAGCCTTGCGCCGTCTGAGACCTTTTCCACTTCTCCACAGAAGGTGTACCACGAATAACTTTGCATTTTTCTAGACTGTTGCTTATAGATTTGGAGTTGCTCTTTATAGACATCCCAGCCGATGAATAACTTGGTGCAGGTTTTTGTCCTAGCCTTTAGCTCTGAAGTCCACCATTGTGATTTAGTATTATCTTTGTCCCTTTGTTTGGTCAAGCTTCATCAAGGGAACTATTAAAAGATGTAGTGGTGTTGTCGATCATATTATCCAGATCGACTCTGCCATTCAGTTCTCTTTATTCTGCGTAGACCAAATACAACAAATTTAAATATTTGATTACTGTCGATTAAATCCCAGAGTCCGATATAAATTAGTTCTACTCAAGGACCAAAAAAAAATATTTTTAAACATTTTGAAAACAAAAATTTAGACGTCTCCTGGACCACACTGAAATGTCCTTAGCTATCCTCTACTTTAATTCACTCTACTTTGATCAAGGGTTTTTCTTATTGTGTTTTTCTGACGCTAAAGATTTCTCAGAATTTATTTCATTTCTTTATTAACTTTTCGTATTCACAATAATTTGAAACAATATAAGAACTGACCTATCCCTGTCTGTTGTCGGTAAACGAGTTGTGAACCCCTCCAGATATTTACATATGTATGTACTCGTACATACTTAAAATTCCATACCATAACTCTTCCAATATTGGACAGGGACAAGTAGGAACCGCTTATTTCTAAATAAGTCCATTACATTTATTTTATTTGTATGAGAAGCCGCTCCTTACATGAGCACATGGGCCAGAGCACCTATCGTCACTACAATGAAATACAATACTCACCGAAACCGAACTTCCCATTAACAATTTCGGGTTTTGTTGTTAAAAATTGTGTCTTACCACCACATTTTTTTTGGCTGGCTTTGTTTCACCTTCGGGGCGAACAAACAAAAAGGGGAAACGAACATGGAACATTTAAACGCCATCAACCATAAAAAAGGCAGACAGACTCACTTGGTCGTCACTCCTCGCTCGCCAGGCGAACATGCGTGTGAAAACACTTGTTGTGAACCTTTCAACGCGCCAGCCACACGGCCAGCTATACATTGTGTCCCGACGATCGATGGTGTTCTGTCGTTGTGTCTTCTGTGGCCGGTGGCCATCAATATACAAACTCGAAAACGCGTACAAAGAAAGGTGCACGGACGGACCACCCCGGGCGGTAATGATCATCATATTGGGGGAATCTACTATTATTCATCACAAAACAACAAATTAGAAATGAAAACCATAGACATGAACCAAGGTTGTTTGCTTGGATTTTCCATTCCTAAAGCGCCTTTTATATAGACTCAATCGATTCATTTGAAGCATATTCAATGTCTTTTGTGAAAAATCTAAAGGAAATGAAGTCAACCGCCACCAATCACCGCAATGTGAAAGAATCCATTCGTTTCTTTGGAATTCTAGAGAATTGAAGATGCAAATGGGGGGTAATAAATTTGAATAATTTCTTGTTCATTTGTAATAATTTTATACGGTTTTCGATTGTTATTGCCGCGACAATAAATGACTTAATTGCTCATGATGAGGCATAAATTGGAGTGCAGTCTGGGTGAGAGCACAAACGTTAAAGTGTTTTATTTGGAAGCAATTAATAAGTCGATACAAAAGATTGTTTCAGATCTGAAGAAGTTCATAAATACATAAAAAGTCACAAGAATGACATTTCCATTCTTTAACCTTAAAACGAGGCAGAAGGTAAGAAATGATATGTATCGAGAATAAGTCACTGACTTTTGTAAAGACATAATTGCGATATTATTACAGAAAAGTTGATGATATTATCACAGACTTTTCATATAGACAAGTTGGTGATATTATCACAGATTTTTCCTATAGAAAAGTTGGTGATATTATCACAGACTTTTCTTATAGAAAAGTTGGTGAAATTATCACAGACTTTTCCTATAGAAAAGTTGGTGATATTATAACAGACTTTTCTTATAGAAAAGTTATCATAGACTTTTCCTATAGAAAAGTTGGTGATATTATCACAGAATTCTTCTATAGAAAAGTCGGTGATATTATCACAGACTTTTCCTATAGAAAAGTTGGTGATATTATCACAGACTTTTCCTATAGAAAAGTTGGTGATTTATCACAGACTTTTCCTATAGAAAAGTTGGTGGTATCCATCCATCCATCTTTTCTTATGGAAAAGTTGGTGATATAATCACTGACTTTTCTTATAGAAAAGTTTCCCTACAGAAAAGTTTGTGATATCGTCTCTCACTATTCTTATAGAAAAGTTGGTGATCACTTTTCTTAAAAAAAATTTGATATTATCATTCACTTTTCTTCTATGCGTTCTTTCTTTAATAAAAATAGTTGTATCTTCTTTATTTGTTTTTACTAAGAAATGTGTACGACAAGTGAAAATCACTATTTGGATTCCTCTCTGATTTAATAAAACCCTTAAGCGGTGATTGATGAGGGCACGCTCAATCCGTTCTATCTACCAAGCAATATCGTCTCGTTTCTTAAAATATCACTTCAAAATTTATGACCACATCACTTTAATGTCAACCATCATATGTCATATTAAAACCATCATTTATCATTTCCTTGATCTGAATGAAAGGGGAAGAAGTAAGTTTAAGGTCTCCACAGACGACGACTAAGAGGGAAAGAGCAAAATTGTATATTCTCCTATAACAATTTAATTAAATCTTTTTTAATGAAACTGCATCGGCGCATCGAATTAAACGCATCCATATGCATTGCCCTTAAGTTGTTCCCATATAACCATATAACGCTCGATGAAATAGTCTCTCGTATTTCAAAGTGTATGAGGAAAAAGGCCAATTACACGCCAACTATATGTGCAACAAGTGCACGAAATGCAATGCAGGAAAGACATCCGATGCTGAGTCAGAAGAACACAGAATATACTCGTATCGAATGGATGGAAGAGGGAAATTATGCAGTGAAAGAAAATCCAAGACTTCGAGACAAAGAAAATATAAATTAGAAATTAGAAATATGTACAGTTCATACTTAAACTTAATGCAGATTATCTAAAAGAATGACAATCTACTTAATATTAAGTAAGGCAACTTAGCTTATGTATGGAATATTCTTATTTTATATACCTGACTATTTGTTAATACTAGTAACAATTTTTCTCCGTGTATGCGAGGACGCCTATGAATGTGCGAAACTCAATCTAAAATTTTATTTTTTTACCATTTCACTGGAGGCCATGCCATAGTAATAACCAAATGAAATGTCTTCATAAATATTGGCATAATTAAAACCCGACATCAGAGAAAGAGCGTTTTTCCACAATTTATGCAGATTTTCTTTATCGTGTTCTTCTTGAACATATTGCACACTGTAAAGTTACTTGTATTTGATGGAATACTCGTATATTCTGAGATGAAGGAAGGATGCGTGAAAGGGGAAAACGATGGCAATTCATTTTAAAATAGCCAAGATGTGAAGTCCTAAAACAACATAATCAAAGAGTTAAGGTCGTTATTTCACTTCTTGCAATGAACATAAAAACATAAATATGTACGCCAACACTCGGACAAAAATTACGATTTTAAAACAAGAAAACAGATAGAATATTTTATTTAATTTTTCATGAAAAAATTTTCATAAAAAAATTGTGACAAATTTTCATAGAACATTTGTTTTGGGAAATTTTCATAGAAAATTATTTCGAGAAATTTTCATAGAAAATTTTCTTTGAGAAATTTTCATACAAAATTTTCTTAGAGAAATTTTCTTTCAAAAATTTTGCTTTTGAAAAATTTTCATATAAAATATTTTTGAGAAATTTTCATAGACAAATTTTCTATAGGAAAAGTCAGTGATAATATCACCAATTTTTCTATAGAAAAAGTCAGTGATAATATCACCAACTTTTCTATTGTAAAAGTCAGTGATAATATCACGAACTTTTCTATAGGAAAAGTCAGTTATAAAATCACCAACTTTTCTATCGCAAAAGTCAATGATGATGTCACCAACTCTTCTATTAGAAAAGTCAGTGATGGTGTCACCAACTTTTCTATAAGAAAAGTCAGTGACGTTGTCACCAACTTTTTTATAAGAAAAGGCAGTGATGATATCACAAACCTTTCTATAAGAAAGGCAGTGATGATATCACAAACTTTTCTATAAGAAAAGTCAGTGATGATATCACCAACTTTTCTATAAGAAAAGTCAGTGATGATATCACCAACTTTTCTATACGAAAAGTCAGTGATGATATCACCAACTTTTCTATACGAAAAGTCAGTGATGATATCACCAACTTTTCTATACGAAAAGTCAGTGATGATATCACCAACTTTTCTATACGAAAAGTCAGTGATGATATCACCAACTTTTCTATACGAAAAGTCAGTGATGATATCACCAACTTTTCTATACGAAAAGTCAGTGATGATATCACCAACTTTTCTGTAAGAAATGTCAGTGATGATATCACTAACTTTTCTATAGGAAAAGTCAGTGATAATGAAATTTCTATCAGAAATGTCTTTGATATTATCACCAACATTTCCATAGGAAAAGTCAATTATATTATCACTGTCTTTTTTATGGAAATGTTGGTGATATATTGTTATTGACTTTCCGTTAAGAAAACTTGGTGATATTATCAATGACTTTTCTTATCGAAAATTTAGTGATATTATCACCGAATTTGCTTATAAAAATGTTGGTGATATTACCTATGTCTTTTTTAAGGAATCTTATCACTGATTTTAGCTAAAGAAAAGTTGGTGATATTATCGGAGGCATTCTTATGGAAAAGTTGGTGATATTATCACTATTCTTATGGCAAAGTTGGCTTTTCGATGACTTTTCTTGCAGAAAAGTTGGTGAAAATATCGGAATAATTTAATCTCTTAGAGAGTGAACCCTTTTTTGCCCTTTCTAATCCTACAAGTTGCGAGTTGCGACAATCCATTATCATTTGGTCTACAAGGGTACTATTTAGTGGGTTCGATTCTTACTAACTCCAGCCATAGGGTCCTTGCAACAAGGCTTTTCAATGGACCTTAGATGCATAGTAAAATGTATACATTTAATGTATTACATAATTTTTATTTAATTCTGCCAAAATTTTTTCTCGAGCGTGCCAGCATTTATTCCGCTTAACATATATCGGTATATATATGTGACTTTTATCCGTATGCGTTGAATGTAAGTATGTGTTTATAATTTATTTGCAATAGGAAGTCAGTAGTTTATCATATCGTGCGTTTGATATATGGCCAAGAATATTAGGGTGTTCCGTAAAATAGAAAGGGTAGGATTTATGGAACAGAAAAATAAGAATTACTTACAAAAACTTAGTTGGAGTTTTGATATTTTTTTACTTTTTCCCATATGAAATGAATAATAATTAAAATTAAGAAAATAAATAGTTTACCTTTAACAATTTATGCCGGGATTTTTTAAATCTGCCACACCTGAAAGGAGATAAAAATTTTAATAACAAATTAAAAGGAAGTCGGTAGAATGAATATCAATTTTATTTTTCATTAAAAATGATGTTAGTGATAAATAAACAATTTAAGTTGTCAGGACTCCCCAATAAATTGTTGCATTTATTTCGGCCTGTTCAAGAGCTTGAGAAGTTTGATAGACATTTGCTTGATTGCAGTTAATTTTGTTTATGCATTTTTCTCCACCATCTTCAGTTTCTTGTTTTGATTTAAAATTATAGGTTTTTATGAACACATTCAACCATTTCATGATGTGATGTGATGGAAAGGAAAAAAAACTGCAATTGAAGGAAAATGAGCGACCGACTATGCAAATAACAAAAATAAAAGAAAAACTTCAGCACAAAACCGAAGTTTAATTATCTTGACCCGAGAAAAGTTTATGGGCACTATAAAAAAACTGATGAGAATGGGAAAAATAGAAAATTGAACAGCACTATAGAATAGTGTTAAATTAAATGGAAAATTCTCTTGTTAAGAAATTATTTATTACTCGATTTTCTAAGCTCCATTAATAATTTGGGTCGAAAATTAAAGAAAACTTTCCCACAGTAGCTTTACCGCAAAATCTCTATACGTGTATAAACAATCAGAAATCTCCATTAAATTGACATTCATGTGCGCCTGCGCACAGATCTTGACAACATTAATGGTGACTTTAAACGACAGCTGCTTTAATGCAACGCCATATCCCCCCATCAAAATATTTACCAAATGTGTTAAGCTCACAATTAATAACTGTAAAGAGACTCACAATCACCGAAAATCATCATCATCAACAGCAGCATCATAATTATCGCGATTATTTTTAAACTATGAATGAAAATGATCCGCTTTAATATCAACAGTTTAGCAGTCATTTCAAATCCTAATCGTTGACATGAACCACAAAATAACATGTTTTCAGTGCAGTCATTGTGGCACAGTGGGGGAATTTTGGAAAAAAAAATAAAGGAAATTAATCTTTCATTTCTTAAGCAGTCAGCCAATTGCAATAAACCTTTAGCATTGCAATGATTACTTAAAAACTAAAAAAACCCATATTGTGAATTTTTTTGGGAATTGCGGGATTGTAACAACCCAGTTCAATTTTTTTGATTTATAGCGCAAGCTTTCGAAAAAAATACAATGTATAGATTAGTAAAATCCGACTACAAGTGTTTAAGTTATGAACACATCAGTGAAGGAGCTTTATCAGAACTTAGCAGGGACCACAACCATTGATTAGCACCATCACTGATGCGCCCATATCATCAGTATTTGTATTCGAATTTTCATAAACTGTATCTTATTTTTGCAAAAGTTTGCTTCAAAATCCGAAATAAGAATTACGGGGAAGCAAACCCGCAATTCTCGTAAATATTTAAAAATATCAAAAATATTTAAAAATCCCAAAATTGGGATTTTCTTTGTTTCCTTTATATTTTACATATTGAAAAAGCTTGAAATTCGACAATTATTTTTCATGGTTTTTCTACTAGTTCAGCCCTGAAAAGATTCTTAAAAACACGGTTTGAAAATTAAAATGTTCAATTTTCAACTAAAGCTATGTATAATTGAGTATATAATGTATATATAAGTAATTGAATATAACATTTAAGCGACAACTTTATTTCGACTTAAAAGGTGCAAATATTTTCTAGTACCTCATGTCGACGGGGCCACATTTTGACAACGAAATCGCCATTATAATGCCATTTTTGGGATTAAATATTTTTTCGGTAATGTGGGGTTGTAACCGAATTTTACATATTTTTGATTAATAGAGCACAGTTTTACAAAGAAAACATAGTATAACTTAAGAAAATCCGACTAATAATGCGGAAGTTATGGGTACATCAGTGAAGGTACTTTTTCAGATTAATTTAGCTTAGACCACAACCATTAATTACAACCTTCAGTGATGTGCTTCGGTTTTTGTAGTCGGATTGTCTTAAACTGGACCTGATTTTTGTTGGTAAAAGTCTGATTCAAAAACCAAAAATAAGAAATTTGTAGTTGGAGTCCCGCAATTCCTGGAAATATTAAAAAAATCGCAAAGTTGTGATTTTCAGTTTTCCCCTATAATTGACATATTAAAAGTGCAAAAATTCTATAGTTTCGGTATTGTAGTCAGATTTTCTAAAAAGGTACCTTGTTTTCTTGGCAAAAGTGTGTTTCGGAAACCAAAAATAAGAAATATGGGGATATAATCCTGCAATTCCCAAATATCACAAAATCCCAAAATTTGGATTTTCAGTTTTTTTCTATATGAACGTTGGCGACTGAAAAAAAGTTGCACTTAAATTAAATGGACGTAAAAATAAAGTTTTCTAAAAAATGTCAACTAGAGTGAAAAAAATCCCTTTTGTACAGGTAAGGACAAAAGGCACATAACTGCAATGCAGCTAAGCGAAAAATCTCCCAAGTTGTCCCTGAACATTGAAAACTAAAAAAAACTGTTCTTAAATGCATTTTTTTAACCGAATTTGCACTTAAACGAAATCCAGGTAAACATTATATTTTCTAATAAAAGTGAACGAACTTGAAAAAATGTTCCCTTTTGTAATTTTAAGAACAAAATTTACTTTACTTAAGTGCAATGCAGCTAAGCGTTCTACTCCAAAGAACATTGAAAACTAAAAAACAAACAAAGTAAGAACAATGACAGTGAATATGACTGATAGAATAATGCTGTTAACTGAATTATGAACTTAAACGAAGTGCACGTAAACATAATGTTACGAGACTAAACCAAGTCGAAAAAGATAATAGCACAGACAGTAACAATACAGACATTGACGGTGCAGGTTGATTACATGTTATTTAAAATTTGTTATTGTTCCTCAGAATTGTTGTAAGTGACAAGAGTATGATTGCGGTTACGTTTATGTTTTTATTGTAAAATCTGTATATGTTTTTTTAAAAATAGATGTTACTGAATATGTTTCTCAGCGAGGAACGAAATATTGAACAAAATAAATAAATAACCAATAACCCACGACCTCGAGCTTTATTTTTATTTAAAATATAAATATAAAATACAAAAAAGGTTGATCATCAAAAAAAAATTTATCAATAATAATGTTTTGTAATAAAAGTGAAACAACGTGCCAAATTTTTCACTTTTACTGAATTGTGCACTTCAACGAAATATACATAAACCTAATGCTTTTTAATAAAAGTAAACCAATATTTTTCTTTGTGAGCGGGTAAGGACAAAAGGCGCTTAAGTGCAATGCGGGTAAGCGACAAATACTCCCAAGTTCTCCCTGAACATTGAAAACAATGACCGTAGTCGACTGAAAAAAATGCTGTTAACTGAATTTGCACTTAAACGAAATCCACGTAAACATTATATTTCCTAATAAAAGTGAACGAACTTGTAAAAATGTTCCCTTTTGTGATTTTAAGGACAAAATTCACTTATGTGCAATGCAGCTAAGCGAAAAATTATCGAAAGAATATGGAAAACGATAAATCAAACAAAAAAAGGTAATTGTTCTCAAATGCAGCTAAGTGTAATGTTTTGTAAGAACAATGAGATTGGATGACTGATAAAACAATGCTGTTAACTGAATTATGTACTTAAACGAAATGCACGTTAACATAATGTGTTCTAATAAAATTGAACCAACGTGGAAAAAAATTTACCTTTTGTTCAGGTAATGGCTAAAGCCCAAGTTCTCCATGAACATTAAAACTAAAAAACAAACAAGGAGATAATTTGTTCTAGAATGCAGCAACATGTAATATATTGTATGAACAATGATCGTAGGCGACTAAAAAAATGATGTTAACTGAATTTGCACTTAAACGAAATACACGTAAAAGTTATAATTACTAATAAAAGAGACCATACATGAAAATATTCTCTTTTGTGATTTTAAGGACAAAATGCAGCTAAGCGAAAAATACTCCAATGAACATTGAAAACGAAACAACAAACAAAGAGAGAATATTTCGCAAATGCAGCTAAGTAATATTTTGTAAGAACAAAGTAAGGACAAAATTCACTTAAGTGCAATGCAGCTAAGCGAAAAATACTCCTATGTTCTCCCCGAACATTGAAAATGAAAAACAAACAAAGAGAGGTTTGTTTCTTAAATGCAGCTAAATGTATTGTATGAACAATGACCGTAGGCGAATGAAGGAAAAATATTGCTGTTAACTGAATGGTGCACTTAAACGAAGTGCACGTAAATATAATGTTCTCTAATAAAAGTGAACAAATTCGCAAAAAAAAATCCCCTTATCTATATATTGTATGAACAATGGAATGAACAATTAAACATAATATTTTATAATAAAAGTGAACCAATGTGCATACTATTTTCCTTTGTGTGCGGGTAAGGACAAAAGGCATTTAAGTGCAATGCAGGTAAGCGAAAACTATTCCCAAGTTTTCCCCTGAACATTAAAAACGAAAAAAATCAAATAAATAGAGAATTTTGGTCTATAATGCACCTAAATGTAGTGTTTTGTATGAACAATGGCCGTCGGTAACTGAAGAGATAATACTGTTAACTGAATTTACACTTAAACGGAATGCACACAAACGTAACGTTCTCTAATAAAAGTGCACCAACTTTAAACAACCAGGACAGAACGTGCACGACTTTTGCTATATGTGAAAGGTGGATCTTCTGAAGACGTCCCAAATCGCACAGTGAAAGCTCGTAGAGCATTTGGACTAATCCGCATGGCTACCAATGATCTGAACAACTTGGAAGTTTTCAGCAACAAATGCCTAAGAAGAATATTGGAAAATCTCTGGCCCAACAGCATATCAAACTCAGAACTCTGGGCACATACTCATCAAAGCCCAATATAAATGGAAATACTGAGGAGAGGAAATGGCAATGGATTGGTCATGCATTGCGAAAAGCACCTGACGGTGTTACCCGTAATGCAATAGGCTGGAACCGCAAGGCAACAGATGAAGTGGAAGGAAGACTGGGAGAATTCAATATCAGGCAAAAGCTAGAAAAAATTAAGAAGCTTGCATTCAATAGAAGTGATTGGAACAAGTTCGTTAAATCCCTATGCTTCTTCTAGGAACCAATATATAACTTTAAAATTGTTTCCCATTTGTGTAGGTAAGGATAAAAGGCACTTAAGTGCAATGCAGCTAAGCGAAATTCAATGACTTTGTAAACGTCTTTTATTCGGGACCAATGTTTATTGGCCCGTTGTTACTGATCTGTGAAAGTTGCATCAACAGATGGCCTTCTTTGAGGTCCGACCGTGTAAGGTAAAAAAGGACCAAATTTCAGACAAAAGCTCAAAAATACTTCTCATATAAGGAACTTAAGTGCAATGCAGCTAAGTGGAAAATACTGTATATACCATTAGACTTTCAATCAGTTAAAATTTGACATCTAACAGAAGTTCATTGTCTACCTCAACTTGTGAGTGTTTACTTGATTTATACATAAACATTTTTATGTAAAATGTAAAGGGCTGACCTTGAGAAGTGAAATTCTAAAGGTAGACTCAGGGCATCCCTTCCCGTTTATGGGGAAATATGTTAAGGGAAAGTATGTCCCTTTATTTTGCCTTTAAAGACCAAGGAAGCCCTAAGGCAGCCTTTATTTTGCCTCAAACGGTCAAGGATGCCCTGAAGAAGCCTATTATTTTACCTTAAGTGGTCAAGCATGCCCTGAGGCAGCCTTTCGTATTTTCTACCTAGTGGTTGAAAAATCTTAAATAGTTAGAATTGGAATTTGAATTTGAAACAGTGTTTCTGACATCAAATTAAACTAGGAAAATATCTCCACTCAATCAGAAAACAAAATTGAGCTCTGACCTTAAGAGGGTTAAATCAGGGGCAATGGCCTTTGATATGTGATGAATGGCCTTCATTTCGGTATGTGATATACGAATGGCCCAAATGCCAAATCGATTAACTTTACTTTTTTCTCGAAATTTTAATATCAAAGCACTTTATAGATGTCACATTTTTTACTATTCGTAAAAATTTCTTTTTTCATTTTTTCCAACTATTTGTTTAATTGAGTTAATCGAGTTTGCATCGAAGTTAGTAGTAGACCTGGGTAGGAAAAAAGTACAAGATTTTACTTTTCAAATTAAAGTATATGGGGCAAATACTCGTATAACAGGTAGCCCTGCGGAGTTGTAGAATCTATGGAATGAAGTTTATTTTATGTGAGTGTAGAAACTCGAAACTTAGACCGCCATATAACCTACTTTGAGTCCCTGAAGCTACGATCGTGTAAGTTATACAAGGACCCAATTTCAGACATAAGCTCAAAAATACTTCTCCTATAAGTGTTTCGTCTTCCGCGTTTCATTGAAATCAATTGACTGAAATCAAGAAAAGACAGACGTTTATTTTTTCTTTCAAAATTCCCCCCATTGTGCATCGTTTGCCCGCCCGTCCGATTACCGCCTATCGCCATTGCTTGATCATCATTGCTCGAGTATCGTATGTTGTTCGTTGGCAGACGACAGACTGCAGTGCCTCGGTGCTAATGCAAATTGGAACCTGTTGAAAGTTTTTCCTCTTCATTTTTAGCCTCGGTTTTATTAGATAAAATATTTAGTTTTATTAATTTTTTACAAGCTTCTATTATGTAATTGATATTGACAGACACTTTGAAAACCTGAGAAATCCCCTTCGATGTTCGATGCGCTCCCATATCGACATTATCCCGATAAAGATGCATCAGAGGCAACACCCAACATCATCTCGAAATGTACAAGCAACACAAGTCGCAGCCATTTATTTAACCACTTATCCTTGGGGCGACACTAAATTGTTGTGGCATGCAACTCATAGATGTTGTTCGAGATGTAGTACGCGCAGACACATAGAATGCGCACTGCGCATGCTTACACGCTCGCCTTGCGCGTTATAAGATTGAGTGGGTTGTCAATTATCTTCATCATAGAATTTCCTATTCCAGCGGGTTGTACGAGTATAGATAGACGTCCATGCATTTCTTCGGCACCCATTGCAGAATGTTGAAGCTCGACTTTCTTCATTCATTTCTTCTTTGCCGTTGTCGCCGCCGCCGCTATCGTCGTCGTGGTGGAGTCATTATGTGGCAATTGACTTTTAAATGTAAGCACATGCCTTGCATACTTAAGTGGGTTAAATTGTGGCAATTGTTGTTGCGGTTGCCGGAGTTGCAGAAGTAAGTGCTGGAAATGTCTTTGTTGCTTCTGAAATGCTTTCATATGGAGATGATGTGTCTTCTTGGCCACTGTGAACTGTGAAGTGAAGTCAAATGAATGACAGATTGTTACAATTGAATTGTCAGACGGAAGTTAATATTTGATTTTATTATAAAGTCGCCATTCATCAGGACTGATGGAAAGAGTTCGAATTTGCCTATGCAAATTACAGGTCAAATGGGTGATGCAGAAAGAACTTTTTTAAAAAAATGTTAAAGCCTCAGGACTCAGTATACGAGTACACATTTTTCGTTGTAAACTATGTGAAGCCTTCTGCGGCTCTATGTTCCTTATAGAAACTACAGGAGACAATATACGAGTATATATATGACACATTTAATTATATTCGGGGAATGATTTCGGTATGGGGCCAATGTCCGTTGATATGAATATTTTAGTTCAAACAAAAGTCTACGACCTTTGGCAGATGCCAATAGCATGCACCTGCACCAATGATCTTTAAGCCGGACTCTAGAGGTATTAGGTTAATGACCTCTAACCTGAGGTCAGTGAAATTAAATTCAGGGTCAATGATCTTTAATACGAAGTCAATGACGTCTCATTAGGAGCTAGGATCCGGCGTGGAGGACATCTCAACTATTATACGGCATCCACCTACTTCATTAACCTCTGTAATCAGCGGCTGTTAAGCCGGAACCAATGGCCTTTGAACGATTTCTATGACATTTAATACCGGATCAATGTGTTTAAATGATCTCTGCAAGGAAACTTTGATATTTCATACAGCGCAACGGCCCTTAACAGACGTCAGTCACCTTTAATATGTGGTCAATAACCCATGTGAGAAGTGAATGATCTTTAATCTGAGATTAAAGACCTTAAAACCGAAATAACGAAATTTTTTAGGTTCAATGTCCTTTAATACGAGCTTATGATCACTACAATAGGTCAATGGCCCTTTGTATCTCTGCAAGAAGGCATTGATTTTTATCAATAACCATTGACAGGAGATGATGATATTTAATCTGACATCATGAGAGAAGAGAAGGTCAGTGACCTTTAATTCCAAACAATTTTCTTTTCTTCGGGTCAATGCTTATCTTTATATTTAAAATCCTTTATACGTTTGTTAGTAACGCATGATCTCCGAACCCGTAAGAGCGAATGGGCTAAAAATTGCACATTAGGTTCAGTTCGGGGTCATCTGTGTTTTAGAATTATTTTAACAGCGAAAAATGGTGGAGTGGTCAAGTTTTTGCAAAATCCGCATTTCCAGACCGATTTGACTGAAGCTGAAAACATATGTGAGGTTGATCTTTATAATAGTTTGTATGTATGATTCTAACCGGTAGATGGCGCCTTAGTGTACTTGTGTCCAATACACATTTTTATGGTGTTTTTTTCCTGAAACTCGAAATGCATGCATTGTTTTAATGAAATATCAATGAATAACAAACCAATTCATCCCAAACAGAACGGGCAGGACAAAGTCAGCTGGGGCCAGCTAGTGATCTATATAATACCATTTTTCTATTTTCTTTGTATCTCTTCAGGCTGAAATTTTGACGGGAGTTGATGAATTTTAATCTGGGTTCAATGTATTTTGACCAAGTTAAATGTCCGGGAATATGTCCTTTTATTTAGGGGCAATATGATTCAATACTGGCTTATCAATGATCTCTGCGAAGAAACAATAACAATTACTTTTCGTACGGAATTAATGGCCTATAATCCATGGTTAATGTACTCTATTACAAGGTTATTTAATTATTTAAAGATGGCAGTGTCATCTAATCCGGGGTCAATGACCTTTAACCCGATATTGATAGCCTTTACAAGAGGTCAATTACATTTAATCTGTGATGAAATACCTTTAATCTGATTTCAATGACCTTTGAAACTAGAATAAGTGTCCTTCATCAGATAATACGTCACTTAATTTGGCATCAATATATTTTATTCCTGGATAAGTGGTCTCTACAAGAGAACATTGACATCTTCTCCAAAGTCCATGGCATTTGGAAGAGGTCATTTATCTTGTATATTAGATAAATGTCATATAGTCAATATTATTTATTAGAGTTCGGCTTCAGCTCACCTTTGACAGAGATCAACGACATTTAATCCGACATTATTGTCCCTGGTCAGAGGACTATTATGTTTTATTCGTGGACAAGAGACCTTTTGAAAACTTCAATCACCCCTTCAATTGGGGTTAATATCCTGTAATCCTAGTATAATTGTTTTTGAAAGAGGACAATCACTTCTGCTACTGGGACACTTACATTTGACAGAATCCTATAATCCGGGATCGAAGACTTTTATTAGAGGCCATTAACCTTAATTCGGGTACAGTGGCCTTTCAAA
The DNA here is from genome assembly GCA_963930755.1 of Eudasyphora cyanicolor. NCBI lineage: Eukaryota > Metazoa > Arthropoda > Insecta > Diptera > Muscidae > Eudasyphora > Eudasyphora cyanicolor. Next base: position 9,410,473 of record OZ005737.1, read on the forward strand.
GAGGCCAATTACCGTTAATCCAGAACTAATGACCTTTGACATAGGTCAATTACCGTTAATCCGGAACTAATGGCATTTGAAAGATGTCAATGAGCTGTACTCCAGCTTCAACGACATCTTATACAATGTGAATGATCACTAATTTGGCGTTTTTGATGAATTATTCGAGGACCAAAGAAATATTACAGACATCAATCACCTTAAATTGGCGACAATAAACTTTAATTTATAGTCAATGTCCTTTAATCTACCAAAAGACAATGACCTCTACTCTGAATTATCTTTAATCTGGTTTCAATGATCTTTAATTCTAATCTACGTTCTTAAATTCGGGACCAATATCTCTTAATCCTATATTAATGATCCCAATAAGAGGACACTCACATTTGCTATAAATCAATGACATTTAAAAGAGGTCAATGACCTTTTATACGAGGTAAGTATCCTATAATGCGGTATCAATACCTTTATTAGAGGTCAGTGACCTATAATTCGGGTTCAGTTGCCTTTGACAGAGATCAACAACCTTTAATCCGGTAGTAATGTCTCTGGAAATAGGACTATGAGCGTTGCAACTGGAGTGATTTTTTTTCGGGGACAAAATACTTGTAACAAGCGCCAATCAACCTTTAATTTGAGGTTAATGTCCTATAATCCTGGATTAATTATTTCTAAATGACTTTTGCTTCTGCGACAATTACATTTGATAGAATCCCGGATCAATGACATTTTTTAGAAGTCAGTGACCTTAATTCGGGTTCAGTGGCCTTTCAGCGAGTCCAGTGATCGTTAATCCGGATCTAATGACGTTTGACAGAGGTCAATTACTGTTAATCCGGAACAAATGGTCTATGACGGGGGTCAATGAGCACTACTCCGGGATCAATGACATCTTATACAAGGTGATTGACCACACTGTGTGGCCACAAAAATGTATCCTCGATAAAAACAACGTACTTAGTATAATTTTGGCTCGATAATTCGAATTGCATTAGCCGTTTTTTTCTGCGACATCGCGTTTTCGGGATACTTAGTCAGAAAGTTGGCTGGGTAACCTTTAATCTGGGGATCACTGACCTTTGACAGAGTTCAATGCGTGTTACTCTAGAGTCAATGAACTCTTGTCCGGGTTGAATAAAAATTTTTCGTAACTTTTGTCAATGGCCTATGACCTTAACTCCGGTTTCAATAACCTTTGACAGACGTCAATAACTCATAGAACGTCAATAACTCATAACATCCAATCTGGATGTTATGAGTTAATTCGCCAGCGGTAATTGGCGAATGTCAATAACCTCTACGATGGACCCAATGACCTTTCCATGTTAAATACCCTTTAATTAAGCCACCAAGAGCTATGGAAGAAGTCATTGACATTTTATCTTAGCCTCTGAAATCGAACCCACGATTCCCCCGCTGTTAGGTGAACTCACTACCATCTCACTTAATCAGTTGCCCACAACAATGGTCTATATACAACCTTTAAGTCGGTGCCAATTAAAATTTTTTTCTAATTGTACTGTCTAGTGAATATTGCGATCTAGATTTCGTAGCGAAGTACCATAGCCTTTAATGGGAATCGTAGCGACGACTCTCACAATCATAAGCAAGCTCACTACTGACTTATCTACTCAGTTACCCACAACAGAGTTCCATGTCGATGTCATCCGTGGGTCGATGACAACTATGACTCGGGATGTTCAGTATATGGGGACTTTGAATAAGAATCGAAGCGGCGACTCTTACGCCCAATACCGACTCAACTATTCTGTTATCTAAAACAAAGGTAAAAATCCTTTAGATTGGTATCAATGACAGTTATAATATAGAGATTTCGTAACGACGGAGCAGACGTCTTGTGGGAATCGAACCCGAGACTCTCACTTTCAAAAGCAAGATTACTATAAATTCAGCCGTTCCTTTATCCCAGGGTCAATGACCATATTTTCCGAGCTAACAACCTAAATGACCCGGTATATCTTATATGTGGGGACATTGACATTTGGCGGACATCTATAACCCGCTATTAATTCAGTCAAAAACCTTTGATCCGGTATCAATAATTTTAATTCGGGGCAAGTGATCATTAGCGGAAGTCGGTAATTTGTAATGCTAACCAAATTAACTGTGGAAAAGTCGAATGTCCTTTAATCAGCACAAATAGCTTTGGTAGATTGCTTTGACACCTTTTACCCGAGCCTCTGATGAGAATTGAATCCACGACTCCCACGTTCATATGCGAGCTCACTACCGACTCGCCTACTTATATAAAACAAAGATCAGTATCCTTTGTACTGGTGTCAATAGCAATTATGTTGGTGTATATGACCATTTTTAATTGTACGTTCCAGGCAATTATAAGATATACATTTCCTAAAGACGGACCAGACCTCTTGGGAATCGAACCCAAGACTCAGATGATCAAAGGCGAGCTCACTATCAACTCAGCCATTCAGTTAAGTACAACAAAGGTTAGTGACCTTCACTCCAAGGTCGATGACTATATTTTCCGAGTCAATAACCAATATGACCCCGAGATATCTAATATGTGGGGACATTGACATTTTACGAAGATCTATAGTTCTCAGATGAGACATCAATTGGGTCATTGACTTTTGATAGGTATCAATGATTTTAATCCGGGTCCAGTGATCTTCATCAAAAGTCAGTAATTTCTAATGCGGACTAAATTAGCTTTGGTCAAATCCTTTTAAACAAGGAAAACGATCATTTTTAAATGTCTACGACATTTGTTTTAAAAGTCAACAGCATTTTTGTTAAAATCGAATTACAATTTAACTTTAATCAAAATTTCTCTGAGAAAAATTCCTTTGTGTTCACTTCCTCCAAATGGATGGGGTCAGTACTCCATTCCTCCAATCGTCTGCAATCCCAGTCCCCTTTTTAGGTAAAATTCCCATAATTTCCAATACAAATTTACGCATTTCCCTGCTGACCTAGGCAAACAAACACCAGGCTATCTCTGATGACCAGATCCATTCATTGTTGTGGGAGCTATTGGCTCTACCACACTTCCTTGCCAGCTAACCCCAAACGCAACAATTGGGTCAGTTTTGTTTCTCCATCAATCAAACAACTGTCAATTACTATCTCTGCAACGAATACCTCATAAATTTCTCAAAAACCAATCTGTTGTTGGTTTTTCACCATTCAGTTAGCTTATCGCCGCCTGTTGGCGCTCCAGTCCTCCACTCCGCTCCGTTCCGCTTTTGTTGTTTGTTTCTCTGGGTCTTTAGAGGTTTACGAATTTTTACAATTACAATAACAACAACAGGAGGCAAACATCCGAATCGACATTGTTTAGATTCTTATCATTTGTTGTGAACTTACAAATTGTCTGTGGCTGCCGATGTTGATGCCGATGCAGTTGCTCCACAACTCCTCGACTGTGAATTTCTCAGGCAATTTACATAATTCACTTTGGCATTGCATCGTGCACGCGCATATGGTTACCCCGGTTACCCGAGAGACACATACCCTGAGACTTCTTTCTAGACGTTTGGCTAAGGTTAGGTTGTCGTTGCATTTGTTCAAAAGGAGAACCAAAACCGGAATTGCTTTTTGGGGTTTTTGGCAAACAACGTTGTTGCGTTGTTGTTTGGCTCCTGGGGCTAGCGGTATTCGGTACTGTAAGTGGTGTTACTTTCTTCCACGTTGTGGTTGTAGTTGCTGCTGCTGTTCAGCTCAGTTCGATTCGGTGTATGGTGTGTTAGCGGTAACTCCTTCTGCGCACTATCCAATATCACCTTCTGTTTATGGTAATTGTAACATGATCAGTTATTTTGCTTGACTGTCTACCGGTGATAAGTGTGGTCAAGATGAAGAACCCAAGAAGTAGAAGTAGTAGCCGACAAGACAAGATATACACTCAAAGGAGAAGATTCGTTTGAATAGGAAATTTAGGAGATTTTTCTAATGGTAAATCTTACAGAGCCATCTAGTCGGCTCGAGGAGCCATCTACTCTATAGTATGTGACTTGTAGATTCATCTAATCTATAGCAGATGGCTCGCGGAGTCATCTACTTTATAGTAGACGGCTCGTGGAGTCATCTACTCTAGAGTAGACTTCTTATACTGTAGAGAAGACGATTTGTGGAGTCATCTACTCTATAGTAGATGGCTTGTTGAGTCTTCTACTCTATATTAGACGACTCGTGGAGTCATCTACTCTATAGTACATGACTCGTGGAGTCATCCCCTCTATATTATATGACTCGAGGAGACTTTTACTGTATATAAGGAGACCAGTACAGTCATCTACTCTATAGTAGACGACTCGCGGAGTAACCTACAATGTAGAAGGAGACTCGTAGAGTCATCCACTATATAGTAGGGGACTCATAGAGTCATCTACTTTATATTAGATGTCTCATGGAGTCATATATGATCCATACAATCTTTGGTAGACGACTCTTGGATTCATCTGCTCTGTAGTAGACGACTCGTGGAGTCATCTACTCTATGTTAGATGACTCGTGGAGTCTTTTACTATATAGAAGGTGACTCGTAGAGTCATCTACTATATAGTAGGCGACTCATAGAGTCATCTACTTTATATTAGACATCTCATGGAGTTATATAATATTTGGTAGACGACTCTTGGAGTCATCTACTCCATAGTAGACGACTCTTGGAGTCATCTACTCTATAGTAGACGACTCTTGGAGTCATCTACTCTATAGTAGACGACTCTTGGAGTCACCTACTCTATAGTAGACGACTCTTGGAGTCATCTACTCTATAGTAGACGACTCTTGGAGTCATCTACTCTATAGTAGGCGACTCGTGGAGTCATCTACTCTATAGTAGACGACTCTTGGAGTCACCTACTCTATAGTAGACGACTCTTGGAGTCATCTACTCTATAGTAGACGACTCTTGGAGTCATCTACTCTCTAGTAGGCGACTCTTGGATTCATCTGCTCGATAGTATACGGCTCTTGGAGTCATCTACTCTATAGTAGGCGACTCTTTGATTCATCTGCTCGATAGTATACGGCTCTTGGAGTCATCTACTCTATAGTAGACGACTTGTGGAGTCATCTACTCTATAGTAGACAACTTGTGGAGTCATCTACTCTATAGCAGACAACATGTGGAGTCATCTACACTATAGTAGACGACTTGTGGAGTCATCTACTGTATAGTAGACGACTCGTGGAGTCATCTACTCTATAATAGACGACTCTTGGAGTCATCTACTCTATAGTATACGACTCTTGGAGTCATCTACTCTATAGTAGACGACTCTTGGAGTCACCTACTCTATAGTAGACGACTCTTGGAGTCACCTACTCTATAGTAGACGACTCTTGGAGTCATCTACTCTATAGTAGACGACTCTTGGAGTCATCTACTCTATAGTAGGCGACTCTTGGATTCATCTGCTCGATAGTATACGGCTCTTGGAGTCATCTACTCTATAGTAGACGACTTGTGGAGTCATCTACTCTATAGTAGACAACTTGTTGAGTCATCTACTCTATAGCAGACAACATGTGGAGTCATCTACACTATAGTAGACGACTTGTGGAGTCATCTACTGTATAGTAGACGACTCGTGGAGTCATTTACTCTACAGTAGACGACTTGTGGAGTCATCTACCCTATAGTATGTGACTCGTTGAGTCATCTACTCTATAGTAGATGACTCGTGGAGTCACCCACTCAATTGTTGATGACACGTGGAGTTATCCACTCTATAGTAGATGACTCGTGGAGTCATCCACGCTATTGTAGATCACACGTGGAGTCATCTGCTCTATAGTAGATGACTCGTGGAGTCTTTTACTATATAGAAGCAGACTCGTACAGTCATCTACTCTATTGTAGGCGACTTGTACAGTCATCTAGTCTATAGAAGCCGAGTTGTGGAGTCATCTACCCTATATTAAACGGCTCGTGGATCCATCTACTCTATAGTATGTGACTCGTGGAGTCATCTACTCTATAGTAGACAGCTCGTGGAGTCATCTACTCTATAGCAGACTGCGTGGAGTATTTTACTATATAGAAGAAACTTCGACTTCTGAAATATAGTATTTTTCTTCGAGCGTCATCGAAGTGATTCTCATCCATGGTATTCGGTGTTTGTTATTTTTCTTATAATTGACATTTTGACTCAATGCTTATGGGTTTCTGTGGTGTTCAACGGAGCGTGTGTGTAAATGTGTGTGAAGTCAGTGTCGGAGGATATCAGGACCAAAAAAGAGAATATTAAATCTTGTGGTTATTCGGTTGCCGACATATAACGAAAAATTTGCATAAAACTTTTTTAAATTGGCTTCAATGTTCAATGGTTGTATGATTGTATGTTCTTTCATTCATGCATTCACAACGACGATGAAAGACGAGTGGAGTCGTTAGTATTTTGGTGAGCTGTATACACAATTTCCCTCCAATGTCATGAATACGGAAGTTGTGCAGAAATGGCTGATGGTGATGTTTAAAGATCAAAAATTGACAGCTAAAACTGCAACACGATGATGGATGGGAAACGAAACGAACCGAATTTACATAGTGGGAGTGAGTGCAACAATACGAGGGTGGTTGGATGATTTTAAACATTGGAAATCAAGTCCATGTTTGTAGAGTTGCTTTCTCATTTTATATTGATTTTTTCTAGTGTGACTAGAATCAGCTTAAAAGTTAATTTTCCAATATCAGACACCTATAACCTGTATATAATGGAATGACTCTGTTAAGCTTTCCACTTTTAATTCTTGGACATCCATCAGATTTTATTAAATAATCCCTGTCACAATTGTGAATTTATGTATGTACACATATTAATTTTTTGTGTATGGGATTTAATCTCGTCAAAATGATCTTGACTTTTGCTGTGGCACTAAACACACTGCAGAGGCAACAGCAGCACCCCATATCTTGGACATCAGTTGCAGTAACAGTCGATTGTTGCTCTGCGCATGATCAACTGTCGGTGATAGCAATTACTTATGCTGCTGCTGTGCTGTATATTTAAGATGATCTGATCGTTACAATAAGTCTTCTTTAGTCCTCAATGTTTTTTTGCCCCCCATTGGTTACGGTTTATAATTGAAGTTTATTGTCGTCTTTAAGATTCACTTGAAGGCCACTTAAAGTATGTAAATTGTCCCATCTTTTAGGAGGTGGAGCAAAATTGATATACTCGTATTTATGGATTTTTTTTAATGAAGGACGCTTTAACTGTGTTTATTATTGCAATCCATTGATTCTGAAGCACTGTATTTTGGTTTAAGATGTTAATTAAAAATTTACTTTCGCTCCAGATCTCCACCACTTCTCAATTTCATAAATAAACAGTAAAAAAACTATTTTGCTATGAAATTTCATTTGAATGTATTTTTCAAAAATTAATTTTATTTTTATGTTACTGGATGAAAACCTTAATGTACTACACTACACCATTTCCAAGTGATATTCATAAAATATCAATTGAAATTCAGAACTGTATTATTTTTTCTTTTTTCAATTTTACACTTTTTTACATTTCAAATTTAATCGAGTCATCTAAAATATAATAGACAAACAGTGGAGTCAAGACTCTTGGAGTCATCTTCTTTATACTGGAGATATCTAATCTATAGCCATAGACGACTCGTGGAGTCATCTACTCTATAGTAGAGACTCGTGGAGTCATCTACTGACGACCCGTGAAGTCATATACTCTATAGTAGACGACTCGGGGAGTAATAATCTATTCGATAGTAGACGACTCGTGGAATCATCTACTCTATAGTAGACGACTCGGGGAGTCATAATCTATTCGATAGGAGTTATCTTCTCTATAGTAGACCATTCGTGGAGTCGTCTAATCGATTGTGGACGACTCGTGGAGTCATCTACTCTATAGTAGATGACTCATGGAGTCATGTACTCTGTAGTAGATGACTCGTGGAGTCATGTACTCTGTACTAGATGACTCGTGGAGTCATGTACTCTGCAGTAGATGACTCGTGGAGTCATGTACTCTCTAGTAGATGACTCGTGGAGTCATCTTCTCTATTGTAGAATTCAAAATTGTCAAGTAGACGACTCGTGGAGTCATCTAATCTATAGTAGACGACTCGTGGAGTCATATACTCTGTAGTAGACGACTCGTGGAGTCATCTACTCCGCAGTAGACGACTCGTGGATACATATTCTTAATAGTAGAAAACTCGTGGGGGCATCTACTCTATAGAGGGCTATTGGAATCATCTACTCTACAGTACAGGACTCTTGGAGTCATCTACTCTATAGTAGAGAACTCTTGGAGTCATCTACTCTATAGTAGACGATTCGTGGAGTCATATACTCTATAGTAGACGGCTCGTGGAGTCATCTACTCTATAGAAGACGATTTGTGGAGTCATATACTCTACATATAGTAGACGATTCGTGGAGTCATCTACTCTATAGTAGACGACTCGTGGAGTCATCTACTATATGGTAGACGACACGTGGAGTCATCTACTATATAGTAGACGACTCGTGGGGTCATCTACTCTATAATATACATCTTTTCTTTAGTAGACGACTCGAGGAGTCATCTAATCTATCGCAGACAACTCGAGGATTCGTCAGCTCTATAGCAGACGACACGTAGAGTCGAAGACTCATGGATTCATTTTCTCTATTGCAGAATTAAAAATTGTCAAGAATTAAAAAAAATCCTACTTTTACTCAAAAGAAAAATAAAATATAAAAATCCGCAAAATTCTTTATTGATCGTTGGCTCAGAGTCACTGGCTAATTAAAGTCACCATTCTAACTTATCTGTTCTGGCAGAATGATATTTATCAATCCATATAGGGGCTTCAATTGTGTGGAGGAAAAAATTTGCTGATGTTCAAAGCTTTTATTACAATTTTCTATGTTTTATTAATATTCCCAAAATATGTCGTTACTGCGATTGTCCAATTAGGAGCGTTTCGTGTTCGAAATAACCTCTAACATTTAAGTTTTTTTAATAAAATTTGCAGCGCTAATTTTTTCCAAAATCTAGCATAATAAATAAAAAACGAGCCATTTTTTATCCGACGCCATGGAAATTTTTACAAATATTCGAATATGAAGGCAAATTTTTTATATTTTTAAGATAAATTAATATTAAATTAATCTTAATATATATTAAGATTTTTTTTATAAAATACTGAAATAATATTAATATTTAAAATGATGTATGCAACAATTTTATTACGATAAAGTATTTATTTTTTATAAAGTATACAATCAGTGCTTTAATTCCCAAACCATCGGGAATAAAAAAGGAATTCCTGTCAAAATATTAACGACCCATAGGCATGCAATTGAAATTTTAATAACTACAGGTTAGTTTAAAATATATTGGCTTTCAAATGGACAGATGGGTTAACCATACCTTATGAAATAAAATAAATATATTAACGAAATGAGAACATGTATACTAATATTAAAAATACTATTGGTCGGACCAACACATTAGGGAAATTCCGTGACATTCTTATGTATGTAGTTTGAGGGACTCTGCAATTTATTCCTATTACTTGAAAGTCTAAAAGTATGCTACACAAATTTTACTTTGTTCATCACACCGGTTAGAGATGTTGATGCCGAATAAATTTGGAGTGATTTGGTTATAAATACATATAAAAATACCCACAAAAAAAGCATCTACAAAGGAGCATCCAAAGGGGGAAAACTCAATATCGTCGCATGCACAATAATAATTATGAATTAAGTTCACATTTAACGTAAGAAAATTGGTACAATTTTGATATAGATTGAATGTTCATTTAAATTTACAGGGTTTATTTGCGTTAGTGTAGTCTGACCAATTTGTTGTTATTTTACTATATTTTAAAGCGACATCTTGCAAACAATTTTAAAACTAAGTAGATAAATGTATCAGACATTATTGTTTTTATTAAAAACATGAAATACGGAGACTCAAATGGCCTGTCTTGAAAAACTACATTGTTCGACTTAGCATATTTTGGATCGAAGGTAAATATACAAGCTATACAAAAAAGATTACTGTATCGTCAGCTTAATACTACCTGTATTTTATTATACCCTCACTTTAGTGTGACGAGGGTATATATCATTTGCTACGGAAAAAGTGTAACACGTCGAAGGAGCGACCTAAGACCCCAAGTATGTTCGGAGGAAATCAGTTTTGGGTCATTTTAAGTCGAATGAGCAATGTCCGTCCGTCTGTCTGTCTGTCTGTCTGCTGGCTGGTGCGCACGATAACTCTCGAAAGGAGTAACCGATTGACCTCAAATTTGGTATGTGGTAATATTTTTTTCTATCTCCGGCTACGTTCGAAGATGGGCCATATTGGTCCACTCCTTCTAGCACCTCTCCCACAAAGGGTTAAAATGTTGTGAAATATTGATTCTTTAATAACTGCTATACTACTTATTCGAATCTTTTGAAATTCAACACATAGTATTAGCTTATTAGTCGCTATCAACTCGAGATAGTCCACGTCCCTCCCACACAAATGCACCAAAAGTTAACAGCTTATAACATTAATAACAGTGTATAAAATACTTGAAATATTGTACAGTATTATGCTTTTATATTGCCTACAGTCCAGGGAAAAATGGGTGTTGCTGCCACGCCCCTTTTGGTACCTCCCACACAAAGGTACCATTTTGCACCAAAAGTTAACAGTTTATAACATTAATATCAGTGTATACAATTACTTGAAATTTTGTACAGTGTAATACTTTTCTAATGCCTATAGTCCAGTGAAAAATGAGCGTTATCACCACGCCACTTTTTGTACCTCCCACACAAAATGGCCAAATTATACCACAATTTAATATCTCAACGTTAATATACCAGTCCATATAAACGGTTACAATTCGGCACAGTGCAATGTATTTAAAGTATCTACTGTTCAGCGAAATATAGGTGTATTTCTTAAACCCCTTTTGGTACCTCCCACAAAAATTGACAGAATAATTTGTGTAATATTCAATATTACATTACTCACAAAGTAAGGGTATACCTTAGTCGGTTTACCCGACTGAAACTTTCTTACTTGTTCCATACGCCATTTAGTATGATTGGGGAAAAACGCATTTTAAGTTTTGAGTAAAAACGAACCTGAAAAGTTACATAATTTTTATGCCATGGGGTTCCCCATAGAGTTTATATGACTATTATGTATAAATCAGTGTTCAGAAAAAAAACAGTACGTTACAGGAACGGTTCCTTCAGAGAACACTAATGTTATTTATTTTTTAGTGTTACAGTTCGCGAACGCTACCACTACGATAACGTACCGTTTTTAGAACACGACGAACGGTAACACTGCGATAACGTACGGTTCATAGTATCAACAGTATCACTACGACGTAGTGATACTGTTCTTTCGAACAGAACACTAACAGTATAACTACGTTTAGCGTTCCGTTCTTTTTTATATTCGACACCACAGGTCGAAAATATGAAGCAATCTTAATGAAAATTGTTACAGAGGCGTTTCTTAACCCGATCCCTATTAAAAATACTTTGATATATCCTCGATACGAGGTCCCTTACGATAAGACATATTTACGCACTAGAGAGCGCATTTTTTGACCGATCATGCTGAAATTTAAATATTTGTACTATGTATTATACTATTCCTATTGAAAATTAGGCATACTTTGATATAGCCCCCATACGAAGGTCCCTTCCGATAAGGCATCTAGTGCGTAAATATATCTTATCGAAAGGGACCTTCGTATGGGGGCTTTATCAAAGTATGGACCATTTTAATTTTATTAAAATTTGTTTGTCTATTCTGTTCTCTTGTAAGGGTTGCGTTACTGTTCTGTTCGCGACAAAGGAACGATACTAGCGTTTTTTTCCGAACTCTGGTATAAATATGCCATTAGACGGAATTTAATTGGGCACCAGGAAAATACACCCCAATATTTTTATAAATATGGGCCCCAAAAAATAACATATAAAAAACAACAATTTTATTTGGGGCTAAATTTCATTTTTTGTCTGCTTTTTGAAGTTTAATTTCATGTCTTGTCTGTTTTTAGGGCTTATTTTCATCTATAAATATAGGAACAGAAGATGCTAAGTATAAGAGATGTGTTCCGCGTGGCCAACTATGGATCCTGTCCATAGGAGAAAGTCTTAAACAGAGGCCGCAGGCCGACCGCACAAAGTAAGATTTATAATAATAAAATATGTTCGTATACGTGTATTATTGCGTACTCCCCAGATTTACGAAGAGAAAATTTCTTAGTTTTTTGGGGTTTATTTTAATTTCATGCTGTTTTCTTGATTGTGGTGAAATTTCCTAAATCAGTTTTTGTAATGAAAATAGGCCCCAAATTTGGGACGCACTTTCATTTTCAATTTGGGGCGCATTTTCTTGGGGTCGAACTTCCGGCCGCCATGCCATTACACTAAAAAACGAATAAGTTATAACAATTTTTTGCATAGTATTTAGATCCATATCCAATTTTTTTAAATATTTGTTCGAATTCATATTACATGTAATCGAAAGAACGTAAAATATTGAGTCAAAAATATAGGGCGGAGTTAAATCGATTTACCCTACCAATATCTCGAAAACTAGATGAGATAGGAACAAAATTATTGCAGATTCTGAGAGAGCATGCTTGAAACCCATATTATCACCCCCTAACTCAAAAAACACAAAAATGGCATATGGACCAAAATAGCAAAAAGCGTCGAAGATTTTCTGAAAGTAATGATTTTCGCTGAATGAGATTTTCCAATGAAATCGATAAAAGTAAGCTTGATAGAATGCGTCACAATTCTTCGTTTTAAATGGCACTAAATTGAAAAAATTTACAAAATAAAAATTTAAATAATAAATTAATTTCGATTGGGATATAATACGACTGCTTCGATAAGACAATATTGGGTGTTCCGTTATGAAGTAATATTTACGTTCTATGTAATATTTACAATCTTTAAAATCGGAGTCGATTTTCTAAACTTGTTTTTAATGTAGGATTCAAAATTCAAAAATAATTTTATATAACCCCTCTGAAAAAGGGCCAGAAAAAAATTAATTAAGTCCCAAAAAAATAGTTTTTGTTTGACATGTAAGTTTTTGGGGCCTATACACATAAACAAATATTGTGGTGCATTTTCTGGGGCCCTATTTCATTTTGGCAATTTGGATACATTTTAAAGCCAAAAATGAAAAATGACGATCCGATTTTTGAAGATTTATAAAATTATTACTTAATCTATATATCGACAGTTTATATTCAATATCCTCTATCTTAAAAAACACAATTGTTCAGTAGAGCCAAAAAACCGTTTATATCCCTAATTTTAAAGAAAATTTAAATTGTTTGTTCTACAATGTTTATTACACGTAACTACGTGAATTACTAAATAATATTTTTTTTAATATTTGCACCACGAGCCATTTTATGGAACATAGAGGGTATTGCTATTCAAAAATTCTTCATGTATAAAAAAAGACAGAGGGTTTTGCATAGTAAAAAAAAAAATATTTATGAATTCCACAAATTCTTTTAATATATAATTATACATATTATAATAAAAATAATAAATAATAATAACAATGATTTAATGATTATTTTTTTATTTAAGTATTATCTATTTCTTGGGGTTCATTTTTTAATCCATTTTCAAATTGTCATAGAAAATGGTATTCTTGTGGAATCACAGGTTAGATGTAAAAATAGTCATAATTTGAAAACTAAAGCTTCGACTAAAAAAATTTAACCAAATTCGGGTTTAGCATACTCTTTTCACCAAAGAACCATCTTTTAGAAGAAGAAAAAAAACAAAAAAAAAATAGTCCCAAATTATATGAAGAGTCAGAGGGTATTGCATTCAGAAAAAATAAGTGTGTAAGATAGAGAAATTACAAAAATGACCATAAAATCTAAATTTTTGTTTTTTTTCATTTCCAAATTAGTACCATAGATGCGCCTTATTTTACCGAATATTTTAACATAAAAATCTCATTTTTGCAAAAATTGAAGATAGAGGGTTTTGAATATAAGCTCTCGATATATAAAATAGAGTGTCTGTTTGTGGGTTTGTTTGTTTGTTTGTTCCGTATAGACGTCTAAACGGCTAGACCGATCATCTTGAAATTTTCACAGAATGTACATGTGTAGGGGGTGCTGGAAATAGGGTACTTGAATTTTCGATATATCAAGTGGGCGTGGACCCGCCCATATGGGTCCAATTTTGATATTGAGAACATTTTTTAGCTAGAGTGCTGAAATTTTGTGTGTATGCATTTAGTGGCAGATTATGTGAATTTTCCAAAAATGGGCGGAATCGGACCAATGGGCGAGGCCACGCCCATATAAGCCAAATTTTGAAATTGAGATATTTTACACAATTTGTTAGCGAGAGTGCTGGAATTTTGTGTATATGTATATGGTGGCAGTCTACGTGATTGGTCCAACAATGAACGGGATCGATGCAATGGGCGTGGCCCCGCCCACATAGACCAAATTTTGAAATTTTGATATCTTGCACAATTTACTTTCGGGAGTGCTGCAATGTTGCGTGTATGTATCTGGTGGTATTCTACGTAATTGGTCCAAAAATAGGCGGGATCGGACCAATGGGCGTGGCCCACGTCCATATAAGCCAAATTTTAAAATTGAGATATCTTGCACAATTTATTAGCGAGAGTGATGAAATTTTGTACATATGTATCTGGTGGCAGCCTTCGTGATTGTTCCAAAAATGTGCCGGATCAGACCAATGGACGTGGCACCGCCTATATAAGCCAAATTTTGAAATTGGAACTCGTATCTTCCACAATTTTTTAGCGAGAGTACTGTAATTTTTTGCATATTGATCTGGTGATAGTCAACGTGAATGGTCCAAAAAGGGTTGGTATCGGACCAATGGGCGTGGCCCCACCTTATACGCAAATATCTGAAATTGAAATACCATGAACAATTTGTTAGCGAGAGTGTTGTCATTTTGTAACATTTGATGGCAGTCTACGTAATTGGTTAAAAAATGGACGGAATCGGAAATCTGAAGTCTGGGGCAACGAAGTGGACCGGGTCCAGCTAGTATACTTATATAATAATATGGCTTATTTAATATTAAAGCTTTTTGTAATTTTTTTACGAAATGTTAGAATTTTCTTTAATCTTGTGGGGATGAAAATTAGAAATAAAAAAATATCAGAAAATCTGTAATATGACACAAATAACCAATTTCTATGGAGTCAATAAGTGAAATCTGGTGATCCCTTGGTTGAGGATTGTGGTTTAGTGACGTAAAAAATTAAATTGGATTGGGGCCCTTCTATATGAATTGGATCAAACCGGGAAATGATATGACAAATTTTCAACCCAAAAAACACATCTATAACAAATATTTCTCCCAAATTTGGGTTACCTACTAATTCCAAATATCTATGTATATGTAGAAGATAAATTTTTTTCAAAAAGTAATTTCGACGATTTTGGATCAAATTAGTCTGGCAACACAGATCACACAACTCAATGTAATTTATATTATGATTTTACCGTACCTTATTGTCTCAGAACTAGTAGAAATAATGGAACTTAAAAGATTTTCCTATTGCATATTGGCCAATCCTTGGTTGCGGACGTTACATTCGTACGCATTTTGTTTTACTAATGTTCATCCCGTTGGCGTTCTGAATGCAATATTTTCATATAAACAGCAGCAACAACAATTATTTCAGAGATCTTTGAAATTACATTTAAATATTTATCTAAATACTTTTGATGAATGCGGAATTGCGGATGTTACAAAAAATGGAAATATGTTTTCAGGTTAACGTGAATTTGCATGTTTTTTTTAGCTAAGTTTGCATAGTAATCAGAAAAATCAAAATGCATTAAAGAAAGATGAATATTTAAGGATATTAAAATAGCTCTCATTAGAACAAAACACTTCGTGTTTCATCTAAAACCTAGCAGTTCGTCTGTTGCGGACGTTACACAACAATTTCAACACGTTAAAACGACAATATTCTGCAGAAATTTGTATATAATGTCAAAATGTATATTTTATAGGACCCGCTGAACGTGTCATTTCAATGATGAGATCATTATAATGAACCGCAAAATAATGATTTCATTACACACCATTATTTTTATACCCTCACTTTAGTGTGACGAGGGTATATACAAGGTGGCGCAAAAGTAATCCTCCTATCAGAAAATGCTATAAATTTTGCGATTGGCCCCTAATGTCAGTTCTGTTTTGACATTTGTGTAGAAAACACATGCGAAATACACGTTAATAAACAATGTTACGCTACACTGCTCCAGAACGCGGAATATTGCTGACTATTTATTTGTCCAATAATCGGTCGGTGACTTTGGCACAGATTTCCGTCCAACGCCTACTGGTGAAACACTGCGACGTTTAGCCGCTCGCCTCGAAGAGACTGGCACAACATGAGATGCTACCAGGCGTGGCAGACCCCGGAGTAGCCGTTTTGCAGAGAATATTGCTGCTGTAGCCGAGGATGTCATGGAAGCGCCGTCGATATCGACCAGACGACGTGCCACGCAAATGGGTATCAGTCGACGGTCTCTGCAGCGAATTTTGGTACAAGATTTGAAGATGTTTCCGTACAAAGTCCAGACGGTGCATCAGCTGTTAGCTGCTGACCGCCAATCGCGTCTAACATAACATCGAAAGGTTACTTTTGCGCCACCTGTTATCATTTGCTACGAAAAAAAAGTGTAACACATCGAAGGAGTGATCTGAGACCCTAAGTATGTTCGGCGGATATTAGTTTTGGGTCATTTTAAGACGAATGAGCAACGTCCGTCCGTCTGTCTGTCTGCTGGCTGGTGCGCACGATAACTCTCGAAAGGAGTAACCGATTGACTTCAAATTTGGTACGTGGTAATATTTTTTTCTATCTCCGGCTAAGTTCGAAGATGGGCCATATTGGTCTACTCCTTCTAGTACCTCCCCCACAAAGTGTTAAAATGTTGTGAAATATTGAATCTTTAATAACTGCTATACTACTTATTCGAATCTTCTGAAATTCCACACATAGCATTAGTTTATTAGTCGCTATCAACTCGAGAAAAATGGGCCATGTTGCTACGCCCCTTTTGGTACCTCCAACACAAATGCACCATTTTGCACCAAAAGTTAACAGCTTATAACATTAATACCAGTGCATAAAAATACTTGAAATTTTGTACAGTGTAATGCTTTCATAGTGCCTACAGTCCAGTGAAAAATGGGTGTCATATTCACGCCCCTTTTGGTACCTCTTACACAAAGGTACCATTTTGCACCAAAAGATAACAGCTTATAACATTAATAAGAGTGTATAAAAATACTTGGAATTTTTTACAGTGTAATGCTTTTATAGTGTCTTTTGCACTGTGAAAAATGGACGCTATTTCCACTCCCCTTTTTGTACCTCCCACTCAAAGGTACCATTTTGCACAAAAAGTTAAGAGCTCACAGCATGAGTACCAATGCACGAAAATGCAACAACATTTTGCACAGTGTAACGCTTTTGAAGTCCCTATAGCCCAGTAAAAAATGGCCGTTATTACCACGCCGCTTTTTGTACCTCCCACACAAAATGGCCAAATCATACCAAAATTTAATATTTCATATCGTTAATATACCAGTGCAAAAAACGTTTATAATTCGGCGCAGTGTAATGTATTTAAAGAATCTACTATTCAGCGAAAAATAGGTGTATTTGTTAAAAACATTCTGGTACCTCCCATACAAATTGACAGAATAATTCGTTTAATATTCCATATTACATTACTCACAAAGTGAGGGTATACCTTAGTCGGTTTAAATGGCCGTTGTTTTTTTATTTTTGGTATACAGTTTTTCGGAATTGCACAAACATTCCAAACTGACAACCCTAACGTGTAAGTTATCAGCTGTGCGTATGGTAATAAGTTTCCCACCACAGCTGTTTTCTTATTTGAACATATGCTTTTCCTGGTACAATATTCCTCAAACTGTAAAAATCATCTGTTTCCCAACTGCTCTCTGTTTATTTGATTGTTGTTGCTCTGTGCGCTTACTCTCTCTATTTGCTCTCATGAGTTTAATGAAAGAGCTAATAGCGGTTTTAGTTCGTTGCGGTGCCTGAGCAAAAATAATTATATTTATTTTCAGTATTTTCGTGTTTGTCAAGTCCATTGGTTGAGTTTTTTTAGCAAATTAAAGGAATCAAACGAAGCCAAACGGCAAGGCAAAGCAACAAACCAGAAATCCAAGTGATGTGTAATGAAATGTGTGTTTAAGTGCAAAGAAAGAAAAGAATAAAACAAAATACCAATTATTACAATTCATAACATAAAAAAACGCAAACAACCAACAACAGCAGCAACAGAAGCATTAAACATAAAAAAAGTGGCACGCAAAAAGTGAATAAAAAAATATCAAATAAATATTAGATGAATTATTAGTGAGGTTGTGGGTGCCGCCGCCGATGACAAATGCAAACAAAAAATATTAAATAAATACACGAAGAAATTTTTTGTTTAAACACAAATGTTTAAAAAATAAATATTTAGCTTTTCACAAAAATCAACCACAAACGTGTCCCAACTTGAATTCCACTCCCACTTCAACGGCGAATAAAATTATAAAAAAGTAGTGAAGTGAAACTTTCTTACTTGTTTTTTTATTTTTGGTATACAGTTTTTCGGAATTGCACAAACATTCCAAACTGACAACCCTAACGTGTAAGTTATCAGCTGTGCGTATGGTAATAAGTTTCCCACCACAGCTGTTTTCTTATTTGAACATATGCTTTTCCTGGTACAATATTCCTCAAACTGTAAAAATCATCTGTTTCCCAACTGCTCTCTGTTTATTTGATTGTTGTTGCTCTGTGCGCTTACTCTCTCTATTTGCTCTCATGAGTTTAATGAAAGAGCTAATAGCGGTTTTAGTTCGTTGCGGTGCCTGAGCAAAAATAATTATATTTATTTTCAGTATTTTCGTGTTTGTCAAGTCCATTGGTTGAGTTTTTTTAGCAAATTAAAGGAATCAAACGAAGCCAAACGGCAAGGCAAAGCAACAAACCAGAAATCCAAGTGATGTGTAATGAAATGTGTGTTTAAGTGCAAAGAAAGAAAAGAATAAAACAAAATACCAATTATTACAATTCATAACATAAAAAAACGCAAACAACCAACAACAGCAGCAACAGAAGCATTAAACATAAAAAAAGTGGCACGCAAAAAGTGAATAAAAAAATATCAAATAAATATTAGATGAATTATTAGTGAGGTTGTGGGTGCCGCCGCCGATGACAAATGCAAACAAAAAATATTAAATAAATACACGAAGAAATTTTTTGTTTAAACACAAATGTTTAAAAAATAAATATTTAGCTTTTCACAAAAATCAACCACAAACGTGTCCCAACTTGAATTCCACTCCCACTTCAACGGCGAATAAAATTATAAAAAAGTAGTGAAGTGAAACGCTTGTAGTGGAGAAAAGTCACACTTAATTGCCCACTTGTTAGTTAGCCAGCCACTGCGCGCCGTTCCGGGTGCACAGTCCGTTTGTTGACCAATCAATCAGTCAATCCATCAATCAATCCGTTAATAAACTAAAATCAAATAACATATTTTTGGCTTGAATAAAATCTCACCCTATTGTACGATTTGGAAATATGGATTCGGTCAGTGCTAATTACGATGAACAGCAGCAGAGGAATGAAATTACCGCCATACCACAGTATGGGCTAAAATTAAAGTTCGATCACACATGGCCGGAGAAACGCAATCAGAATTTACGCCCCTCCATCAAGCAGACACTACCACTGGTTCCACTGGCTTGCAGGTGAGTTATTAATAAAAATCCCAAACCTCCAAGGAATGCATCTCAAACCATTCTATAAAGCCAAACAACCTTGAAAACATGGTGTAATAAATGAGGTAGGGTAACTTGCGCCGAAAACCGAAATTTACCTACAACTATGGGTTATTTACGATTTTTAAATTCGACCACTAAAGTAAACAAAATTTTAAATGTCAACAGGGGATTTACAAATTTTAATTAATTCTTAAGGGAAATTTAAATCAGCTGATGTCTTTCCATTTTGGTCATAAATCAGCTGATTACATTCCATTCGACAAAAAAGTAAACAAACTTTTAAATGGCATCAATGAATTTGACAGTCCAATGACTGATAAAAACACAAATCACCTGACTGCAATAAGAAATTTTACATTTTATATATTTAGTGCGTAAATTAGCTATAATGCTGAATTTGACCGCTCAAAAAGCTCTTGATGAAAATACCAAAGACAATCAAAGGTATAGACACCCCAGTGTATTCGCACATTTTTACCAACAGATGGCTGAAAAGTCAATTTCGCGTACGTTTGTATGCGAGTGAGAAGATTTTTAGGTAGCCATCTACAGAAAGCTTTGTTTTTACTAGGTGTCTATACCTTTCATTATCTTTGAAAATACATTTAATCAGCTGCTCGCTTTCCCCTACCTTATTTGTTGGCAGTTCTATGAGCTCATAATAAAAAAATTGCAAATCACCTAATTGTAAATTATAATTTTATAGTGAAATGACCCCTAAGTAACAAAACAATTTTAAATCTACTATAAATCTCAATTTGAGATTTCAATAAACTCTCGATGAAAACATCTTAAATCAACTTTTAGCTTTTCACTACCTTATATATGGCATCATGTCTGGAATATTTAACATTTACGCGTGTTTAACGAATGACCACACTCATACACACGATTCCTATACTCGTTTATCGTAACATACCGTTGCTAGAATTGTCCACATTAAATAGTAGAGAGGATTTTCACTGATAAGAATGCCAAAACGAAAGTATACCGATCAGATACCATCAATAAAAACAAGTAAAGAAGGGCTAAAGTCGGGCAAAGCCGACTATTTTATATCCTACATCACTCTGCTGGAACAGGATAAGGCAAATTTAGAAAAATTTTACAATTAGAACGTCCCTATATAGAATATCTATACTGTTATCTGCCAAACTTTATAAATATCTGGTGAGCAATGAGGTTTCAATTGCGCCCAAACGCAAAATTCGGATGTGGTATAGGTATATGGGGGATATATCTAAATCTGAAATGATATGTGCCTAATTTTATAAGAATATGTTCAGAAATTAGGACTTTATAGACCTCTGATGCAAAATCGGGATAAAGCTATACTCGTATATGGATGGGGCCTACAGATATCTCAGAACCCGTTTTATAAAGGTCTATTGAGAATTGAGGATTAAAAATATGGGGGCTGAACTGATTTGCTTAAAATTTGGCAATGTATATTTCCGTTTCATATAACTAATATCTGTTAAATTTGATAAAGATCACTTGAGAAATCAGGACTCGTAGAGCTTAGAGGCTAAATCGGATTATGGGTATATATTGAGGTAATATCTAACTGAGAATCGATGCTCATTAAATTTGTAGAATAAACGCTCCTGCTTCGGAAATACCATATCTGCAAATTTTAAAATGATTATAGAAATGGTGGCCCATCTAGCGGTTGCTTTTTGAACTACGGCTTATTTGAGCTTTGGCATCTTCAATGACATTCCCGATGTGTCAAATATCCAGTACAAGTTTAGTGGTTTACGAAATGGTTAAGTTAACGCTTGAAGAAAATTGGGAAATATTGAAAACTTACCTCCAAAATGGTGAGTCAAATACAATTTTAAAACGCAACTTTTTCGTGGACCACTCTAGTTCTGCTTTGAAGTATTCTATAAGAACTACGATTGTTTTGCATTGGAACATTCGGAAAAACTGCTGCCGAAACTTCTCTGCCGTGTTGTCTTCCATAAGATCTACGATTGTTCTGCCTTAGATACTTCTAAGACCTCTGCCGTGTTGTCTTCTAAGTATAACATCTACGATTGTTCGATATATCGATACCTCCATTCTAAACTATGCTAAGTGCAAAAAGTCGTTTATAAGAACTACGACTGATCTGCCTCAGAGACTTCTGTAAGACTTTCGATTTATCTGTAGTGTAGTTTTATATAAGAACTACGACAGTTCTGGCTTGGATACTTCTGTAAGGTCTACGATTAATTTTCTATGGAATTGTCGATTAGACGTATGACTGTGGAGATTGCGATAAGAACTACGTTTGCTGTGCTGTGGAGTTTTCTATAAGAACTACGATTGTTCTGCAAAATCGATATATAGGTATACAAGAGAGCTGTATCCGATGTTCTTTCAATTTAGGAATGAATATTGTCGGTTCTGAAAACGGATATCTGACAAAATGGATAAACATCTGTTGAGAATTTAGAATTGTACAGCGCTTAGAAGCAACATCGGGATATAGGTATATATCTTCAAATTTGGGAATGAATACTCCTGGTTCAGTAAACTGATATCTGCAAATTTTATAAAGATGCTATAATTGTGCTATAAAGTATTCTATAAGAACTACGATTGTTCTGCCTGGAATCCTTCTGTTACACTTTTCGAAATGGATTATTATATAAGACTCTCTAGTGTTCTGTTATAAAGAAGACGTTTATAATGTCAGCTTTGTATTATTCTGTACGAACTACGATTGTTCTGATGTGTAGTCTAAATAAGACATACGACTGTTCTGCCTTAGAGACTTCTGTAAGACTTACTATTAATCTGCTGTATAGACTTCTATAAGACACTTTGGACAACTTTGTAAGGCCTACAATTGCTTTACTATATAATTTTTTATAATACTTATGTATAGTTTTCTAGAAGACCTAAATTTGCTCATCTATGGAGTTTTCTATAAGAACTACGTTCGTTCTGCAAAATCGGTTTATAGTTACATGTGGGCTGAGAATCGATGTTCTTTAAGTACAGGAGCGAATATTCCTGGTTCATAAAACGAATATATTACAAATTTTATAAAGATCTTTTGAGAAATGAGAATTCTATAGAGTTTAGGAGCAAAATCCGGACATAGGACATATATAGGGACAATAGCTAACTCAGAACCGATGTTGTTCAAATTTGGAAAGGAATATTATAAAGATGATATAATTCTGCTATGAAGTATAAGAACTATATAAGAACTACGATTGTCCTTCTGTAAGAACTTCTGAAATGTATGTATTTATAGGACCTACTGTTGTTCTGTTATAAAGTCAGCTTTGTATTATTCAACAATAGTTCTGGTTGTAGACTTATATAACATCTACGAATGATCAGCTTTAGAGGCTTATTGACGGTGTAGTTTTCCTATGATTGTTCTGCCTAGCAGTCTAAATAAGACATACGAGTGTTCTGCTTTAGAGACTTCTGTAAGTCCAACGATTGCTCTGCTGTGTAGTCTTCTATAAGACCTAAGACATTTCTGCCTTGCACACTTCTGTGACGCATACGATTGCTAATAATACCCCGAGCTAGAGTGTGGAGTAGGGTATTTGAGTTACGTACCACCTTCTTTCTCTAAGGAAATTTTTGGATTTAATAAATCCCCCTCCCACAATCTTACATATGTTGTTGGTTTACACCCCTAGTAAATGTTTGGTTATGACTTCATCGCTTTAAGAAATTTATCTAATGACACGATTTTCCTTATCTCACATAAGAAACGTTTAAAATATGTCAAAAAGATTTCTATGACCGCGCAAGTGATAGTGTGTGTGGCAGATGGATGGATGAATGGACTCTTAGGCGTTTCAGATGATAAGATTTGTATGGGAAAACAACTAAGCAATGTAATCTAACATTCATTAATTATAACTAACAATCATTTACAATCTGTCAAAAGCGTTTTGAATGGGTGACCTACTTGAGATAGTGGTGGAGGGTTTTTTCCACGTTTTTTTTTCTGAGATATATTATAAGTTTTAGCAAATTTCTGGTGCTGCTTAAATGTTTATAAATAAGAGTGTTCAGTAATTCAGGGAAGCGTTGAGATTTGATTAATCTTAAAGAAAATAAGTGACATCTGCTGGTGCAATGTCTACCATTATTTTCATTGGTGACAGGACTTAAATCCAACAGACATAATTCCCATACAGAAAAAGTAAATTCTTGACGAAACATATTCGGCCATAATAGTCTTTTCGTTTTGAGTATTATGACAAAAAACTGTTTGGTAGAACCCACGAAACCTAGGTGTATGCCAACATAGTTTTCCTGCACTACTGATCTTCGGCAATGCTAGAACAGTTCCTCCTATGAGACTTGTCCAAAACCGGGAATGTATCGTAAGTGAAAGTGGTCCTATTTTACAGGAAATTATAAATATCCAATAGAGGTTGCTAAAAGAAAACCTTTACTGAATGTTCGAAGATGTTATTTTGTTATGGATTTAGCTAGGAGTAAGACATTCATCGAAGTTTTCTGTAAGAACTACGATTTTTCTGCCATGAAGTTTTCTATAATACCTACGAATGTTTGATTGTTGTATACTATAAGATCTACTATTGTTGTATAATGGAGTCTATAAGATATATTGTGATGGTTCTGTTATGTTGTTTTTCATAAGATCTACATTTGTTCTTGAATCGTTCTGTAAGATTTGCTGCTATGGGGTCTAATATAAAACATACGATTGTTCTGTTATGAATTCATCCATAGGGCAATCTTTCTATTGTTCTGTACGACCTACGATTTTTCTGCTGCGTAGTGTTCTATAAGACCTACGACTGTTCTGTAAGGCCTTCGACTGCATTGATATGAAATTTTCATTGCTATAATATATATTATAAGGCATACAGGGTAGACCAAAATTACCAAAGCGGTTTGCGTTCATTATTACTTTTTATTTAAAATTAATTATTAATTGTTTTAATACAGTATATTATTGTGTTTGAAGTCTTCTATAAGACTTGCGATATTCCTACAACAATTTTTTTTACAAATCGTGTGATTGTTCTGCCTTGAATTATCATCAAAGACTTGCGTCTCTGGATTCTTCTGGTTTGAAGTTGTTTATTGCATATACGATTTTTGGATTAAGAAGTCGTCTATAAGACCACGACTTATGTTATGTATTTGTCTATACAATTAGCTTTGAAGCTAAGACCTGAAATCGTTCTGCTAAAAACTTTTCTATACCTACAATACAACATACAAAGTCTACAAGACCTTTCGTAGGACCTGCTGCTATCTAGACTTCTGCAAGACATATGATTGTTCTGCTAAGAAGTTTTCCGTAAGATTTATAATTGTTCTATTATGAAGTCGTCCTGAGTTATTCTGTAAGACCAGTTATTATTCTGTTATGAATCTATGTCTTCTATAACACCTACGACTGAAATGCCTTGAAGACTTAAGTAAGAGCTATAATTGTCCTCCCAAGAGCTCTACGATTTTCGACGGCATGTTATTTTTCTACGCCGAATTCTTTTTTAACATGTGTTGACAAATGTTGAAACCTGCATTCTTATGTAGATATACTAAGTAACTTTAGCAGAGTTTTAGCATTAAAAGTATTTTTCGCTTACGGCTTTCTCTATTACATCTAATTAACGCAGAGTTTCAGGAATACTGACCTTTAGTGGTGGTGTGTAGATGGATACCCCGCAAATATCGCTACTATCGAGATCAGCAAATCCCACGTATGGTAGCCTGAGATTAGCATTGAGACAATAACTTGAAAATATCGTTAGTATGGCTATGGAAGGACAAACCTTCACAAAGAATGAAAGGCTTCTGGAGACCCAATGGGCTCTGTTACGGAGCATTTCATATTACTTTTAACAAACAGCTTGTGTTCATACGGTTTGAAGAATGTCTCAAATAAATCTGTCAATGTTGGCTATTCTCAAATGATCACAAAAGTCAAAGAAGTAGTCCGTAAGTAGTCCCGAGTGGAATGACTACTGTTACACCTTCAAAGCCTGTGAATAGGGACTCAACGCGAATGGTAGCCTGAGATTAGCATTGAGACAATAACTTGAAAATATCGTTAGTATGGCTATGGAAGGACAAACCTTCACAAAGAATGAAAGGCTTCTGGAGACCCAATGGGCTCTGTTACGGAGCATTTCATATTACTTTTAACAAACAGCTTGTGTTCATACGGTTTGAAGAATGTCTCAAATAAATCTGTCAATGTTGGCTATTCTCAAATGATCACAAAAGTCAAAGAAGTAGTCCGTAAGTAGTCCCGAGTGGAATGACTACTGTTACACCTTCAAAGCCTGTGAATAGGGACTCAACGCGAATTAAAATCCCGTTTCCATTTTTGAAGGCTGCCATAAAAATCATTTCTCGGAACCAGACAGAATATTACAATATTTTCTCCCTTATTTAAGTTAATATTACTTTGTTACAGTATTTTAACAGTTTCCCTTCATATATACTTCCCTTGTTGCGCAGTTCCGCTTAATTGTGGAGGCAATTAAACACTTTCTGCAACACCAGCGATTTAGTCTTTACAGAACTCAATTAAAACTTTAGTTCCTCCGAACTTTTTACAGTATTTTTTTTTTAATTATCAACAACATCTTTCTGCGCAAAACAGAAAGTCATGGCCAAACTTGAGGAACTACCATTAACGGAAACGGAATTATAACATTAACAAATTGCTTACGCATGTATGTCTTTGAATCAAGAATAAACATTCATAAATTTACTACGAACAATCATACACCATTAAAGTTTTAGTCCTTCGCACTACTGACCCATTTATCTAATAAAACTTTCATAGTATGATATCAACTTGTTTAACATTTAAACGAACAAAGAACAACGCCGAGAATCAAGTTTTTAGATATACATATAACAATACATACAAACACATAAATACGTGGCCACCAAGAAAAAAAAGTTGAAAAACAAAGTTTAGAGCCATCTAAGGAAAACACATCTATAAGGGAAACGGAAACCAACAACCAACAGGGCACATATGTTCACAGTTCTTCGCTTACAACAATGGCAAAGAGCGACATGAGTCCTTCTCCCATCGTTGGATATTAGAAAAACATACACGTAAACTAACTGGATACCACAAGGAGCTTGGAATTACACCAGAAAAAACAAAAATAACGCATAGCAAACTAGAAATGGGGTAAAGCTTCAAAGACATTCCTGCCACGTTACGTCGTCGTTGTCGGTACGTCCGCGTGGCTATGTGGAATGTCTAGGTGTGAGTATTTATTGTGGAAAACTAACTGACGCCAGAAGAATTTTACTGTGCGAGAAAGAAGGTGCTGAAGGGCCCTTTCCAAGGCCCACTCGTACATTCAATCAACAAAGAACTTAGAGATAGAGCAAATACAAGTCTTATAGAATACTTTAAAAGAAAACACTCGTAGTACTTACACGAACCATCATCGCAGGACAATCGCAGGTTTTAAAGAAGAATTTCGATGTGACAGAATAATAGCAGCAGAAAATCCACACCAGAACATTCGTGGCTTATACAGGAGACTTTATTATATAATAATATGTTTGACAGGGCAATCATAGCAAGGTAATCGTAAGACTTACGGAAAGCTTTGTAACAAAATAACTGTAGGTCTTAAAGTAGACTTCCCCGCAGAGCTGACACTAATTTTATAAAAAAGATTTGAGTCCTCATAACGTAATCTTACGGAAAACTTACAGAATATTTCACATTAGGACATTCAGAGGTATTACAGATGGCTCCACGTTGAATAGTCGTATATTTAATAGAATGCTTCATATCAGAAAATCATAAAGCAGACTACAAAGCACGATAAGTATTGGTCGTATAGACAACTTCAGAACAACTAAGATTATCAGTAGGTTGTAAATGAGAATTCATAGCCGAACAATCTTAAGAATTCGGTGGAGAATAATTTCATGTTGAACAATGGAAGGTCCTATAAAAAAATATTTATAGCAATTATTTCCTGAAGAAAATTCCAAAGCAGAAAAATCACAAGTCTTACTAAATAGTCCACAGCAGAGTCCTACAGAATCATAGATCTGTAGACCTCTACAGAATCATAGATCTCGTAAATGACCTCATAGGAAAAACTTGTTGATCTAACTGATCTCGAGATCCCAACATATTACCAGACTTGACTCATCTCAGAGAATATGACTGGAAGATACTGAGAAAATTCGTGTCTAGTACCGATTTCCTGTAACTCGTGAGGTATAAATAAGGAGCGCACAACAGGCCGAACCACTGGCTTAAGTGTATGTCCATGGACATGAGACGTTAAAACGTCTCCTTTCTTCAACCTAACCTAACCTAACTGATCTCGACAGTCTACTCGAAAGAAATAGAGCTATCTTTAGCTCGTGGTAGTTGTAAGGGAGCAGCAGATTGACAAGGATATAACGTTCAGAAAACGGATTTAATAGCATAGGCTTACATCAGAAATTAAAGCAGAAAAAATATAAAACTTATAGAAGAACATAATCGCAGAACTTGCAGATCAGTCGTAACAATGGCATTTCAATCATGAGTCTCAAATAAGACTTTATATTCAGAAGCCTTACTGATTAATTCCTAATAGATTCTTCAGAGGTCTAAGAGGGAAATTCCTAAAGACGTGATCGCAGCAGAAGAACATCGTAGGTCTTATAGAAGGGCATATATGTATATAGAAGACTCCTCAGTAGTGTATAATCGTCGTATAGAAAATTTCACTGCAGAACAATTTCAAGCTTAATAAATCGCTAGAGAATAGTTACATATTGTATAGAAGATCTTAAAGGCACAACAATCGCAGGTTCTATAGAAAACTCTACAGCACAAACATTCAAAGTCGTATAGCAAACTGCACGGCGGAACAATAGAAGGTCATATACAAATTTATTACATAGCGGTAGGTGATATAGAAAACTCAACAGCAGAACAATCGTAGGTCTTACTAAATACTCAACAATCCTAGATAAAATAGAATGCTCTACAGAAAATCAGTCACTTTATTTGTGATTAATTTATGCAGTAATATAAAACTAAGTTTTATAACGAAATAAAAAAACATCAACGAATCTTGGTGGTATAAAAGACTCAGCAGCAGAATGTAGATTATAGAAGTCTATAGAAGTAGAAATATGGTAGATTCCATACAAATATTTCATTGTGGAATACATCGACGAATAATAATTTTAGTTTTTATAAAAGGCTTCATAGCAGAATAACCTCAGTTCTAATAGAAAACTTCACAGCATAACAATGATAGGTCTTACTGATTTACCGCACCAGAACAATCGTAAATATAACAGAAAACAATACAGTAGAATAATGATCGATAATGTAGATGAAATATCAGCAGAAACATTCTATGTGCTATTAGTCGATTCCACAGCAGAGACGCTGATCTAATCTTAGGTCTTACAGGGGAATTCCGAAAGTGCCAATGGCAACTCTTATGATAATCTAAATATGGGTAGGTCTTACAACAGACTTCCTTACAATATAACTGCAGAACTTACGAAAGACTTGGTAATTCAACAATTACAGGTATCTGAGAAGATTTGCACATAAAATAAAGCCAAATTTCGTCCGCTCAGGTTATGTTCAGCTACAGAAACGTATTTCATGTTAAATTTTACCATTGCCCTGCTGGGAATCAAACTCAGCCTCTTAGGATTGCGAGACTAACACACCTACCTCTGAGGTACGATGGCCACAAAGAAAGACGCCCTCCTTTAGTATTGTATAAAAGAGAAATAGAAATATGTACATGACACATTTGAAAAGATCCTTTCACGCTTAATCAAAAAGGACCCTTCGTAAGAAGGCCTTAATCATTTCACTCTCAACTAGAAAATATGACCACACAAATTTATATGAATGTTTATGAGAGTTCTTCTTTTCGTTGGTTTAACAAAATATGTCGTCAGCAGGTCAGTCAGTCGTCGTCTGGTGGTGTGTGGTTAAAAAAAATATTTATGTGTCTGTATGTGTTTATTTCAGACATTCTGCTGCTACTGCTGCGTACAATTGTCGCCGTCGTCGTCGTTACAATACAAAAATAGAGTCTGAGTCTGGGAGAGTAATAAAGCAACACAACAAAACTTAATGGAAATAACATTGGCACCAAACCGAAAACGTCAACACAGGATACACCCTAAAATTTAAGACTATGATATGGAGAATTTCCCTCGCAAAGTAATCAAATGTCTAGCTAGAAATATAGCTACAAATCAGTTGAGAGTTAAAAAATAAAATATAATTAGATTATGTTAACATTCGTCAATATTATTTAGTATTCTACAATAATTTTGCTTCGAGTGTAAATGTACTTTGGAGCTATACGAACATTAACGTATCAGCAGATATGCACTGTTTTTCGATATGTTTATAACAAACTAAACTCGACATACAAATAAACGACATTTGCGTGATATAGGTTGAGGCTACAAACCTTAAATTATTTTAATGGACACAAACGAAAAATCGCGCAAAAGTCCAGTCGAGAGGAACTCACGGAAAAACTGTGTAAAGGGAATATAAACCAAACAAACACTGGTCTCTCATAGAATTGTGTAACTCTTTATATTGTATAAAAATAGAAGACTTGCATTGGGTCAAACACTGTTATTAAAATTCCATTAAGATGTCATTCAACCTCACCCGTGAGTTTTGACCCTTCTCCTGTTATACAAATAATTTGTCCTTTTCCAAGTGTTTCAACGTATACTTTTTTTATCTTTTTTTATATGTCCTGAGTACCAACTTGAATACCAACCAGTTAGCTGTTAACATTTATTTCCCTTTTGTGGTGGGCTGAATCTGTGCAGTGGGAAAACCCTGACCTAGCTCATCGACATGGCAAGAGGGCAATAACCAAAAAAAAAAAACAACTTTGTATGTATTTCTTGCAAAGATATTAAGGAGATGAATAAGAAAGAACTCTGCATTCACAAGCTCAAAGTTAAGGTAAACATTAGGTTCAGATCTTTAGAAAACTAGGGATTAGTGATGGAAAGATTATGACTATAGATTTTTCTGTACTGAAAAAAAGAATGAGAGAAATTTCCTATAAATATAGGATCTGGTTTTAATAGTCCAAACAAAACAAACTTGTATATCCTTTTATTTACTCTTGATAGGACCCTTTGTCTGTTATCGGGAAATGAGCGTCCCGATAAAATAATATATTTGACAGAAAATAGTCCAGACAAGCCATTATGTATATGAAAGATAATAGTCCGAACAGACCATTATCTGGCATAGCCGTAGCAAAACATTATCTGAAAGATATCCTAACAAACCATTACCTGATAGATAATATTAGTAACAGACCATTATCTAGTTATCCATTATATAATAGTATTTACAGGAAATTATGTAATAAATAATAATCTGATAGTCATTAACACTATTTTCTTAAAAATAGTAGTAGTAACAACCCATTATCTGAAAGATAATAGTCCTAACAGGCAATTACTTTGGAGTTTATAGTCCTACCAGGCCATTATCTGACATATAATAGCCCTAGTAGACCATTATCTGAGCGATAATAATCCAAATAGATTTCTATTTGAAAGATAATAGTCGTAACACACGATTATCTGAAAAATAGTTCTTCTAACAGAACATTAACTGACATATCATTTTAATACCAGACCATTATTTAACAAATAATATACCTAACGGATCATTATCTGATACAACAGACTATTACCGGACATATTTTATGTACGAGATAATAGTCCTAAAAGACCATTATTTGTGAGATAATAGTTTTAACTGATTATCATCTAGAAGATTATCAGGGTTGTTGTGGAATCCGATTGTTGTCGGAATCGGAATTGAAACCGAGAAAGAAAATAACTTTGGTGTCACAAAAGGTTACTTTTTCGATTTAAATTCCAATTCAAACAACAGTCGAATTCCACGACGAGAAAAAAAATAAATTTTGTGTCCCAGAAAGTTATTTTTTTTCTCGATTTCAATTCCGATTCCGACAGCAATCGGATTCCGCAACAACCCTGTATATTGCATGCATACCGTTATCTGATAAATAACAGACCTAACAGCCCAATCTCTGCGATGCAAACCAAGCAATATCGAGATAAAAATTCTAACATCCTATTATCTGTGAGGTAATAGTCAAATCTTTGTTATCCTCGACATAATAGTCCTAATACAGAATTATCTGGTGCTCAATAAACCGTAAGGACCATTTTCTACCAGATAATAGTATTAACTGACCTTTATTGGAGAAATAATTGTCTGACAGATAATAGGCCTAACAGACCATAATCTGACAGAAACTAGTCCTAACATATGATTATCTGACAGGTAATAGTCTTATCAGATCAATATTTGGTAATGGTCGTAACGGATCATTATCTGACATATAATAGTCATAACAGATCATTATCTAAATATAATAGTCCTAACAGACCATTATCTGACAGAAAAAAAATTCTTTACAGACCGTTATTTGACAATAAAGATAATAGTTCTAAAAGACCATCATTTGACAGATAACACAGTGCGACAGTCCAAAAACCGAGAACCGCGATACTATTTTTCTTGTAGGTCTTGGCGAGTAGAACAACGTTTGTTCTACGAAATTTGCCGGACACCCCCAAAATCCGGATTTACGGGTAAAAACCCGATTTTCTTGCCTTTTTTCACTTGAACGTCTATAACATTGTCAATTATTAACCGATTTTCAGTCTCTAAACTAATTTTAAAGCTGTGAGAATATAGGTTTTTTGTCCTACAAACACATTTTTTTAATTTTTTCCGTCATTTTCTAGTTTAGGCAATGTTTTTACCAATTATTTTGTGAGATAACGGTACGATTAATTGACTTACATAAATAGTATATTTTATAAGGGAAAAAATGCAATCAGCCTCTTAAATATCCGTTTGCAATTGACTGAGTTATTAAAGTTTCATTAAAACTAAATGTAAACTAAATAAAGACTAGTTTTGACGAAAAACAGTATCGTGTCATTTGCTTCTCAACTTGAGTTTATTTTGTCGCACTGTGTAATTGTCCTAACAAACCATTATCTGAGAAACAATAGTCCTAACAGCCTTTTATCAGACAAATAATAGTCCAGCCAGACAATTATATGACATATAATTGTCCCAAGAGACCATTATCTGACTGATAATAATCCTTATAGACCATTATTAAATAGACAATAGTCCTAGCAGAAAGTTATCTGACAGAAAATAGTCTTAACAGACCAATATCTGACAGATAATAATCGTAATTGACCATTATTAGACAGATAATAGTCCCAGCAGACCATTATCTGACAGATAATAGTCCTAGCAGACCATCATCTGACATATAATTGTCCTAACAGACCATTATCTGAGAGACATCAGTCCTAACAGCCTGTTATCAGACCAATAATAGTCCTGTCAGACCATTATCTGGCTCATAGTAGTTACATTACAGAGATTATAGGCCTAACTGACCAATATCTGACAGATAATAGTACTAACACGTCACTATCTGCCAGATAGTACTACTAACACACCACTGTCTGAAAGATAATAGTCTTACCAGACCATTACCTTAAAGATAATAGTTCTAACAGAACATTATCGGAAAGGTAATAGTCGTAAAAATAATAGTCCTAACAGACCAATATCTGACAGAAAATAGTACTAACATAGCAGACCACCATCTGACAGATAATTGTCCTAACATACCATTATCTGAGAGATAATAGTCGTAACAGCCTGTTAAATATTCCCAACAGACCATTTTCTGGCAGATAATAGTTCTAACTGACCATTATCTGGTAGAACAATTTTCTAAAGGGTCATTATATGACAGAGATAAAAGTCCTAACAGACCATTATTTGACACAAAAATGTTCTAACAAATCGTTATATGACGGTTAGTTGCTTCAACAAACTATTATCTGATAACAGATCATTATTTAAGAGACAATAGTCCAATAGTAACAATTATGTGATGGAGATTAATACCTATATATAAAACATTATAAAGTTCAGTCCCATAGTTTCCAATCCGCTTTGTTGCAGTATATAAACTATACTTTCTTTCTATAAATGTCACACTTTCCACCTCTAGATAACCTTTTTTTTGATGTAAACTTTTCTGTGAGAGAAAGTTTACCCATTTGAAGGGTTTTTTTTTAGTTTTCCCACTGTTAAACTCGGTTCTTATTCATCCTATACATCACTGCCAAGTACACACAAGCCTTTTGTGTGCTTTGAAACATATTTCGGCTTTTGTTCCGATGCAAGCGGAAATGTGGGAATGTGTTCCTGCTGCAACTGAGGATGCTGAGGAGGAGCGTTATGCTGGCAATGGCTGGCTAGCGCAATACAAAGCATTTATCTGGATTTATGTACGAGTATGAATATGATCCCCAATGAAGAGGAATAAAAAAGAAAATTGGAATGTAGCCACATTTCATAGCCATTGTCACGGTAAATTGAATTTTTAATGCAATCATTGAAATTTGTTATAAATGGAATTTGTAATATCGTTTTTTTAAACAACTAATAAGAAGAGAACAATACATTTGCCGCAGTAACTTTTCGTTTAAGTTGAATTCAATTCAAATACAAAAGGGTTAGTGATTAGATGAGCATTAATAGAAATTACAATTGTTATTTCTGTGAAAAGATAGCGATAGTACGAATTTCAATGTTCAATGTCTTATTAATTTTGTTTGCAAAATTTTAAATCGTGTTATCAAAAGTCTTATCTCCAGGTGTTTCCATCAATTTGTTGATTCATGAAAAACGCATTATCTGTATCACTACGTCGTGATAGTGACGTGTCCTTATCACTGTAATCGAAAGTTAGCAATTCATTTTCATGAAAGTAATTGATAGAGTTTCAATTGCATCAGCATTTGCTCGATTAGAATTTATACAACTGCTGCATTGCATTTCATTGTTTTTGTTTTATTTAAACGCCTTGCAATACATAGTTTCCTCGATGCGAGTGTAATTGTAAAATATCACTTCTCTAAAGCTCTTGGCTGTCTATGCTAAGACCTAAACTAAAAGTAGAACAATGTTATCTTGATAACAACATCAGTGTCACAGTGGGGGAATTTGGAAAAGAGGCAACATAAATATGTTCGTTCCTTTGTTTCTTAACTAGTCAACCGATTATTGTGAAACTCGATACACGTTTAAGACAGATCTGACAGAGAATACATTGAACATTATCAGGCAGATAATGGTCCTAATAGAACATTATCTTGCAGAAAATAGTTCTATTAGAACATTATCTGACAAACAATAGGCCAGACAGACATTTATTTGTAGGCTAATTCTCCTGACAGACCTTTATCAGAAATATAATACTCCTAACTGACCATTATCTGAAGGAATATGTAGTCCTAGCAGACCATTATTTAAAATATAATAGTATTCACAGACCATTATCTGACAGATAATATTCCTAACAGTCCATTATCTGTCAGAGGATAGCACTAACAGACCATCATCTGACAGATAATAGCCCTAACAGACCATTATCTGACGGATAATAGTTCTAACCGACCATTATCTGATAGAAAATTGTCCTCTCAGGCTATTATCTAACAGATAATTGTTCTCTCAAGCTAGTATCTCATTGATAATAACCTCAACAGATTATTATCTGACAACGGGCGGACATAATTCAAATATTTGTTCATAAAACATAAAAGGTCACCCCTTCGATAATTTATAGTTTTTCCCTGAAAGGTGAATTGATGAAAATTTTGAGTATTTAGCTCAATTGTTTAAAAACAAACGAAAATTCAACCAATTATATATGTTTAAAACTCTACACAAAATACTGCGATTCACTTTTTTAGAAAATATACATCACTTGAGAGATCGATTTCCAAAAAAAGTGTAAAAGCACAAAGTACGAGCAAAAATGAATTCACTTGAATTTTGAGTGTATTTGCTAGTTATAATAACAACTCTACAAAGTTTTTGTGGTACACTTTCAGGGCCTTTAAATCTCACAAACAATAATATATCGTACATCACAGGAGAGCTACTATCTTCAAGAGATGCAGAATTTTGGAAGCCCTAAAATTTTTAGAATGTAATCAATTGAAAATATATTTACAAAGATTTTGGGATAAAATCGTAGTGTATTTTTAAAAATGGGAATACAAATGTTAGGAAAATTATTGTTTTGGCTAGTTGTTATTCATATATTTTTCCCGCCCTAGCCACATTTCCTGTCCACATATATCTTCCGCCTTTTCGTTGCCAAAGAATTTCCCAACAACTCCATTTTGGATATGCCTTCAACATTGTTGTTGTGCCCTTATAAAAATAAGATATTTATGTTCGTCTACATCTTTGGTTGGAGTTGCGAAAGAGTTCATTTGCTTGTGGTTTGAAAGTCTAAAATTAGTAGACGCTCAAATTGGTATTCCACCTATCCGTCGGTGCATGCATTGGCTGCTTGGTGGTTTGGCGGAGTACTTGCGCTCGTAGTTGGATAAATTTAGCACAACAGTTCAATGTAACTTTCAGTAATGTGTCGTCAAAGTGTTTGTCTTGCCCCCTTTCGTCTTTGATGTTTGAGTGCTGTGGAGTTGCAAATTGCAATTTGCAACTTGAAATTCGTTGCACATCGAGCATTCATGTCATTTTCGAGCATTGTCACTTTAAAGCAATCAGATGGATGGATGGACGGACGGACGGATGGATGAATACACTGAGCAAAATATTTAAGACATTAACATAGAGTTTGAGGCTAAGACAATAGAAATTTTAAATAAATACTGTTCATACTAAAACTTTAAAAGCACAAGGTAGGTAACTCACATTAAGTAAATTGTTTACAGAACTTATTTAAAATTTAGGTTGTCCTCCTTGACTAGAAATCAAAGCCGATGTCTTAATTTTTGTATATGGTTAAACAAAACTGTTGTAGCAAAAATAAATAGTACCTAATGCTTTAAACAATGACGCTATTTGTCTTTAACTAAAAGAAAATTCGAAATTAACTCAAAGGAAATTCAAAATTATTTAGTATTAGTGTACTCATTTTTGAGTGTTGTAAGTTTAAATACGGAATCTAATATTTTTATTATTGTTTCATTTGGCTCGAAATCATTGCCACATTTTTGTAATTTATGAACAATTTCCTTAATGCTACTAAAAGTTGTTTTCAGTGTAAAGATACAACAAGTTTTGCTTCTTATCATGTTCAATTATTTAATTTACAATTAATCGTAGTATACTGTCAAGATTGAATTAAACCGTAATTAAATTTTATTTTTAGCTCAACATGGGGAAGTGGACATTTAAGAAACAGAGTGTTGATTATTTAATTTAGAAAATATGTATATACGACTAAGAGATAAATAATGTAATTAATACAAGGGTAAAATTTATGAGAAAATGCTAAAGTTCACAAAGCACTGAGCTGGGTGGTGGACTTTTCATCTATAATTATTTTATGTAAGGAAAATATTAGATCGCTTTTTTAAAAATCTATCTAATAAATCTACGAAACTTGCTAACATAAAATATTGCTGCAAAAAGTAAGAAATTTTCAAGAGATAAAAAGAGAAATAACAAATTTCTATCAAATTGTGTATAAATACAAACTTTCTATTAAATT
Source organism: Eudasyphora cyanicolor (assembly GCA_963930755.1). Taxonomy (NCBI): domain Eukaryota; kingdom Metazoa; phylum Arthropoda; class Insecta; order Diptera; family Muscidae; genus Eudasyphora; species Eudasyphora cyanicolor. Next base: position 9,447,940 of record OZ005737.1, read on the forward strand.
TTCTACAAATAAAAAATTTATAAGAAAAATTTTTTAGAAATAAAAAATTTCGAAGAAATTTCCAATAAATAAAAAATTTCAATGAAATTTTCTATAAATAAAAAATTTCCAAGAAATTTTCTATAAATAAAAAATTTCTATAAATAAAAAATTTCTAAGAAGTCTTCAATGAATAAAAAATACTAAAAAATTCGGCGAAATTTCCGAAAAAAAGTGAAAGAAATTTCCGATAATAAAAAAAAATTGAGAAGAAATTTCCGACAATAAAAAATTTTGATGAAATTTCCGATAAATAAAAAATTTCGATGAAATTTCCGATAAATAAAAAATTTTTATGAAATTTCCGATAGATAAAAAATTTCGCCGAGATTTCCGATAAAAAAAAATCTAAGAAATTTTCTAAAATAAAAAATTTGTAAGAAATTTTCTATAAATAAAAAAATTTTAACAAATTTTCTATAAATACAAAATTTGTAAGAAATTTTAAATAAAAAATTTCTAAGAAATTTTAAATAAAAAATTATGAAGAAATTTTCTACAAATAGAAAATGTCTAAGAAATTTTCTACAAACAACAAATTTCTAAGAAATTTTCTACAAATAAACAATATCTAAGAAATTTTCTATAAATAAAAAATTCTAAAAAATTTCTTATAAATAAAAAATTTCTAAGAAATTTTCTATAAATAGAACATTTTTAAGAAATTTTCTATAAATAAAAAATTTCTAATAAATTTTCTATAAATAAAAAATTTCTAATAAATTTTCTATAAATAAAAAATTTCTAAGAAATTTTCTATAAATTTTCTAAGAAATTTTCTATAAATAAAAAATTTCTTACGAAATCGATCTCTCAAGAATATTCTAAAAAAGCAAGAGTGAATGGAAGAACTTTGTGTAGAGTTTTAAATATAAACAATTGGGCTAAATACTAAAAAATTTTATCCATTAATCTTTCAGAGAAAAAACTATAAAATATCGAAGGAGTGACCTTCTATATTTTATGAAAAATATTTGAATTATGGCCGCCCGTTGTCAGATAATGGTCTGTTAGGTTTATTATCAATCAGATAATAGCTTGAGAGAACAATTATTTGTCAGATAATAGCCTAAGAGGGCAATTATCTGTCAGATAATGGCCTGTTTGAACTATTATCTGTCGGATAATGTTCTGTTAGGATTATCATCTGTCGGATAATGGTCTGTTAGGATTATAATCTGTCAGATAATGCTCGGTTAGAACTATTATCCGTCAGATAATGGTTTGTAAGGGCTATTATCTGTCAGATAATTGTCTGTTAGGGCTATTATCTGTCAGATAATGGTCTGTTAGGACTATTAACCGTTAGATAATGTTTTTTAAGAATATTATGTCTGGTATCGACGTGTTAAGGCTATTATCTGTCAGATAATAATTTGTTAGGACTATTATCTGTCGGATACCGTTCTGTTACTACTATTATCAGTCAAATAATGGTTTGTTAGAACTATTATCTGTCGGATAATTGTCTGTTAGGATTGTCATCTGTCAGACAATGGCGGTTAGAACTATTATCCGTCTATAATGGTGAGTTAGAGGTATTATCTGCCAGAAAATGGTCTTGTAGGACTATTATCTGTCAGATAATGGTCTGTTAGTGCTATTATCTGTTTCTAAGAAATTTTCTATAAATAAAAAATTTCTAAGAAATTTTCTATAAATGAAAAATTTCTAAGAAATTTTCAATAAATAAAATATTTCTAAGAAATTTTCTATAAACAAAAAATTTTAAGAAATTTTCTATAAATAAAAAAAATTTAAGAAATTTTCTATAAATAAAAAAATTTTAAGATATTTTCTATTATTAAAAAATATTCCATAAATAAATAATCCTAAGAAATTTCCTATAAATAAAAAATTCTCTATAAATAATAAATTTCTAAGAAATTTTCTATTAATAAACAATTTTTAAGAAATTTCCTGTAAATAAATAATTCTAAAAAATTTCCTATAAATAAAAAAATCTCTATAAATAATAAATTTCTAAGAAATTTAGAGATACTTTTTTCAATAGTCTTTTTTTTGACAGATCACGTGTGAGTCGTGTCATGCTGTCATGTTATTTTTGTTAAGTATTGTTTGGCATTTAATCATGGAAGGACTTACGCCTGAACAACGTTTACAAATTATTCAGTTTTATTATCAAAATAATCGTTCGCCAATTGCGCTATGCCCATTATTTTAATCCAAAAAAAAAAACACTCCAGTTGACCCACGACCTTGACACCCATGAGCAATATTTTGGCTCTCGTTAAGAGCTATCTTTTTGCCATTGACCGATTCCCGATCCGACGTACCGGAATCATCGGTCCATATTTCTTCAAAAATGATACCGTGCCATGATAACCGACTATTTGATTGCTAAAATTTAAGCTCGTGATCTCGGCGACATTTGGTTTCAACAAGACGGCGCCACTTCCCACACATCGCATCAATCAATGGATTTATTGAGAGAACACTTCGGCGAGCAGAAAAGTTCACGTTTTGGGCCGGTCGATTGGCCAACAAGATCGTGTGATATCACACCGTTAGACTTTTTCCTGTGGGGATATGTAAAGTCTAAAGTTTATGCGGAAAAACCCGCCTCGATTGAGGCCTTGGAGCAAAACATCACGCGTTTCATTTGCCAGTTACCAGTCGAAATGCTCGAACGAGTCATCGAAAATTGGACTCAACGGATGGACCATCTGAGACGTAGCCGCGGCCAACATTTGATAGACATAATCTTCAAAAAATAAATGCCAAAGAATGTTCTTTCAAATGATAATAAACGGAAATTTCCAATGATATTTTCAACTATATTTTAGTTCTTAAATTAAATTAGTCCCTGTTCTACTGATGTTTAGAAACTGCTGAAATGGGGTAAACTATTTTATGTTTACGCTCTTCGCAGTTGACGATTTTTTAAAATATCATTCCCGGCCTTTGAATAAATTAAATTTTGATTTTACCTTAATAAACTTATCATTTTAAATTGAATTTTATTATTCTTCTTCGATATCATCTTTTCGCCTTTTAGCGAGAAATGTCTACAAAAATATGCATTTTATTCAAACATGGCAAAGCAGAAAAAAAATTGCAACAATCTCGAGTTCGTGATGTATTCTACTCACAGATGACGACGTAGGGAGGAAATTAAAATTTATTTCCATCAGCGTAAAACAAAAGCCCCAAAGTCAGCAAAATTTTTAGGTATGTTTGTTTTTTCAAATGACAGCAAATGTTTTAGAAAAAGCAAAATGTGCAAAGTCGACTTTGAAGGTAACTATTAAAAAAATAATTTTTATAAAAAAGGCGGACTGAGAAGAATAATTATATTGCAATTAAATATGCATATAAATCATGCAATTATATTATATTAAGTTATCCACCTAAATTTCAATATCCGATATGGTAATGGGAATACTCGCATATTATTTGTAGGGTGCCAACAATGATTCAACACTCACTAAGCTAAACTTTAAGGTACACCTTTGCATCCGCGTGCGATAATACAAATTTTCGCAGCAAAAAGCAAGGAACACACCTTAACTAATGGATTCCAAACACATATTTTCGAGTAACACACATGGCTACATTGACAAACATTGCTTTGATATGTTCATATGTACATTGGAACATTCCAAACCCATTAGTTGTACTACTACAATCAACTCCCATTGGGATGGACGGGCGGGCGAACTGTTAGGTTCCTCCATATGATGGAAAAGTGGGTAAACAAATCAAAGTCCTCATAAATGAAGAGCTAATGTCACAACAAAGTGCAAATGTGTTACAACCATAAATATGACAAGACAGCTAATTAACCCAAAGGAAGAAAAGGTGTGTTAGTAAACGAGAGAGAGAGAGTGGGAGAGGGGTTGCGAATGACCACCAGGGAAATTGTTCAAATGAAAACACGCATACATTTCTTTGATTGATACGAGGAGTGTCCATGAATTAGCTAAACTATATGTGTCATTGTATATCCGGGACAAAAATGTCTCTAAAGAATTTTCAGTAAATATTTAAGTGATTTTCTTAAATATTTACCAATTTCTTAAAATTTAATTTTAATTTATAGTTTTTTATTCAATTTATAGAAATATTCTAAAAAATATTTATGCAAAATCTAAGAATCATTTTTTTATGTTACAGACTTTCTATAAATAAAAATATTACGAGGTTTTTCCAACTATTTTTTTTAATATTTCTACAAAAACCAACATTTATAATGTTTATTTACAAGATTTTTTTAAATAAAATAATTCTCAGAAATTAATGTAAATAATGAAGGGTCTAAAAAAATATTGAAACAAAATAAAAAGAAATTTATATTTATTTACTAAAAAAAATTTAAGAAAATGTCTATAAAAAATTTATCTAGGAAACTAATATAAAAAAATCTAGGAACAAAATATATATATCAACATTTTCTAGAAATAAAACCGTTCTAAGAAATTTTTAGAATTAAAATATTTCTTAGAAATTTAAAAAAAATGTGAAAAAAATATTTTTCTACAAATAAAAAATTTAGAATTTTTTTAGCAATTAAAAATTTAAAAGAATATTTTGGCAATAAAAATTTGTATAAATCTAAAAAAAAATCTAAATTTTCTACAAAAATAAAATCCAAGAGAAAAAATTTTTTATAGAAATACAAAATGTATAAAAATTTTTCTAGGCATAAAAAATTTTCTAGACTAAAAAATAAACTAAAATAAAAAAATATTAAAAATTTTCTATTAATACATTTTCTAAGAAATTTTCTACAAATAAAAAATTACTAAAAATTTCTATTAATAAACAATTTGTAAAAATAAAGAATTTCGAATAAATTTTCTATAAATAAAAAATTTCCAAGAAATTTTCTATAAATAAAAAATTTATAAAAAATTTTCTATACACAAATTTATAAGAAATTTTCCATAAATAAAAAATTTTCTATAAATGCAGTTTATAATAAATTTTCAATAAATAAAAAATTTCTAGGAAATTTTCCATTAATAAAAAATATCTAGGAAATTTTCCATCGATAAAAAATTTCTAGGAAATTTTCCATAAATAAAAAGTTTCTACGAAATTTTCCATAAGTAAAAAAATTCTCGGAAACTCCATAAATAAAAAGTTTCTACAAAATTTTCCATAACTAAAAAATTTCTAGGAAATTTTCCATAAATAAAAAAAATTCTAGGAAGTTTTCCACAAATGAAAAATGTCTACAAAATTGTCCATAAATAAAAAATTTATAAGAAATTTTCCATACAAATGTTATAAAAAGAATTTATAAAAACTTCTAGAAATAAAAAATTTCTTAATTTTCTAGAACTAAAAAAAATTTTTAAATTTCCTAGAAACAAAAAATTACTAAAAAAATTTAAGAAAATTTCCATAAATAATGTTTTTAGGAAATTAATTAATTAATTATCAAAATTTACTAGAAATAAAACAATTCTAAGAAATTTTTAAAATTAAAATTTTTCTTAGAAATTTAAAAATATTGTGGAAACAAATATTTTTCTACAAATAAAAAATTTAGAAAAAATTTTTTAGCAATTAAAAATTTAAAAGAATTTTTTGCAATAAAAAATGTATATAAATCTAAAAAAATTCTAAATTTTCTACAAAAATAAAATCTTTAAGAAAAAAAAATTCTAAATCTATAAAAATAAAATCTCTAAGAAATTAAAAAAAAAGTGAAATTAATTATTTTAAAGAAAAATATTTTTTAAGAAAAAAATCCAAGAAATGTTATATAGGGTAGTACTACCATAATGTACGATGTTAATTGTGAGTCACACGTGGCGAGCATTTGGCCGATATTTTGTTTCACACAGTGGACATTTTTTATATATAAAAATTTCCAAGAAATTTTCTATAAACACAAAAGTTCCAAGAAATTTTCTATAAATACAAAAATTTTTTATAAATAAAAAAATTCTATACATAAATTTCTAAGAAATTTTCCATAAATAAAAAATGTCTAGGAAATTTTGCATAAATAAAAAAATTCTAGGAAATTTTCCATAAATAAAAAATTTTAGAATATTTTCCATAAATAAAAAATGTCTGCGAAATTTTTCATAAATAAAAAAATTTTCGGAAATTTTTCATATATAAAAATTTTTTACCGTTTTCCATAAATACAAAATTTTATAAATACGAAATTTCTAAGAAATTTTCCATAAACAAAAAAAATTATAAGAAATTTTCCATAAATAAAAAATTTATAAGAAATTTTCCACAAATAAAAAATTTATAAGAAATTTTTTTTATTTGTAAAAATTTCTTATAAAATTTCTATAAATAAAAAATGTCTAGGAAAATTAATATAAATAAAAAATTTCTAAGAAATTTTATATAAATTAAAAATTTTCTATAAGTAAAAAAAATTCGAACAAATTTCCTATAAATAAAAAAATTCCTAAGAAATTTTCTGTAAATATAAAATTTATAAGACATTTTCTATAAATAAAAAACTCCTTAAGAATTTCCTAAAATTAAAAAATTCCTTAGAAATTTTCTATAAATAACAAATTTTAAAGAAATTTTCTATAAAAATGTATAGAATTTGATTAGAAATAAAATAATGTATAAAAACTTTTCTAGAAATAAAAAAATTAATTTTCTAGAATTAATTAGAAAATTAATTTTTTTACCTAATATACGAATTGAAAATATTCTACCACATATTTGTTAACTTTTTGGGGGCTATATCTAAATCGGTTCAGATTTAGATATAGCCCCCATATATGTATATGTTACCCCCGATTTGAAATTCAATAGCTGTAGAAACTGTATTTTATATCCGATCACAGCGAAATTCGGCAGAAAGAGGTTTCTTATTACACGAAGGAATACTGCCAAATTTGGAGAAAATCGGTTCAGATTTAGATATAGTCCCCATATAGATGTTAGCACCGATTTGACATTCAAGCGCTGTAGAGACTGTATTTTATATCCGATCAGTACGAAATTCGACAGAAAGAGGTTTCTATTTTACATGAATGAGTATTCAGGGAAAATCGATTCAGATTTATATATAAGCTCCATATATATGTTCCTCCTAATTTGGTTACAAAGCGCTATAGAAGTTGTACTTTACTTCCGATCATTACAAAATTCTCCAGAAAGATGTTTCTCAATTTAGGAACGAATATTGCTTAATTTAGCGATTATCGGTTCAGAATTAGATATATCCGCATATATATGTTCTTACCCATTTACCAATTATTCCAAATTATTATCGCAATAACCCTTATCGCATTGTTAGGGAGGTGTAGGGTATTATATAGTCGGCCCCGCCCGACTTTCTGCCTTTCCTTACTGGTTATATTTGGAAACAATTTATACATATGACTCACGCTTCTTTCTCAATTTTCGCAAAGTTTTTAAACAATCCTTCCATGAAAATAAAATTGCGGAAAATGCCTAATTTCTGCCTTATTGACATTTGGTTTTCATGTTGGCATGTATTCGACTATGTACGAGTATCCACAGCCCAAAGCAGTTATCATCATTATTGTCGTCAACATTGCCGCCAGCCAGCATTGGTGGCAACGATAGCTGGATGAATGACATCATCCATCCATCCAGTGTTGGAATTTGTTATTTTCTACATTTTTATTTTATTTGTGGCAAAGATAGAAAAGCAAAAGTTTCTAAGCAATTTATGTTTTAATGTTATTTTCTTTATATGTGTCCCATTCGTAAATAAAGCCACGTTTTGTCGATATTTTCCTATAGCATAGCTGTGGCTATGCCACCTCCAATGTCTATGATGATGATAGCCACCATGATGGTTAGAACATGGTTGGTGGTTCTTTATCATGACTTTCTTCCTCTCATTCATTCGCTAAAGGTCAATGGTGCTTCAAAGTCAAGACCAATAATGAGGCATGGAACAAACAAATTGATGGAAATACAGAATAACACTAGGAAACAATTGGCAAGAGCCAACGGCCGTGGTCGCTTAACGTTGTGAAGGAGAGACGGAGGGGGTAATTGCGTCATTTTTATCAAAGTAAGACCGCCTCCTCTCCTGCTCGTTGCTCAGGCTGTACTAGTTATCTGTATGTACGAGTATGTACGGATGGAAGATGACTGTATCAAGTTTCAGGTTCATGTGGAAAATTTATATCCACTTTACATTGCGGAGGAAAAAAGCGAGCGAAAAGAGAAAATCTTTTCTCAGTTTTTCTTGAAATTTCGAATTTTACCTTTACGAAATTTTCTCGTAATGGTTGGATAGACAGATCTGTTTCGGGAGCCACCAAACTCCCATTGTCAATATCCTGTGCGTATATATTCTAATGATCGACTGAAGTAATCGTTGGAATAAGGATATTGACAATGGGAGTTTGGTGGCTCCCGAAACAGATCTGTCTATCCAACCAATTCAACCACACCCAATACATGTCACTTACTTCTTCTTTAATTTTTTAACAATCTTGAGCTATTAGAGTTTTATTAGAAATAACAAATTTATAAAAATAAAAAAATTTTTATATTTCTAGAATTAAACAAAAAAAATACAAAAATTTTCTATTAATAAACAATTTCTAAGAAATTTTCTATAAATAAAAAATTCCAAAGAAATTTTCTATAAATAAAAAATTCCAAAGAAATTTTCTATAAATAAAAAAATTTTAATAAATAAAAACATTTAAAGAAATTTTCTATAAATAAAAAATTTCAAAGAAATTTTCTATAAATAAAAAAAAATTCAAAGAAATTTTCTATAAATAAAAAATTTCAAAGAAATTTTCAATAAATAAAAAAATTCAAAAAAATGTTCTATAATTAAAAAATTTTAAAGAGATTTTCTACAAATAAAAAATTTCAAAGAAATTTTCTAAAAAAAAAAATTTCAAAGAAATTTTCTATAAATAAAAAATTTCAAAGAAATTTTCTATAAATAATGAATTTCTATAAACTCACTAAACACCTGTCATAGGGGTGATTTTTAACCTTTTCCACAAAAGGGACCAAAAAGACCCCTACGTTTAGGAGCTAGAGGGTTAAAATGTTCAACAAAAATTATCCCCGTAGTGTTCTTTGAAATCGCCAATACACGTATATTCTCTTTTTACCCCCTCTATCAGAATCCTTTGTCAGAACCTTGTTTTTTGTATTCCACGGAGTAATTATTCTTAATGTAGTTATTTATTTGATCAATGCAAGATGTTGGGGGACTGTATCTGGTTTGTTTGATGAGTTAAGAAACAACAGTTTTGTCCAGGTCTCAGCTTTTGTCCACGTATGTATACCATTAATCGGTTTAGTATTATTTTCATAAATATTTTAAAGGCAGCTGAGCCTATAGTAATACCGCGCCAGTTATTGAAATCTGTTCACCTTTTTGGGAATTTTTATAATTAGATCATTCATTATGTCCACAGGATACGTTTTTCAACCAATCCTGCAGAAATTTGATTTTTTATATTTTGTATACACCATAACTATTGCTACTGGAGATGGCGAATATCGGGCCATGCCTTTATATAATTTACATATAAAGGTCCCTTCCATATAAAGGTCCCTTCTATATAAAGGTCCCTTCTTGCGGCTCTAGAGAACGCGTTTTAACCTATCTGGATAAAATGTAAGCATACGAGTATATGTATGTAAATATGTGCGGTCCGGATGGACCATCATATAAAAGTACTGTAGGAGCCCGCAGTTGCATGTATTACTTAACAAATAAAGGTACACTCGCCACCGGCAGACTTTAGTCTGTTTGTTTTGTTTTTTAAATTGAATCATTAATTTCTGATTTCAATCAATTCTTTAATTAATTAAAATAAAAATGTTTGACTGGATATTTTTATAATTGTATAGGTAATTAATTACAAATGTGATATATCCCGCATAAAAATTAAATGTATTAATTATCGGAAATGTTAGTGGAGTCAATTTATTTTGTAATTGAAGACAGTTAAAATGGCAATTATATTTTAAGTAATAGAAAAGTATTTTATATTTTGTACAAAATTTAAAAATTATTGCATTTTATTTTTCCCCAACTTACGATTTTTCCACTGTCGTTACTTTATGACTGATTTAAATGTTACTATACGTATCCATTGTTACTTTTGTCGTTTGGCATTATTAATGACTTGCAACTCTTCCCTGTTTCCAGATATGCCGCCTACTATTGGAAAGTATCGCGTGAGGGTCGTCGCTGCTACATGGATTACTATTACACGGAGCATGGCAAGCAAATGTATGGTGTCCCCCTCGGTGGTATTGGTGGTGGTACCATAGGTCGTGGTTATGCGGGGGAATTCTGTCGTTTCCAAATGCGTCCTGGAATGTATGAATACAATACGGTACAGGCCAATCAATTCATAGTGACCATAAAGGATGTAAAAGGCGAGACCATCTATCAGAGTTTGCTGTCGAAAAGCAATTCCAGGTAAGTGTCAAATGGAAAGCCTCTTTTTGTTGTACTGCAGTTTGCTTTGGTTGTTGACACTTGTTGCATGACGATGACGTTGGTGGCAGAGTCAGATTGTAACTCATTCACTCATTTGCCTACGACTGTAAATTGCTTTCGAGTGCTTTATTGTGTCAAATGTCTTTTCATATCGCCCCCATTTTTTCATCCCCTACGAACGTTCCACAGTGGGTGGAATTGCGAAAAATATATTTATATAAAACTGTTGTTTCTTAACTCATCAAAAAAAGCAATGAAATTTGGCAAATTTTGTAGAAGAAGATTTAGTTTGAAATTTGGTCCTTCACGCTGAAAAAATATCGCTTCTGTAGTATATTGTCCCAAACATATTAGGCTTGAATTATACATATGTTTAGGGTACACTCCAAATATATAATATTTGCCATACACAAATATTATATGGTTGGGAGGATATTGTTCTAAACAAAAATATGTTCCCATTCTAACATTTTTTAATTTGGAACTAGTATTTTGTATTTATGTATTTTGGCAATGTATCAATGCCTTAACTTAAAGACAAGATTTCTGTTTTTCAGATGTTCCAAGAGCATTTTTTTATTCATTTTATATGTTTGTAAAATTTAATTAAAACTTAAATCGTATAATCTTTCGTAAATATAAATTGCATTGATGGATTGACAAAATGTGATGAATTGGAATACTTATAAATTAAAATTTATTAATGTAAAACAACAGCTAATGCTGCTAATGTCATTTTTAACTATAATCTAGGAAAAACTAACTCAAATTCGAAAAATTCAGCAAAGTTTAAAAAATCATTTTTAAATAAAATATATTTGGTAAACATCTTAAACAATAACTTTGTTTGTGAGTAAATACATATTTTATTTGTGAAAGTCAGTGCGCAAATATATATTGTTCTAATATATTAATATATGCGTTCCAAACAAAGTTTCATGATTTTCAAATAATATTTGTTTGTTAACAAATATATAATATTTAAAAAATTCGTTTCCAAATATATTTTTTTCAATTCAAACATATCAAAAATTGCGATTTTCCTCCGTGTTCTATATCTGTCATACAGTGGCGGAGATAGAAATTCTCTAAATAGTTCACATATGCGTGGGTTTGGGTTTCTGAATCCACTGTAAAGAAAAATCTGTCGACAATGGACCGAATTGTCCAATTTTTCAATTCCAACTTAGCTGCAGTTTATACGAGGTATCTGTACAAACGAAGTATCTGTTCTTACATATAGCTCTATTAGTGTAGATAAACCCTTTCAATTAAAAGGCCCCCACAACCATATTAAAAATGTTCATGCCACGCTTTCCCACAAAAAAATTATCTTAAATTATATTTCTTTTTTAATATGACTAATAGATAAAATTTCCTCGAAAATTATTTTTTTTGCAAAATTTTCACGAAAATGCATTTTTTTGCAAAATTTAAAAAAAAATCTTTGAAATTGCATTTCTCTAAAAAATTACTTTGGAATCGAATTTTTCTAGAAAATATAATAAAAATTTAAATTTTCCACAAAAATCTGCCAATTTTTTTTTTACAAAATTCCTTCAAATTAGCTTTTTTTTCTACAAAATTTCTTCACATTTGTATTTTTCAATGTACGAGGGATGATGATTACTGAATTGTCTTTTTTTGGAGATATGCGCTTTTAGCAAACAGTTCTTGTTTAATGTTACTTGGCTGTGCGTATATATTTAATAATTTCGACTAAAGTAATCGTTGTAATAAGGAAATTGATAATGGGAGTTTGGTGGCTCCCGAAACAGATCTGTCTATCCAACCATTACAACCGCCCCCAAAACATGTCACTTACTTCTTCTTTAAGTTTTAACAAAGTTGTTTTCATATACTGAAAACAACAACAACGATCTTGAGCCTGAGTGAAAAAACAAAATATGTACTATTTTTCAAAAAGTTTTATTGAAATCTAATTTTTCTACTAAAATTCGTTGGCATTTTTATGCAAAATTTTTTTGAAATTACATTTTCAGGAAAAATCGTTGAATTGCATTTCTCCAGAAAATTTTGTTAAAATTACATTTCTCTACAAAATTTCTTAAAATTAAATTTTTTCTACATTTTTTTTTTTAATTTAATTTTTCTTGAAAATTTTGTAGAAATTTCATTTTTCTTATATATTTCATCGATTTTTCTAGAAAATTTCGACAAAATTGCATTATTTTAGAAAATTTCCTGTTAACACCCCTTAATCCGATCAATAGCCATTAATCCGGACATATCAGTCATAGATCTTTAATCCCGTCCAGTGACTCGTCGATCTTTAATCAGTTCAGTGGCCCTTAAATGGCTAATCGACCTTTAATCCTGTCATCGACATTTCATCCGACTCCTTACCACGGCCAATGACCGGATTAAAGGTCGATTAGCGGATTAAGGGCCACTGAACTGATTAAAGATCTACGAGTCGTTTAAGGGACCACTGATTAGTGATCACTGCCCGGTCGTTGACTTTATTAAAGGCCGATGATGAAGGAAATTTTCTGAAAAAAAAATCAATTTCGAAGAAATTTAAAGACAATATTCTAGAAAAATTAATTTCAAAAAAAATTTTCTGGAAATATGGAATTTCAACGAAATATTCTAGAAAAATTTAATTTTGACATAATTTTTAACATTGGCAAAATTTTCTATAAAAATACAATTTTTAAGAAGTTTTGTAGATAATAATTTTTTAAATTCATTTTTGTTATGACTAATAAAATTTCCTCGAAATTGAATTTTTCGGCAAAATTTCATTGATTTTTTTTTTGTTTTTGGAAATTTCATTGAAATTCCGTTTCTTTACACAAATATGTTGAAATTATTAAATTTTTCTAGAAAACTTAATGAAAATTGGAAAGAAATTTTGACTTTTTTGAAAAATAAAAATTAATAATAAAAAATTAACAATAAAAAATTATTTTCGACAAAAATTTCCAATCAATGCAATTTTGGCGAAATTTTCTAGAAAATGCAATTTTGAAGAAATTTTATAGAATTATAAAATCGTTAGCGAAATTTCTTGAAAATACCAATATTAACAACATTTTTAATAAGCTTTCTATAATTCGAAAAATAAAATGTTGCTGAAATTATCTTTAAAAAATGCGATATCCACAAATTTTTAACGAATTTTTTAAAAAAATCGGCAATTTTTGAAATTAATTTAGGCAAGATTTTCTAGAAAAATACAATTTTGAACATTATTCTTTTTTGATTTTTTATGCAAAATTTCGTTGAAATTAAATTTTTTTAGAAAAATTCGTTGAAATTGCTTTTCTCTAAAAATTACGTTGGAATTGCATTTTTCTAGAAAATTTATTGAAAAATTCAAAATTTTAAAAAAAGGTCTGTAAATTCTTCTTCAAATTTACATTTTTCTAGAAAAACATTTGCATTCACTTAAAAAAATTGAATAATCGTTGAAGCATTTCGCTAGAAAATTTTGTCAAAATTTCATTTCTCTAAAAAATTTCTTTAATACAAATTTTTCCTACATAATTTTGTTGAATATTAATTTAGGCAAGATTTTCTAGAAAAATACAATTTTGAACATAATTAAAAATTTCCACAAAAAAATATCGTAATCATATTTTTTTAAATGATTAATAAAATTTAAAAATTTTCTCGATTTTGAATTTTCATTGAAATGTTTTTTTATAAATTTCATTGAAATTGCAATTCTCTAAAAAATTACGTTGTAATCGCATTTTTCTACAAAATTTAATTATAAATTGCAATTTTCTACAAAAAAATCTGGAACTTAATTTTGTTTGGAAAGTTTTCTTCAAATTAACATTTTTCTAGAAAATTCCTTGGAATTTGCATTTTTCTAGAAAAATCTTTCATATTTGCTTTTTGTCGAAATCTATTTTTCTAGAAAAATCTTTCATATTTGCTTTTTGTCGAAATCTATTTTTTCTACTAAATTTCGTTGAAATTACATATTTCTTGAAAATTTCGTCGAAATTTAATTTTTTCTGCAAAATTTTGTTGTAATTGCATTTCTCTACAAAATTTTGTCAAAATTGCATTTCTCTAAAAAATGTTTTGAAAATAAGTTTTCCCTACAAAATTTTGTTGAATATTAATTTTATTAATCACATTTTTTTAAATTTTTCTGCAAAATTTCGTTAAAATTAATTTTTTTCGTTGAAATTGCATTTCTCTAAAAAATTACGTAGGAATTGCATTTTTCTACAAAATTTATTGAAAAATTGCATATCTCTACAAAAAGTCTGGAAATTAATTTTTTTAGGATTGTTCTTCTTCAAATTTACATTTTTCTTTAAAATTACTTCGAATTTGTATTTTTCTAGAAAATTCCTTCTCATTTGCATTTTTCTTAAAAAATCTGTCGGAATCTAATTTATCTACTAAATTTCGTAGAAATTACATATTTCTTGAAAATTTTGTCGAACATGCATTTTTTCTGCAAAATTTTGCTGAAATTGCATTTTTAAAATAAATTTCGAAGAAATTTTAATGAAAAATGCAATTTCAATGAAATTTTCTAGAAAAATTAGTTTCAAAGAAGTTTTCTAGAAAAAGGCAATTTCAACGAAATTTTCTAGAAAAAAATAATTTTAAGAAATTTTCTATAAATAATCAATTTCAATGAAATTTTCTAGAAAAAATAAGAATTTACATATTTTTCGAGAAAAAAAAAACATTTCTATAAAAACGTATTTTCGGAAATATTTTCAAAAAATGCAATTTGGTGAAATTTTCTAGAACAAATTCAATTTTGAAGAAATTTTATAGAAAAACACAGTTTGAACAAAATTTGCCAAATATATAAATTTAGATAAAATTTTCTACACAAACTCTAAATCTAAAAATTAAATTTTGCCGAAATTATGTATCTATAAAACAAGCTATTTCCACTAAATTTATAATATTTCTAGAAAAATGCAAAGTGGACAACATTTTCAAAAAATTAAAAGTTAAAAAAATGTGCAGAAAAAAATTAATTTTCTAGAAATATTCAATTTCAACGACATTTTTTAGTAAAATTGGATTTTGATATAATTTTTGAGGGAAAAAAACAGCAATTGCAACAAAAATTTATTTTCGTAAAAAATTTAAAAAAAAATTAATTTGACAAAATTTTCTAGAAAAATTCAATTTTGAAGAGATTTTATAGACAAATACCATTTTCAAAGAAATTTTTTAAAAATACCAATTTTCTTAAAAATTATAATTATTTTTTACAATTTTTATGGAGTTTTGTGCCAGAAAAATACACTTTTTTGTAAAAAAAATGTTTTTCTTCATATTTATTCCCTCACCTTACAGGGAGAAGGGTAGATATCATTTGCTACGGACCAAAAGTGAAACACATCAAAGGAGTGGCCTTAGACCATAAGTACATATGTTCGGCGGAAATCCGTTTTAGGACATTTTAAGTAATTTGAGCAATGGGCGAAGTGACGCCACCCCTTTTGGTACCTCTCACAGAAAAGGTCAATTTTGTACAAAAATGTAAATGCTTATATCGTTAATGATACTTGCAATGTGCAGTGGAATGATTTTATATTTAGTACCTAGAGTCAGTAAAAAGTGGGCCTTTTGGCACGCCCCTTTTGGTACCTCCCACACAAAGTGGTCCATATTTTGCACCAAAAGTTAACTGCTTGTAACTTTAAAACCAGAGCACTCAAATAATTGAAATTTTTACGGTGTGAAATGGGTGTCATTGGTATGAAAAATGGGCGTCATTGGTATGCCCCTTTTGGTACCTCCCAAAAAAATGGACTATTTTGCACCAAAAGAAAAAAAAAACTTTAAAGTTATCAAATGCACATTAAATTGATAATAATTAAATAAAACAAAAAATTAAATAAATTTACGAATATTCTTGGGACTGTAGGTGAAGGGATTCTTAAGTCGGTTTACCCGACTGAACTTTCTTACAAGTTTTGATGAATGTTACTATATGTATCATTTGTAGCCCTCACAATTACCCTAAATGTAATGCGAACCGGGCTTGTACTTCAATTATAGTCCAAATACTAGAGACACTCTCGATGATGAAATTTAAAAATTTTTTTTTTTAAAAAAAATGACCTTAAACATTTTTTATTATTTTTTTGTGTTTAGGATACCAAATTACCCCAGACAAATTACACCCCTTCGGCAAAAATTTTTATAAACTAGTGTAACCTACGCCACTGTTTGGTACAGAAAGACCAAATTTCAAACTCAATCTCTACAATAACTCTTCTATAAGTTTAACTTGTTTTTTTACGATTGCTTACAAAATTGCATATTCCTTTCAATTTTATTTCTCTAAAAATCTCCTACTGTACCTCCGTCCGTCCTTCATCTTTACTGCGTTTTTTTCTTTTGTCATTCATTGTTTATTTTTTAGGTCATATTGCATTTTGCCATTTTTTCTCTGTTGCTACTACTGCTGCTACTGTTTTCCTTGTCTGATGGATATATTATGTATTTATGTATGGAATACGAATAATGTTGAGCTTTTAATGAATGTAATTTGATTTGTATGTTAATTTGTCTTTGGTTCAAACAAAAACGAGCTTTTCCATATCATATCATACCAGGCCACCGTACGAGTATATCCTTGGGGATATTAATGTTGGCTTCAAGTGACTTTTATTAGGAGTCGGGGGTCCTTATCCTTTGCTTTTGTTCGTTTTTGCGTTTTCTTTCTTTGGGACCTTTTGGTTTTGTTAACATTTCGTGACTTATTTGTTTTTTTTTTTGTTCTTTAGTATTGTATGTTTCGTTTTTCTTACCCATTTCATTTCTAGGTTTGATAATTTATGATTGTTAAATGTTTTTGCGTACAAAAATGTGAAATCTACATATTTTCCTCAGAGTATGATGTAATTTTCACCAATTTTCTAGAGAATTGTTCGTTTTTCCGTACCACATGTTTATACTCGTTTGTCAAATTCAGTTGTAACATCCATCTTTCCACCCAGAATATGTCATCCAATTACCCCAGATGTGGTGGGGTCATATGAATATGATGACAGATACTACGCCCAAAGGTGACATGTGCGTTGAATGGCGGAGGAGGATTGCGTTAATATTAATGAGCTTTGATAGTATTTAATCATTTGAACTAATTCACGGAACAGGAGAAAATTAGTTACTTGTGCCAAATTTGTATATAAGTGTCAGACCCACCTTTCTAAATCCGATCCATTCAAAATCACTAATTTGATCCTAGAGTGTTTGCATGTACGTCCACCTACTTATCTCTACACAGAAACGAAATTGTAGGCAGTTATACTCATTACATTAACGAGAAATAAGAAATATTGTTTTGATACAGTGGGACAAAAACTGTTAGTGTTATATGAGTACGGTCCCAAAATTAGACGACCTAACAAAGAAAACACCACAAATTTGGAAAAAAAATTTAATTTCTCAGCATAACCTCCTTTTATCTCGATACACTTTTTCCAGGGATTTTCAATAGCTTCGAAAACCTGTTTATAGTAAGAACTGTCTAGCTCCTGAAAATAGCCATCAACTCTCTTCTCTCTTACTGGTAAAACTTTTTCTACCGGGCCATTTTTTAATTTTGGAAACGAAAAATAATCCGAGGGAGCTAATTCAGGCAAATAAGGTCTTGCTGAAGCATGTATAGAACTTGTTGAAATGCCTATGACTTCAGCTGGTTCATGAACCTTCAACAGACGGTCATCCAATACCATTTTGTGAATTTTTTGTCGACTACGACGGTGTTCATCTCGGTAGCTCGTACGGCCCCGTTTAATCTCTGTCACCCAATATTTTATAGATGTAAACGAAGGAGCAGACTCCCCCAAATGAGAATCTTACTCGGTTTTAATATTGGTTTGACTGAGACCTTTCAAACTAAAGTATTGTCTCACATATTCACTGAGATCGTTTACTTTTGAGTGCTCAAAAAAAACTAAACAACGTGCTGCCTTGAAATTTAAAACATATGTTTTAGAAGGTTGCCAATTTTCACGAAAGTAAGTTTTTTCTAACTACTACCGCCATCTATATGTCATGTCGGCTAATTTTGGGACAGTCCTTGTACATATGGTCCCAGGGTGAGAGGGCAACTCTTGGAACATAAACTAGATATAAAACGTTGTTGGAAATTAGTACTTTTGGGGCACAGTGCAGCAAAAAAAGTTAAATATGGGTAAATCCGTAAAACTGTATACCAAAAATGTAAAAAAAATGTGTAATGAAATAATTATTTTGCGGTCCATTCTAATGATCTCGCCATTGAGATGACTCGTTCAGCATGTTCTATAAAATATAAATTAAAACATTATGTCAAAATTTCCGCAGAATATTGTCGTTTTAACGTATTGCAATTGTTGTGTAACGTCGGCACCAAACGAATTTCTAGTTTGAACTATGAAGTGTTTTATTCTAGTGAGAGCTATTTCCATATCCTTAAATATACCTCTTTCTTTGTGCAAATTCACGTTAACCTGAAAATCTACTTTCATTTTTTGTAACGTCCGCAACGGAACTTTCGCCACGAATATCGCATTCATCAAAATATTTACATGTCATTTCAAAGAACTCTGAAATAATTGTTGTTGCTGAAGGTTACGGGATGAATATTAAGTAAAACAAAATGCGTACAAATGTAACGTCCGCAACCCAGGATGTGCCCATATATTAAAGTCAAACGTAATTTTTAAGAAAATGAAACCTATATGGACCACAGAATTGCGAAAAAATATAAATCAAATTTTGCAAATTTTTTCAGGAAAAAAATAAAAATTTTCTAAAAAACCATAAATGCACATTTCATATTTAAACATTTCTCCTCAAAACTACATCAATCGATTTTTGAAATTGAGTAGACGAAAAATAGGGTTATTGACACCAACATCTCTCTGGGAGTTGGTGACGACGTTGGCCTTTTTGAATCAAGACCGATTCCAATTCAAAAAGGTGGCCCTGTTGATTTAAATGTTGACATAGTCTCTTCCTTCCGATTCTACTTGTTGACTGACTAGAAAATATTTTTCAACCGATCTGGCTACAATTTAAGGTTTTTTTTTCGTTAAGAAGTAAGGTCAGGAAAATGGACCGTATAGGAATATGTGTAGCCTTCATGTAAATGTAACTATTAAGATCTTTTGTTTTTTCCTTTATTTATTCCTCGAGGGCTTCAACAAAATATTGATCTATAATTTAATTTATTTGATATAATCTATTTGTTGCAATATCTTTCGCTTCTTCCCATGATTTATCAATTGCTGCTAGCTCTTTTCACACGGTTCAGCGCCACATGTTTTTGGGTCTTCCTTGTTGTAAACTTCCTTGTGGATTCCATTCCAAGATAATCCTGGTTACGCTTTCAGTTGGCTTTCTCAAGATATGTCCTATCCATTTCTACTTTCTGTGTTTTATTTATTTGCGAATGGGTTCCTCGCTGGCCAGCTTCCAGAGATTTTCGTTGGTAATGGTGTTAGGCCTGAATATTCCACATATTATGCCCAGGCTCTTATTTATAAAGGTTTGAAGTCGTTGCCTGGTGGCTTCGCTAAACAGCCATGTTTCACTTCCGTATAAAAGTGTCGAT
This sequence comes from Eudasyphora cyanicolor, assembly GCA_963930755.1. NCBI lineage: Eukaryota > Metazoa > Arthropoda > Insecta > Diptera > Muscidae > Eudasyphora > Eudasyphora cyanicolor. The sequence goes on from OZ005737.1 coordinate 9,467,964, forward strand.
TTGACGCATGTCTTGAAAATTTGGATTTTCGTAGTTTTCGTGATTTGCGCGTCATATATTTTTGAGTCTGCCGAATGCACTTCTAGCTTTATTGAGCCTGTTTTCGAATTCCTCTTTAATCCCGCCGTTTATCGACATCGTCTTTCCTAAATAGCAGAAGCTCTCTACGAATTACATTCGATGGTTGTCGATTAAAATATTGTCATTGCTGTTGTTATTAAGGCGCATGGCAAAGGAGTTTTTATATTGATTTCTAAACCGACTTTTTTTTTGGCTATTTCACAAGATCGTTCATTATATCTTGCATGTCTGACAATTTATTCGATAGCAGATATCTTCGGCATAATCTAAGTTTTCGAGATGTCTTTGGAAACTACACGATATTTCCCTTGTTGTCACGCATAATTCTTCCAAAAAGCAGTCCATTACTACTGCCAAAATAATGGTAAGAAAGTAAGATCTTTATTTGACCTAAAACTATTTTATATACTTGTGAACAAATAAATTTTAATTCAAAATCAAGAAATTTTGTTTGGAACACATATATTAATATATCAGAACAAAAAATGGCCGACCTCATTTTTGAAGAAGTACGGCCCAATGACGCCACCATCCCAGCCCGATCTGGGCGAGCATGCACAGTTTTTCTCATGTCCGTGAAGATAAATATGCATTGCAAAATAAATATGAGTCACATACCATTTTATATTAACGAGTAAACAATTTTTGCCAAAAAACCCAGGCATTCGAGTTATTAAGAATTTTTTGTTAAATATGTTTTTTTTGAAAATTGTCCACTATGGCTAAACAAAAAAATTTGGAGTATTTAGCAAAATTGCTAAATCGAAATATATAAACCATGTGGACCAAAAAACCCAGGTATTCGAGTTATAAAGAATTTTTAGTTAAATATGTTTTTTTGAAAATCGTCCACTGTGGCTAAACAAAAAAAGTTGGAGTATTCCGGTATTCAGCAAAAATTGCTAAATCGATGCTGCATAGAAATATATAAAACATTTTGGCCAAAAAACCCGTATTTGTCAAGTCCATTTCTGGTTAACCCACAGAAATTGTCAGATTCTTTAGCAATCATCTAAATGGTTCCATATTCTGCATCTTAGAAAATTTTTGCAATGACTATAAACTGAGTAAAGTGTTTCCACCTTTCTGACTCCCACACACAGTACCATATTGCATTACCATACCATATCATATAACTTAGTCGATTTAATCGACAGACATGTTCTTAGTTGTATTTATTTGCCCCATGGATTTTCATTAAGAGATGATTTTTGTCTTTGTTATACTGTAAGCTATATACAATTTTATAATAAGGATGTTAAAAAAATTCTAATTTTTACTAATGTTTTGTTGATCTTCAGATTCAGAATTTATTTTTGCAAAATAGATTTTCTGCTGTTATCAGAACTACCTTTCTACAGCCATCCGATTCAACAACCAATAAACCATGTTTAATGATTGTTCACTAGGGATGTAACGAAAGTGGCTTTAGCGAAAGCGAATGCGAAAGCGAATATTGAAATATATTTCTTGCGAATGCGAATGCGAATAGTGAAATATGCATTTTTGCGAAAGCGAATAATAGTTTGAGCCTTTAGTACCAACAAATTTAAGGAACGGAATTGATACTTTTCCATGATATTCAAGTATTAAGACTGTTTTCCATAGTTTTACCTCCTGTTACCACAAGCACACACATATCTTCAAATTGTGTGAAGGGAATAAGGAGATTTAACACTTTAATAAATGGAAGCGAATACTGAAATATATTTTTGCGAAAGCGAATAATCCAAAGATGTTTTTTGCGAATGCGAATGCGAAAGCGAATTTTAAAATGATGCGTTCGCATATGCGAATGCGAATATTCGTTACATCCCTATTGTTCACCCATATTAGGAATAATTTTATCTACAACCAGAAACCTACTCCGGCTCCTCAAACAAAATAGATTTTTTTCTTATTTCAACCGAATTGTATTTGATTAAATGATTAGAAAAGAACATCAAATTTTTTGCATGTCATATACAAATATACAACGGAAATGTAATGTAAAAACATGTACATCTACTATTAATCTCCCACAACTTCATCAATCTAACTCAAACAACAACTGAAAAACCTCCCCTCAAACAATTACATGTAAATCGCTATAATTATTGTTAAAAAATTAATATCCAAAAACAATAACAAATCCCAGAACACATTTCTACTAAATCCAGAATCAACAGCATTTATGGCTACTAAATGGTTGGTGTCTAGGCTAGAAACTAAAACGCAAAGCTGATTTATTCTTGATTTATCCAATGATTCTTTTTCTTATTTTCTTTAAAAATTTTCTTCTCTTTTTTGCCCACCCACCAAAAACAATATATCCGCACATTTACTACACTCATTTTGTAAATTCATAAAATTCTGCAAAAAATACAAAAAATGATTCTATGATTTGCAAAATTATTGCCGCAATTGGTTGAATACAATTTGGAATACGGAAACGCACCTGGCTTACTCTTGTTAAATACACAATTGATTTTGGTTTATTGTGCAACATTTGGTTTACCCGCAACACACACACATTTTGTAATTCTCATTGACTTTGTTCTTATGTTTGTATAAATCTAAAGTTCAAATAATCGAAAAATTAAATGTAATTTAAACCATTGCAGTAACAATCGCGCTAAACAGCCCTTAAGTAGTTGGCAATCTTCGTTGGATGAGTCCAAGTGTTTCTACACGGGTTTGTATCCGCGCTCTTGGACGGAATATGATCTCTCCGAGTATGGTGTACGTTTGGTGTGTCGTCAGATATCGCCCGTGATACCGCATGACTACAAGGAGTCTTGTCTACCTTGTGCGGTCTTCATTTGGTCTGTGGAGAATGTCTGCGAAGAGGAGAGAACCGTCTCCATCTCGTTTACCTTTAAAAATGGCACGGGCAACAAGAAACAGGATGCCGAGGGCAATGCCACTTCCACGCTCTTCTCCGAGGGTAATGCCAAAGGTGTCACCATTAATCAAGTGATTTCGGAAATGCCCTGTTCGTATAATTTGGCCTGTCGCGTGTTGCCGGAAATAAACATTACCCGATGTTCGAAATTTGATCCTTGTGGCAATGGTGAACAATTGTGGCAACAGCTAAAGGAGCAAGGACAACTGAATGATGCTGCAGCTGATGAAAATTTGAAAAGTAAGTTTTTTCTCTTTCAATTTATTAATTTGGAACCCGCTTATGCTTATCCCCTTTCCTTTTAGCCAACGATTTGGGTGTGGCCATTTGTGCCCGAGTTGCATTGAAACCCAAATCGCAACATGATTTGGAATTTGCTTTGGCTTGGGATATGCCCACTATACATTTTCCCAAAAAGCTTAAGGCGCACACCCGTTATTATACGAAATATTTTAGTGCTAACGGTGAATCGGGTCCAAAAATCTGCGATTATGCTTTGAAACATTATGGCAATTGGGAAAAGCTTATTGATAATTGGCAAAGGCCCATCTTAAACGATGAGTAAGCTTTCAAAGCTTTGGCTGCAATGAAAGCTCTCTGTTGAAATAATCATGTATCTTATTTTATTACAGAGGTCTGCCGGATTGGTATAAATGCGCTATATTCAATCAATTGTATTTTATATCCGATGGCGGTACACTTTGGCTATTGTGTGACTCTTCGTTGGGACAGGAATTGGAATACAATGATCCAAGGTAATTGAAGTGATTTTTCAATAAAAAAAATTTTACTATGCAACAGGACCCAGACCTTAAGTGCTTTCTGGAATATTTTATTTTATAGAAAATCCTATTTTTCAATGAAAGATATTAAAAAAATATTTTTTTTGTAGTTATCAATTTTTTCATGTTATTGATATCTCGTTTAGTTATCGGACGTTAAAAGTTTATAAAATCGACTTTTTTTCGTTCAAATGGGCTACAAATTCAACAAAAGAACAAAATTCGATAACTTGTTCAGTTGTCGATAAACAATAATACTATGCAACAGGACCCAGACCCCGAATTAAGTAATTTCTGGAATATTTTATTTTATAGAAAATCCTATTTTTCAATGAAAGATATTAAAAAAATATTTTTTTTAGTTATCGATTTGTTCATGTTATCGATATCTTGTTTAGTTATCGGACGTTAAAAGTTTATAAAATCGACTTTTTTCGTTCAAATGGGCTACAAATTCAACAAAAGAACAAAATTCGTTAACTTGTTCAGTTGTCGATATATTCGATAACTTTCCAGAAAAGAAATCGCCATGAATTTGTAATCGAAACATTCGTCCCTTTCCGCGCAAGTCATCGGCTTTGCAGTTCCCTAGGATATATATATCTGTATCCCTAGGAACCCATATGCGGTAAAGGGTTTTCCAATAGGGATGATATGATTTTGAAGTGCCGTTTCGGCCATTTGTAATATGTCATGATCTGTCATTTGTTTTTCATTGTATTCAGTAGTGTTTACAATTTCATCGTGGAGAGATATACGCAAGAACAACGTTTACAGATTATTCAGTTTTATTATGAAAATAATCGTTAATTGCAACTTTTCGTGCGCTAAGTCAATTTTTTTTTAATCCAAAAAAACATTTTCCACTCGACCTACGACTTTGACACCCATGAGCAATATTTTAGCTCTCGTTAAGAGCTATCTTTTTGCCATTGACCGATTGTGGCTACGAGCCACACAGCAAATGAAACAATTGAATTGTTGCAAGAAAAGTTTGGAGATTCGATTATTTCAAGAAATTGTGATATTGAATGGCCTCCAAGAAGTTGTGATTTAACACCATTAGACTATTTCTTGTGGGGTTATTTGAAGTCATTGGAAATAAACCAGACTCTTTTCAAGCTTTACAAGTCAATGCCATTCATGACATACGACTTGATTTAGTGGAAAAAGTGCTCGAAAATTGGGTTCATCGAATTCGTTCCTGCAGAAGAAGTCGTGGAACGACGTTTAATTTAGAACTTAATTGTATCGATTGTACTTCAAATTAAACAAAAAACTTTTGAATTTCCTCAACAATAAGTGTGTTTTTTTTTCAAAGAAATTATATCACTCTTATTGGAAATCCCTATATATGTTAAACTGCTCTGTCCTCTCGTCGAGAGATCTGCTGCAGTCGAGGGTTGTTTCCTCGCAAAGTTAGCATATTCTTCAGGACAGAATTATCAGTATTTTTGTTTTTTGCCTGAAGTCCTGCGAATAGCAAACATAAACATATAGAAAAAGCTTACATTTAACTGTCAGCGGCTCTTTGGTAGTACCGTAATGCTCTCCATTTGAAAAGTTTAGTCGATTTACTCGGCTGAAATGTTCTCACCTACTTCAAATTTTGTTGCATAGTGTATGTGATTCTATGGATTTTGCGACTAATATTGACTTGTTTTCTATAATTTTTTTAAATTCAATTTTCAGAATTGCTTATGGTCGCTTTGGCTATTTGGAAGGTCATGAATATCGCATGTATAATACCTATGATGTCCATTTCTATGCATCGCCAGCCATTGCCCACCTGTGGCCTAATCTACAGGTAATTTTTTACTCGACCACCACTCCATTCCCTTACTCTTAATTTATAAAATAAATTCTTTATTATTCATCCAAATTTTAGGTGAGTTTGCAGTACGACTTTAAAGACGCCATAGCTGCTAATCTCACGGATACCCGCAAAATGCTCTACGATGGCAAAATAATGCCGCGTAAGGTCAAGAATTGTGTACCACATGATTTGGGCGATCCAGATGAGGAGCCCTTTACCCTGATCAACTGTTATAATATTCACGATGTCAACGATTGGAAAGATTTAAATACGAAATTTGTTCTACAAGTCTATCGCGACTATTATGTTTTGAATGAACTGGCCCAGGCTCAGTCCGATAATGCCAGTAAATTTAGTTCCATTGAGTTTATCGATAAGGATAGCCTATATGAAATGTATTCACAGGATAATAAGCGCAAAAATTCAGTGGAAGAGAAAAAAGGTTTGAATTTTGGGTGAAAAAAATAACTTCTTATTTTTAATATTTCCGAACATTTTTTTAGAAAATCGTAAATCAGCTTCCATGTATATTAATGAAACCAATGGTCGGGTTTATCTGATGGATGCCATGGCTTATCTGAAGGCTATGTATCCCTCCTGTAAGGCTATTATGGAGAGAACCATTGAATATGATCGCGATAATGATGGTTTAATTGAAAACACTAAAATGCCGGATCAAACATATGATTCTTGGGTGATGGAGGGACCAAGGTAAGCTTATATTTTTTGTTTTATTTATTTTCTAAATTATCGTTATTAATAACTTTCGTCTTTTTAGCGCTTATTGCTCCGGACTTTGGTTGGCAGCCCTACAAAGTATGTCTGTAATGTCCACCATTTTGGATCAACCCAATGATTGCATACGTTATCAGGACATATTGGAGAAAGGCAAACGTTCGTTAGAAGAAAAGCTCTGGAATGGCAGCTATTATCGCTTTGATACTTGCAACAGTCATAAGGATACCATAATGGCTGATCAGTTGTGTGGTCATTGGTATATGAAAACCTGTGGCTTCGATTATGAGGTACATATGATTTTAACTAAACTCTGAAATGCGAATAGAATAGAACTAAAGTATGTGACATGTCAGGGCGATGGAAAACTTGCTCATTACTCATCAGACTATAGTAATTGCAAAATTGGTTCCAGTGTGAAACAAATTGTCAAACTTTAAATGGTCATAACTCCTTAAATAGGAGACCTAAAAGGCCATAATAGCTTAAATGCGAACTCTGGATCATCCATTTTTGGCTAAAGATTTAAATTTTCTTTGCATAACCGTTAAAGCAGCTTCCGCATCTATTTGTCTCCTCCAGTTCTACCTCTTCTTTGACATGTTCGCTACATCATTATACAATATCCTTAGCTCTTGCCAATAATTCCGTGTTTGAGATGACGAGGGCCAAAATATTCTCAGTATATTTCGCAGAGATCGGTTTATGAACCTATAAAGTCTGTGGGTCGTTGTGAGCTGAGGTGTTCCATAATTCACAGTCGAAAAGTAGTACGGATCGCAAGTTTGAAGAGAAAAGCAGAGTTTGGCGTTTCAAGCAAATTTGTGTAGATTTCCACATCTTTTTGAGGGATCCTAAATCATGGTTTGCCTGTTTGATGCGGTTTACAAAGTCCTCTCATGAGTCGCATATAAATGATATGATGCTACCCAAGTACGTGGAGGATTGAACATCTCCAATATCGATGATGTTTATTTCAAAACTTTAAATGGACATAACTCCTTATATAGGAGATCCAAAGCAAAAGTGTAATTTTTTAGATGGACACAACAACTTGGATAAGAAAACTAAAGCGTAAAATTCGATATTTTTGGTCAAAAATTTCCCTTCCCATAAATCCCTAAATAATAGCCCTATAGGGAAGAAAATTACATATAGGGATTAGGCGAAAATTTGAAGTTTCTTTGCTAAACTTTAAAGAGCCATAAATCTATAAAAAGTGCAAAATATACGATATTTTGGAACCACTCAATTTGGGAAAAAATCTATTTTATTTGCAAAACTTTTGGTTCAACATTTTAATTGCATTGCAAAACTTCAAAAAATAAGAATTGAACATTCCAAGCTCGATACAGGTTACATAAAAACTTTTATTGGTTATAACTCTTTCAATAGGAGAGCTGGAGCAAAAATACGTTATTTTAAAAAGGCAATAATATCTCAAATAAGAACCCAACAGCGAAAGATAAAAAAATTTCATTTTATCGGTCATACATTTTTGAACAAAAAATTAAATTTTCTCTGCAAAACTTCAACGGTTATAACTTCTTAAATAAGAGCCCTGGGTCGAAAAAATATTGCAGTCTTTCCCATTTTTGGAGTGGATTTGAAGATTATTTGCAAAATATTGAAGGGCCATAAATTCATAAAAAGGACAAAATTGGCTATACTTTATGAGCAATCATTTTTGGCCTAAAATTTGAATTTTATTTGCAAAACTATAAATGGCCGTAAATCTCTAAAAGGAAAAAATTACCATATTCAGTTAACACCCAATCTTTGTGAAAACATTTGAAATAAAACATAACTGAGACTTTCGATATTTTGGACCAACATTTTGAAACTTTAAACTCCATAATTTTTTTTAAAATAAGCCAACCAACTAAAGTGGTCGAGATCTAATCACAGAATCGGTTAACATACCATATACCGAGGTCCATTAAGCACAGGCGCCGAATCTACATTTCTGCATCTTATTCTATACAGACCGACCTCAAGAAGTATTTAAAATTAAGCCGTAATTTCCATATTTTTAAATAAATCTCTATGATAACGATTTGGAAAAACTCGATACTATCGGTCAATTGCACGTCGTTATAATTTCTTTTCCATTACTATCTTCTTTTTCAGATCTATCCCAAAGAGAATGTACGTTCGGCTTTGAAAAAAATCTATGACAACAATGTCATGGGTTTCCACAATGGCAACATAGGTGCAGCTAATGGTTTTATAGGCAATTCAGATCCCGAGAAGCCCGGTCATGTGGACACCAGCAGCATACAGGCCGAAGAAGTCTGGCCGGGAGTTACATTTGCTTTGGCGGCGACCATGATACAGGAGGGCATGTTCGAAGAGGGTTTCAAAACTGCTGGCGGTCTTTATGAGACCATCTCTGAGAAATGCGGCATGAATTTCGAGACACCCGAGGCATTCTATGGAGAAAAACGTTATCGTTCCATAGGCTATATGAGACCTTTGAGTATTTGGTCCATGCAAGTGGCTTGGGAAAGACGCAAAGCCCTAAGAGACTAAATTGTTGTGATCTGTTACAGAAAGCGAGCGGGAGAGAAGAACGCCTAAAAACAATTCTGCAGAAAATAAAGAGTCAAGGAAAAGCTTTTTTATATACATAGGAAATTTTAAGGTGCATTCACATAAAAAGTACAATTATTTTGTTTAGGAATTATTTACAAATGTTTTCTAATGTAAGCAAAAAAAAATAAACAGTGGAAACCAAAGATATGTTAGGAGCATACACACAGACACAATTGAAGAGCTTTGTTACGACCCACTCTCCTCTAAGGGGAATAATTTTCTATAAAGAAACAGCAGCAGCACAATTATAGGTTAAGATGTCAGCAGGAAAAATAAAGAGGAACAAAAAGAAAAATAATGATAATTGTTGTTTTCCACACTCGATTGCTTTAATTACCTGTTTAGTCAGTCGTAGTCGTTGTTCAGTTTAGCTTTAAGTTACTTATTTAATTTTTTTTGTATTTAAATTTTTGTATCACAAATTTCTTAAGAAGACGAGTCTCTTTCCTCTATAGACTGAATTCATATGTTCACACACACACACACAACTATTGTATTAGATATCCTTACGAATATTTGTTCAAATATTCCTTAGTCCAGATTCACACTCAGCAATTTCTTCCAAGCAAGTGTCAAAGTTTGTGGGAGAGAGAGCCAGGCGGACAGAGCTCTCTGCCTCTCTCCTACAAACATTGACACTTGCTTGGAAAAAATTGCCGAGTGTGAATCTGGACTTATTATTATTTGTTGTTAATGCATTTTTTTTATAATTTTTATTAATCATCCTCCTTTTGTGAAGGCTTAAGACAAAACACACAAAGAAAATGTCCAGGTTTGAATGAAAAAAAAAACTAAAAATGCAGCGCAAACCAAACTTATGTATGTTACAATTGTGTACTTATTTAATTGGTGTTATTTAATCAAAATTTAAATACATATATATTATATATACACACACACGTAATAGATATATATACATACATAAATATTGAACAATATATTTATTGAAACAAATTATATAAATAAAATCTATATTTATGAAAGAATCATTTAATCAACAAAGTCAAAAGTGTTTCATTTAATGATGGTGATTGGTGTTAGCAAAAGTGTGTTATTTCATAAAAATACAACAAATAATATACTACAGAAAACAAAACATAATAACACTCTGAAAGTTCCAACCAATCTTTTAAGGTATTTTGACCCCCGAACTCAAAAACCATATTCATATTCAAAAGTTATTGAGAAAATTTAATTGTAAAATGGCATTTACACATGAAATTGGCAAAGTTTCATGTTAAATTGTGATTTTACATTTGAAATTCACAAAATTTTGATTGAAAATGATATTTATTTTATTTATTCAAACAAGTAATTTGAAGCCTTATGGCCAATGTAGTAAATTACAGTACAATACAGTTGAGATAACTACTAAAACCACTTACCACTTGGAATTGAGATTTTCCATTTGAAATTGGCTAATTTCATTTGAAATTGAGATGCTACATTTTAAATTGGGTAAATTTTATTTGGAATTAGGATATTTCGAATTATATTTGATAAATCGTTTTTAAAAAAGCGAAAAAATACACTATTCCAAATAAAATGTAGCCAAAATCTCAATTGCGACGTAATTCAAGTGAAATTTAGCCAATTTCAAACGGAAAATCTAAATTCAAATTGAAATTTATTCAATTTTAAACGTAAAATCTAAATTTCAAATGCAATTTTGTCAATATCAAATGTAAATTTCAGCATGATCGGTTATAATATGCCGAGATAGAAACAAATATTATCACATACCAAATTTCAAGTCAATCAGTTACTCCTTTTGAGAGTTATCGTGCGCACCAGCCAGACAGACGAAAGGACATTGCTCAAATGACTTAAAATGTCCTAAATGGGGTTACCGCCGAACAAACTTAGGTTCTTCGGTCACTCTTTCGATGTGAGGCACTTTTGGCCCGTAGCAAAGTGAGGGTCTAAAAACGAAAGATAGGTAGATTGGCGAAAAGCAGTGGGTAAACATTAGCGTCATTAGCCATTCGTTTGTGATAAAACCTGTTAAAAGTGGACCGCAAGCCAAAAACAACACCAAAGTTCCAAAAAGTGCAAGAGCTCACCGATGCACAAAAAAAAGTTAGATTGGAAAGAGCCAAGGAGTTGCTTCGCTTGCACGAAAGTGGCCAGTTACCGAATTTGGTTTTCTCCGGTGAGAAGCCATTCCAAATTGAGCAGTTTGTGAACAAACAAAATGATCGGGTTTACTTGCCAAAGAGGTCAGCTGAAAATGTACACCTTCGATTGACCACCAGAATTCAAGCGCCGCCGATGGTAATGGTGTGGGCCGCCGTAACGGCCGATGGTCGCTCCCCGCTCGTATTCATCGACCATGGGGTCAAAATAAATGCCGAATATTATCGGGAAAATGTCCTAAAGACAGTATTGAAGCCCTGGGCAGACAAACATTTCGGCCGCAAACCATGGACATTCCAACAGGACTCAGCACCATCGCACTCAGCACGCGTCAACCAAGAATGGCTTAAAATGGCTTCATTACTACCGCACAATGGCCACCAAGATCTCCGGATCTCAATCCGTTGGACTTTTGCGCCTGGGGCATTTTAGAGAGTAAGGTTCGCACTAAAAAATACCAAAGTATCGATCATCTCAAGACGGCGCTTCGCCGGGAATGGGCCAAAATACCGCGGAGCCACTATCGTGCAGCGTGTGATGGCTTTGTCGGCCGTTTGAAGGCCATAATTCGTGCCAAAGTTGACCAATTCGAACAAATCTAAACTGTTTCTAAAATTTTATGTTATTTCCGACATTTTCTGCTTTTGAACAATAAAATTAAAAAAAAATTAAAAAAATATAGCGCTTTACTTTGTTGCATTACATATCAGCCACCCTGTATATATATACATATAGGTTTAGGTTACGTTTTTACCAGCTGTCGTGGACCAGTTACCACGTGTTGAAATAATAGATGAAATTAAATGTCCTCCTGTTTAATATACAAAATTATCGATAGTACGTATATCGGTACCGGAAAGATCTGTTGAACTACCTAGAAAGTCCGGCCCCACTATGTCCAGACGTCGTTTACTCACAGGGGAACAGTAGCATAGCAATTGATCAATGCTCTCCACCTCTTCCTCATTTACACAGCTTCTGCAGAAGTAATTGGAGGTTATACCAAACCTACTGAAGTATTCGCCGATCAAGCAGTGTCCAGTCAGAACTGACACTTAAGTAGACAGTATTTTCCTCTCTAATGCGAGGAGAAATTTTGACCTTCTCAGGTCATATCATGGCCAGCTACCCGGCACCCTACAGGTGCCGATTTCTGTCCATTTTTCGTTGGACTGCCTGATTGCCGCTTGCCTAAGCCAAAGCTTACATGTGGATAGTGGCGCATCAATATATGCAAATTTTTCGAGAAATTGTAATGTCGTCTCTTTCCTAGCAAGTTCATTGGCTTTGCAGTTCCCCGGGATATCCCTATGCCCAGGCAACCATATGAGGTGTATATACATTCATAGGTTTTGTTTCGTTATTCTGGATTTCCGGCAAAGAAACAATTTTTACATTATTTAAAGAGAAAAATTAAAAAAAGAAAACAAAAAACTCTTAATTATTTATTAACTCAACTTTGATTTTCATCTTTTATTTCGTCATTGGTCTGAACAGTTTTAGTTTTGTTGGGATTATAGTTCTCGATCCAGGAATCAAGGAATTTATTATATTCCTTCTTACTCTTGCACACAATCACCAAACTTGTTGGACGACAGCCATACTGTTTTAGTTCTTCAATGCGTTGTTTAGTCGTTTCCAAACTATGACACAAAATGCGGGGTACCGTTGCCACTTCAAAACGGGTAAATTTAACTTCATCCAAAAGATAATCTAAAACTTCTTTAATTTTTGTTACTCTAACATTGTTGACTTGAGGATGTGTATTCATAATGACTTGCGCTTCTTGGGCGGTAAAGCCTAAACGATCTGCTACATATTCAGCAGTGGTTCTGTTTCCCAAAATCTCTAAATCATCCAAAGAGATTTGCAACGATCTGTTATAGATATCAAACAACAAATATAGTTTTGAATTATTGAATAAATTACAAAATACGGATCTTACTTTTGTAATACAGACTCTGGACATCTAACCATCCAAGGCATTATTTTATCCTTTTTAGCCGATTTGGCTCGTTTAAGCCTCATCTCAACTGAGCGTGGGGCATAGCGAAAAGCCCACAGGTCTTTAAGAATATTTTTCGACTCCACATTGTATTTCAGCATATATTCTAAATTTGATTTGAACATTTCAAAGGGAGTTTCCAATACGAATAGTCGCATAACCAAAAATTTGGTCACTGTACTGGCCGGTACTTGTAATTTATCGGCTATATAATATACCCGGTTACCAAAGGGAATATTCTTGGCTTCTTTATTCAAATTAGTGGCTAATCGACGAAGACGAGGTGCTTGTAAACGCAAAAATGGAACAAAATCATTTATATCCCGAAATCCTTGCATGGATTTTATAATATCTATTTTCTCAATCAATTTTGCTGAAAATATATACATATGTACATAAGGTATTACACACTATGCAAACGTTTTTATAAAATCATTATATCTACCCTTTCCCAAGGTGATAATCCAGGGATACTCCACGAAATTATGCTTGGCCACACCTTCTGCGACCAACAAATCCAGAGTTAGTAACAAAGACTTGTTCTTGTAATTCTTCAAAACCTCCGCATCGCACATTATTTTGTCAATATCGTCATCGTTGAAACGAAAACGAGTCCGTAGAGCATCCACAAGTTCTTGGCCCGATTGCAATTTTTCATATTCCGTTTTATAGGGGACAATGTATTCCGCATCTCTGGTTGTGCTTTCAGTCTTAGTATCGTTACGTAGTGCCAGTGCTGAGGATATGGCGCGATGGTTCACGGAAATCTTTGTAATATCTGTTCTCCATTTGGTGGTGGAGGCCGGCAGAGGTTTAGAAGCCAACACCAAACTACGCTCAAATGCTGCTATAAAATTACGCCACATTTTCTCAATAGTTTAATAATTTTCTGTATTTACAAGTTCTCATATTCTTCTCGAGGCGCATTAAACACTACAATTTCCTTGGCCGCGAATCAGCTGTATTGTGTGGTCATTCACAATAGGTTTAGAAAACATATGACTACTACGCGTCTGCATCTAATTAGTACTTCAACGTACGGCGTATTGTCAAAATCAATTTTTTTGCCGTTTATTATGAAGTTTTAGAATTTTTGACAATTTTAGGAAAATGCTTTTGTCGAAATATAAAGTAAGTCCAGATTTACACTAGTATATTTTTTTCAGCAGCTTATCCGCTAATTCTCTTTTAAACTTGCCTCTGCGTTTTGTTTCGGATATTTCTGTGTGAATTGTTGTTGTTTCAAAGGCCGAGTGAAAACACAAAACGTTCAGACTAGGGATCTATAAATCGAGTTTCGACTAATCGATTAATCGACTTTTGATTGGAAAAAGTCGAAAAGTCGAAATCGATTTTCACCAAGCAAAAAGTTGAAAAATCGATTTATTTTTCGATTTTTATCCGACGGCGGAATATCAACCGAACTCGATTACCATTTCGACTTTTGTCGAGTTTGGCCTTACTTAAATAGACGGCGGCTTTGAACTTCTCCAACCAGTTCAAACGCTTTTTAGGAAAGATTTGGAAAGAGCTCTCTCCAACAAACTTTGACACTTGCTGGGAAAATATTGCCAGAAAAATGGTGGAGAAATGCGACCCTGTGAACGTACAATTTTGGTCTTGCAGCGTTAGCAGAACAAGTCATTGTGAGATAATTTGCAGATTGTTAGTTGTGCGATATTTATGCATGGGACAACGGCGCAATTGTCAGAAAAACATTTTATTGGTAACACTGTCTATAAAATATTTGTATTATCCCTTGCATATAAATATTTACAAACGATATTGTAAATACATGAAATTGTATAGTTTTCTTGCAATCGTCTGAACTGTCAATTCACCTTTGCCTAACAATCTATCATTGTCCGTACATTTGCAGCACTTTAACAGGGTTGATAACGTTTTCCGATCAGGCAATCGTGAATATTTAGTTTTAGTTGCTTGGAATCTGCGTAATGGAAAAGAAACAAAAAGGAGACAAAAATCGGTTTAAGACAAAACCGAAAAGTCGAAAAAAACCGATTTTCCAAAAAGTCGATTATCCAAATAATTGAAAAGTCGAAAAATCGACTTTTCACTAAATCATGAAAGTCGAAAAATCGACATTTTGTCTCAACTATAGATCCCTAGTTCAGACCGATAAGCCCGAGTACGGGAGAGTTTTTTTTTACCCCTCTTGCCGACTGCCTCTCCATCCAACAAAACGCCGATAATCTGCTGAACATTCAGCCAATGTAAATAGGGACTAAGAAAATTGGGAACAGTACGACGGACTAAAGTATGACCGGACAGGGGAAGTGACTATACCTTTTTTCAACAATTGCTTAATAAAAACACCATCACACAAAGGCCTTTTTTAAAAATTTCGTTTTTTAATTTGGGAACTGATTTCGATTCATAAATTTCTTCTCCTAATAATCATTCTTTCAATTTTTCAAAAAAAAAAACTTTTTATTTCTATAAAACAGGTATTTTCTTTCCCTATCATTTAAATTATTTATAAAACTATGAAAATAATCGCAATGTATTTTAATAACAAATTCCGTACCTTCCTTAAATGTTTTATAACATATAAGGCATTGGATGTTACCAAAAGCATTATTGACCGTAGAATATTTTTTAATTGTCACCATTACGTTTTTTCTGTTAACCTGAAAAAAATATCGCTGGACATGTACACCTGTCGAAGTCTCATCGATGGCTAAATGAAAGAGCATAAGAACAAGGTTTGAATTTAAAACCATTTCTAACCAGGTGTATTTGATTATTTTTATCATTTCCTTTATTTTGTATGAATATCAATATGATGTATGTTACGAACATTTTGCTACATACATACAAACATACAAATTAAATTCTCTCAATTTGTTTACTCTCCCTTACCCACTAATACACATGCAAAAACATTTTGGCAATCCCTGCCATAGACCCCCGTCTGAAATGAGAAGAAACAATGACATATATACAATTGAACCCAATTGCTTGGGTTTAAAATATTTACAATTATCAAATATTTACAAAAATTGGATATTTACAATTTCTAAAAAATATTCAACAAATACAAATATATTCAAAGATGCACATATGTGAACAAGAGAGATAAATGAGTAAACAAATTTAAATTCCAAATTAATTAATTAAGAAAGTTCAGTCGGGTAAACCGACTTATAAATACCCTCACCTTGAGTCCCAAAAAATTTTAATAAATTAATTAATTTTTTTGTATTAACTATATAATTATCCATTTAAATTGCATTTAATAACTATAAAGTATGTACAGGCATTAAAGTTATAAGCTCTTAACTTTTGGTGCGAAATGGTTCATTTGTGTGGGGGGGTAGGTACCAAAATGGGCGTGGCCATAACGCCCATTTTTCTCTGGGCTCCTGGTGCTATAAAAGTATTACACTGTACAAAATTTCAAGTATTTGTATGCACTGGTATTAAAGTTAAAAGCTGTTAAATTTTAGTACAAAATGGTCCATTTGTGTGGGAGGTACCAAAAGGGGCGTGCCAATAACGCCCATTTTTCTCGGGACTCTAGGTACTGAAAAAGCATTACACTGTACGAAATTTCAAGTATTTGTGTTCACTGGTATTAATGTTAAAAGCTGGTAACTTTTGGTACGAAATGGTCCATTAGTGTGGGAGGTACCAAAAGGAGCGTGGCAATAATGCTCATTTTTTACTGCGTTGTAGGTACTATTAAACCATTACACTGTACAAAATTTCAAGTCTTTGTATGCACCGGTAATAAAGTTATAAGATATTAACTTTTGGTTCAAAATAGTCCATGTGTGTGGGATGTACCAAAAGGGTCGTTGAAACTTCACCCATTTTTCTCGAGGAAATAGTGACTAATAAACTAATACAATGTGTAGAATTGCAGAGGATTCAAATAAGTAGTATAGAAGTTATTAAATAATTACTATTTCACTAAATGTTAACCCTTTGTGGGGGAGGTACTAGATCGAGCGGACCAATACGGCCCATCTTCGAAATTAGCCGGAGATAGAAGAAAATATTACCACATACAAAATTGGACCCCAATCGGTTACTCCTTTCGAGAGTTATCGTGCGCACCAGCCAGCAGACGGATGGACGGACATTGCCCATTCGACTTAAAATTACCCAAAACGTATATCCGTCGAACATACTTACAGTCTTAGGCCACTCCTTCGATGTGTTACACTCTTGGCTCGTAGCAAATGATATATACCCTCCTCTCTAAGGTGAGGGGATAAAAATTCCAAATCAAAATTAAATAATTATGTACAATAACGAAATTAAATAATTATGAACAAAAATAAAAAAACAATTCAAAATTAATAAAATAAAATAAATAAAACAATTCAAAAATTAAATAAATAAACGAATATACCAATTTTAAATGAAAGAAATATAAAATAAAAATTAATGAATTAAAAGAAATATGAAATAAAAATGCCTGGAGAAACTTCTTGGAAAAACGAAGAACGGACTGATGCAATACTCTTTATTGTCAAAAAGAAACTGAACAAATTATATTATGTATGTATTACAAAAAGTATAGAAATATTTTTATGACAGAACAAAAGTAGATTGAATTGTTTCATTTTCGTATTTTAAAAAGGGGGTTGATATTGCTACAGTGTTTATGCTCTAACATTCCCCCCCTCGTGAACCAGATATGGGTTCACTACTTGCTAAATCCAATACTGCTAGCTTCGATGCTGGTCGACGAGTAACACCATTTAGTGTTTTGACATCTGCAAACCGGACTTGGCCATCTTTTGAAGGGTAAATTTTCACAACTCGACCTTTATGCCACTGGTTTCTTGGTAGACTTGAATCCAAAATAATAACAATGTCATCAATCTGAATTGGGCTGGCTGTATCTCTCCACTTTGGTCTTTGCATCAGTTGAGGAAGGAATTCCACGACCCATATTTTCCATAAGCGGTCTTTTAAATTTTGTGACACCTTCCACTGTTTACGGAGACAAATATTTTCTTCCACAGTGCTTGGGGTCTGCGTGGCATTCAGACAGCCGAGCAAAAAATGGTTGGGCGTAATGGGTTCATCATCTTCCGAGGAAATTGGTATTTCGGTCAAAGGTCGACTATTTATTATATTCTCTGCTTCTATGAGAACACTTCGAAATGTTTCCAGCCGTGGCGTGTCTTCTTTCAGGGTTTTCAAAAGTAAACGCTTTACGATCCTTATCAGTCTTTCCCAACATCCACCTGAACTAGGGTTGGCTGGACAATTGAATATCCATTCAATATTGTGTTTAGCCGCTTCGTGGAACATTTCATCAGTATTTAGAAGCTGATCTTCCTTCTTCAAAAGCTTCTGAGCAGCGATGAAATTACTTCCGTTGTCACTTCGGATTCTTACTGGTGTTCCACGACGATTAATGAAGTTCCGAAAACACAAAATGAAGGAATCGGTTGAAAGGTCATCTGCTATTTCTATATGCGCTGCTCTGACCGTCAAACATGTAAATATAACAGCCCATTTCTTTTCTTTGCGTCGTCCAACTGCAACATTAAAAGGGCCAAATAGGTCAACACCTGTATAACTGAATGGACGTACGAAAGGAGTAACCCGATCTGGCGGAAACTGTCCCATTAAAGGCTGTTTTGGTTTTGCATTGTCGTATTTACACACAGCACAGTTCTTCACCACATTCTTGTAGATTGATTTTATATGTGGAATCCAATATTTTTGACGCAAATCATTGATGGTTATTGCCATATTTTGGTGGTAATTCTTGATATGATAATGCCGCATTATTAATTCTGAAATATAATGTTTTCTTGGCAAAATAATAGGTCTCCTTGATTCCATGGGTAAATACAGTGCTTCATCTAAACGGCCATTAATCCTCAGAACACAATGCTCATCCAAATATGGGACCAATGAATATATTGTACTTGATTTAGAAATTGGTTGTGATTTTTTGAGGCATCTTATTTCCTCCGAAAAACATTCATGCTGTACTAAACGACATAAAATCATCTCAGCGTCTTTTAGCTCTTCTGTACATAAACAATCTGAAGAGTGACGTTGCTTTATAAAACGTATAACCCACGCCATGGTCCGTTTTAATTTGACGTAAGAAGAAAATCGATGAAACTCTATGATTTTAGGGTGATCTGTAAACAAGAAACAAGGTTTTACTTCTTCTTCCAACATATCACAATTAGTGACATCAAACTTGGGCCAACTGGATTCCTCTTGCTTTATAAAATCAGGTCCGGCAATCCACAATCCATTATGGATGAATTTTGGAGGATATTTTGGACGAGTCCCAACGTCGGCAGGGTTGAGATATGTTGGGACCCATTTCCATTGTCTTGGTACAGAGTTCTTAAGAATTTCAGCCACTCTGTGGCTAACGAAGGCTTTGAAGCGGCGTTCGGTAGAATGTATCCAACGAACAACCGTTTGAGAATCAGACCAATAATATTCTGAAGATATTTCAAATTCAAAGCTTTTGGATACTGTCTTGGCTAAACGTATGCCCAATACAGCAGCTTGCAACTCCAGCCGTGGAATGCTCATTAACTTCTTTGGAGCACATCGAACTTTGCCTATTACAAACGAAACGTCGATACCAGCTTCATGGAATATTCTCAAATAACACACTGCGGCAAAAGCATCTTGGCTGGCATCAACGAAAACGTGCAGCTGAATATTAATGGCATTAAAAAGATTGGATGACAAACATCTTGGAATCTTGAAACATGTAACCTCTTTAAATTCCTTCCACCAGGCATTGAATTTCGTGTGTAGACATTCTGGAATTGGGTCATCCCAATCAACATCTTCTTTCCAACAATATTGCATAAATATTTTTGAATAGAGTAAGAAATCAGCTATTAATCCAAATGGATCGAAAACGGACATGGCAATTTTTAGCATTTCTCGCTTGGTAGGGACTCGTTTCCCATGAAGGACATCGTAGTTAAGACCAAGAAACTGGGTTTTGAATTCGAAGATATCGCTGTGTTTGTTCCAAAACATACCAAGGATTTTGTCAACTGTAGATTGTTTTTCCATATTAACTGGGCTTGCAGCTTCTGGGGTATTATTATTCATGGCTATTTCAATATCTTCACGATTTGACACAAATCCGCGTAATTCAAAACCCGCTTTTGAATGAATTTCAACAACTTCATTGCACACACGTAGGGCATCTTCTTCATTGGAAAAACTACAGACAAAATCATCCACGTAATGTTTATTTGTTATGGCATGAACAGCATCAGGAAACTTGGAAGTATGATGTTTGGCATTTTGATTTTTCACAAACTCAGCACAGCAAGGCGAACAAATTGCCCCAAAAATCATTGAGGTCATAACGTAATGCTGAATAGGCTTGCTTGTGTCGCCATATCTCCAGAGAAAACGTTGTGCTTGTTGATCATCCTTACGAATCTTCACTTGAGAGAACATCTCTTTAATGTCAGCAGCAATTCCAACGACTCCATGACGAAACTGGAGAAGAATGTTAAGTAAAGACTTTGCTTGTTCAGGTCCCTTCACCAGTGCAGAATTTAATGACGCATTCGAGACCTTGGCTGCAGCGTCAAATACAACCCGAAGTTTTGCAGGTTTATGTGGGTTCACAACTCCAAAGTGTGGCAAGTACCATATAGGGAGATTAAAAGTGGCGATTTCCACTTTTGATAATTTCCGAGCATAATCTTTTTGAATGTACTTATCTATCTCGGCTATATATCGAGCAGCAAAGACCGCGTCTTGAGTCATTCTTCTCTCGATAGCAAATAATCTGTTCTTGGCCATGGCATAGCTATCAGGTAGCTGTGGTGGATACTTTTCCCAGAGAAGTCCAATTTCGAATCGTTGATCAACGCGTTTGATTGTTCTCTCCATAATTTCTCGGCCTATTTTGTCATTGTCAGAAAGAAGTGGTTCCGTTTCCGAATTCGTTCCAAAATTTTCAGTTGAAAAGAAATCAGTTACCATATTATAAATATCTTGTGTTGGCCGCACTTCACTCAAATGCAAAACCGTTGGGGTTAGAGAAGATGACGTTATTGAAGGACCATATGCAACCCAACCAAGTTTTGTTTTGAAGGCAACTGGTAACGAATTGTCGGCTTCCTTAATGGCTGCAGGAATAGCCAAATGAATGTCATCCAGTCCAAGCAAAAGAATGGGAGTGGCATTGTTGTAGTTGTGGATTGGCAGTTCAGACAAATGTGGATAGACTTCCTTACTAAACGATTGCGAGGGCAAATTCAAATTATTGACAGTGTGTAAATTCTTTAGTGAATAACGAGTTTTTGGTTCATCAAGTCCTTCAATTTCGCAACTGACTTTATACGACGTTTCCGACACGATATTATCCCCATACCATTGGAGAGTGAGAGTAGAATGCTGACCTTTAAGTCCTAGTTGATTGGCGATATTTTCATCCAGTAACGAAATTGACGAACCTTCGTCAAATATGGCAAAAACCTTCAAAAAACCAGACGGGCCGAATATCTTTATTGGAAGAATTTTGAAAAGTTTACTTGCCTCTATCTGGCTCCTACAATTGAGAAGAGGCTGTGTTGTTTCGACTTCGGCTGCAGCTTGTACGTTCTCATGGAGAATCTGGTGGTGGGGTCGTTTACAGTTGTTAATTCCACACTTTTTCTTCGATCGGCAATTATTTGATCCATGACCTTTTCTCAAACAGCAAAAACAGAGCTTCAATTCCTTCACCTTCTCCCAACGTATATTGACTGGAAGCTCTTCAGTAAAGGTCTTACATTTATATATGGTGTGCTGTCCTTGACATATAAAACATTTGATCGGAAGTTTTTTCTCCTTCTGTTCTTCGATCAGCATCACAGGACGTGCTTGACTACTTTGTGGTGTGTTAATAGACATAACACTTATGACATTAGCTAACTCTCCAAGCCATTCGGAGAAATCAGAAATATTTGGAAAAGGCTTAATCGAAAGGCTGGCTTTTGCCCATTCGTATTGCTTGTCCAGAGGCAATTTGGACACTAATTCTTCCAGTAATGTAGAATTCATCAAATGATGGGAACAGTTGGCGGAGTTAAAAAATGCTATCACATTCCTTACCTTTGTTGAGAAGGCTATGATTTGGTCCAATCTCTTTGTTGTGACGGCAGGAAATTGTTGAATCTTTTGTAATTGAGTCCGCACCAATAGATCGGGGCGTCCAAATCGGAATTCTAGTTCTTCTAGTATTTTTGGCACATTATTCGGATGGATCAGCATTGAAACAACGACTTCTTTTGCTTCTCCCACAAGGCATTTTTGCAGGCGCATCAAATTATGGCGATGGCTATAATTGAAAGCCTCAGTGCTATCCTTAAAATTGGCATGGAATAATGGCCATTCTTCTGGCTTTCCGGAAAATACAGGCAAATCGTAAATTTTTGCAATATTGTACGATGACACGACATTTGTAGGCATGTTTAGTCCAGGCTGATTTTCAATTCCAGGTGATTGATGATGTGGCATGGTCTGAATTGAGTTACCTTCGGGCATGGATTGTTGTTGGAGAGTATTTTGTTGACCTCGACTTTCCACTCGGTGCGTTATAGTCGGTGGCTGTTGCAGCGGTATATGTTGCCGACGTTGGAAGTTGTCCTTGAGAAAATCAATGTCCCGGCGACTTTCGGCAACAGCCCTGCTCAGGTCATTAATTCCAGCAAGAATTGCATTTAATTGATCATTTTCCATAGACCTTGGCAATCCTCCTATTGGTTCAAGCATGGTGGTGTCCAATTCATTTTCACAATCCTCATTACAATCCATGGCATTATCCGTCGACGAAGGAGGGGGATTTTGTGCGGCTGCACCACTTCTTAAATTGTCTGTTGACATTCCTTATATCGGCGAAATTAACTTTTACAAATAACGTGTATTGGCACAACACGAATAGGAAAAATGCAAAAGTTAAACAATTTTCAACAAACAAAATTGTCAACCCGTATTCAGGAAAATGAAAACTGATGCAATACTCTTTATTGTCAAAAAGAAACTGAACAAATTATATTATGTATGTATTACAAAAAGTATAGAAATATTTTTATGACAGAACAAAAGTAGATTGAATTGTTTCATTTTCGTATTTTAAAAAGGGGGTTGATATTGCTACAGTGTTTATGCTCTAACACGGACAACCAATTGAATTAATTACTATTGTATTTGAATCTCCCTTTTATAGGTTGTGGAACGGGTTATCAAATTAGATAATGTTCGCATGACTTTTACACGAAAACAACAGATTCTATGTCGTTCGATCCTTAGTATTAGGTTGCAAATCAGCTGTTTTCGTAGTCATTTTTGCGTACGTGTATTAGGTCCATTAGGGTGGTCGCAGACAATTGATTTGAAATTTTCAATCACATAAAACCTCGTAAAATGTGACAAGGGCTAGAAAATGCGACTGGGAAAGTTGAAGTTCATCCTGATAATAATAATATGTGCTTCACTGTCACATTTTACGAAGTTTTGGTGTTTGTAGCTCGATTGAAAATTATAAATAGATTGTCTGTGAACACCCTAATGGAGACAAAACTACAAACTTCTTAATACATATAAGCAATGCAATTGGACTCGTCTGAACTACTGGGATTATGAAAACTAATCATCAAAGTTCCTTTCCATCCAGAATAATGTTCGGTCAAGAGATTTAGTAACGACAATAACCTCATCAAATCTTGACTTAACATTAATCAGGTCTTGTAAAGTTGGTCTTTTAGATAGTCGCTTCCTTATTTCGATGTAATCAGACTCGAGTCCATCATTACGGCAGATTGATATTAATATGTCATTGGTCTCTAACACTAGACTTCGTATAGAGTCTAATGACTGTTTGAGAAAATTGACAGAATCTGTAGTGCACTGGACTGTCGACATAAAAGTTGATGCGTTTGACAGTCGTAGCAATTTGTCAGCGCACGAAAAAGAAGATTCATCTGCAATGAAGAAATTCACAATGTTAGAGATTTGCAAAATAAATATATTCGTTGCATCAACTTCAACTTCGTTTACTCCGTCAATATGAGGATCATTGTCAATAAATTCTAATACTCCTCTATTGAAAAGTAATGAAACTCTTTGCAAATCACATCTATCAAAAGAGTACGATTGTTCTGTAAACCCTCCACGCGATGCAATGTTCAGATTGGCTTCTTTAAGAGCATTTATCATCCGTTTAGATAAAATCGTTCCCGAGACGAATAAAACCCATTTACGAAGTAATTTCGAACATTAACCAATAAATGAGTTATGTCAAATACAAAAAGTAATGCCTTCAAATGGTCCAAATTTACAAGTTGACATTTTTGGTTCGTTATTGGTCCGTGATCTAATTATGTTGACATTTAGGCTATGTGAATCACAAACGGACACCTTGACGACCAATGACGGCAGGTTATCGTGTAAGCGGTGCATAAATATGTCAACAACGCGACCTGTCACAGCCGCTTGTATTCTGGTAGAGTTAAAAAACCCTACAGAAAATCGCCCGCCGCTACACAACCCTACCAACTGCACACCGAATGCTTTGCCAACGGCAGAATTATTATCTATGTCCGTTATATGCAATTCGTCAAAATTGATTGCGCATATACGGTCCTCTGGGGTCATTGCTTTCAGCATGGTGCGCAAAACATTCATAACGGATGGACCTACACGCTGAATGGGATGTGGCAGAGAGAACTTTGGTACATCTCTCTTATGTTTATAAGAGTCTTTTGATGTTAAAAGCACATGACGAATTGCTTCATTTTCTATGGTGGAATAGAATTTGCACCGCATATAACACGGGCAAAAGCAACAGAACTAGCAGATGCACTTTCTTGGGGGAAAATTCGGCTCTCACGTAGAGATTGTTCGTTCGCTTTAAGGTCTTCAACCTCTTTACGCAATCGTCCATTCTCTTCGTTAGAACGAGCTAATTGCTCCCTAAGCATTTTTATTTCTTCTAAATGACTATAACAATTTCTACAATTTACATAATTATTTGCAGATTGATACGGTGGGTGCAGTGAAATCTTGATTTTCCGGAATACTGGAATTGCCTTCAATATTGTTGTCTTCAATATTGTAGTCTACTTCAATATTTTGAATTTCATGATCTAGCCTAAATATCCTACCGTAAAGTAAGTTTAATACGTAAATTAAGAAATTACTGATCATAATTGCTGAAACATACATTGAAAACAAACTACTTAAATTTTTTAATGTAAGAACTTTAAACCCATTTCTGAACATACCCACGCTTATCGTCGACGTTTAACTTTAAATGCAAATACAATTTGTTGTATTGAACAACATGAATTTCATAGATACTAACTTTAAATGCAAATAAACTAAAACACCCTCTAAAACTGATGATTGCTCTTATTAAGGATAAGCAGACTTGAAAATAGCCGTATATCTAAAAATATATATATACATATTTATAAATTTGCCCAAATTCTTTGGAAATTGTAATTTTTTTTAAGAAAACTAAATCAGCACGAAAAGTTGTTGTGCCAATATTTCGTCAGTAGATATGCAAAAGGACCTAACTAAAATGTTCACTCTATTTACATGCGTTTATCTGAAATATGCCATGTTTATGTCGTTTTTAAGTCTATGTGCATTATACGCAAATGCATAAAAAATGTTATATTTTCTGTAATGACTGAACAATTAATCTCATATATTGTGTTTGTATTCCGAATTGTGGAAATGACAATTTAGCAAATAACTTGACCACTACGCAATTTATCGCGGTGAAAATAGTTCTAAAACACAAATGACCCCAAAGTGAATATATTGTTCAGTTGTCAGCCCATTCGTTATTAACAAACGTGTACAAGATTTTATATATAGAGAAATATTTATATGTACATACATATATTTCTAATACATACCCCATGCCGATACTATGCCCGCTTCTTCAACAACATTAACGGTGGTGCTGGTGTCCATGTCCACCTCTTCTGAAAATGTCGGCTCCGCTTCCATCTTCACCTTGCCTGTTGTATACCAGACGTCTTCCGGGCGAAAGTGGCGATAGCATATGTGTTTCATGATGCTAATCTGCGCTCAATGTTTAATAGCCAAGTTGTTATAGTTCTTTATACAGTATATTTCAATGACCAAGTCTTAATGATTTTTAAAAGCCGTGTAGAACACAAATGTCCTTTACAATTTGAATTTTTTATTTCTTCTTTGTGGGGTTGGTAAAAGATGGTCGAAGTGAAACCGAATTCCTTATTTCTAAAGAATTTAAATTAAAGTGAATTTTTGCAACATTTGCAGTCGGTACAAAATCCAACGAATCGGGGGGATCCCACGAAACACAGGCCGGTATTGTTTTCTAACACTTTGAATATTTTTGTTTTATATGCCTATGGTTCAAAAAATTGGTCAAATGAATTTTGGTTTATGAACCATGAACCCAACACCCCAACTATATCTTCAGTTTAAACGCAGATTATTATCAAATGTAATTCAGTTGTAGGTTTCGGATTATATACATACAGCCATTTTAAATCTAAAATGATTCTGTAAATTTTCATCCACATAACTATACATATTAACAATATTAATGCTTTCTGTGAAATTGCGGTTTATTCAGATGAGTTGTATTGAAGTTATTACGGAATCAATATTTCACTAAACTTTGACCCTCTATGGGGGAGATACTTGAAGGATTCATACCAAATACAAGAGGCAATCTATGATCCTACCTTCGAGAATTTTCCGTTGTCATAATCATCAAGAACATTTAGCGAGTAAAAAGTCCAGAAGTTGAAGAATATTCTTTTCAAATTAATTTTCAGCTTTATTCAAATTTAATTTTTTTCTCTTGAATTTCATTCTTTACAAATCGAAAGTCAAAACTCGAATCTAAATGAATAAACAAATTGAAATTCCAAATTAATTAATTATGTACAAAAATGAAAACAATTTCAGAATTAAATAATAATGTACAGTAATAAACAATTGAAATCAAAATAAAATAATTATGTACAAACATGAAAACAAAATCATAATTAAATAATAATGTACAAGAATAAAACATTCCAAATCAAAATTAAATAATTATGTACCAAAACGAAATTAAATATTTATGAACAAAAATAAAAAAAACAATTCAAAATTAATAAAATAAAATAAATAAGACAATTCAAAATTAATAAAATAAAATAAATAAAACAATTCAAAAATTAAATAAATAAAAGAATATACCAATTTTAAATAAAAGAAATATAAAATAAAAATTAATGAATTAAAAGAAATATGAAATAAAAATTGTTCAAACCACAAAAATGTTCTGTAGTCGAAATGAAAAACGAAGAACGGACAACCAATTGAATTAATTACTATTGTATTTGAATCTCCCTTTTATAGGTTGTGGAACGAGTTATCAAGAAAATTAATGTTCGCATGACTTTTGCACGAAAACAACAGATTCTATGTCGTTCGATCCTTAGTATTAGGTCGCAAATCAGCTGTTTTCGTAAAGTCATTTTTGCGTACGTGTATTAATTAGGTCCATTAGGGTGGTCGCAGACAATTGATTTGAAATTTTCAATCACATAAAACCTCGTAAAAACTGGGAAAGTTGAAGTTCAACCTGATAATAATAATATGTGCTTCACTGTCACATTTTACTAAGTTTTGGTGTTTGTGGCTCGATTGAAAATTATAAATAGATTGTCTGTGAACACCCTAATGGAGACAAAACTATAAACTTCTTAATACATATAAGCAATGCAATTGGACTCGTCTGAACTACTGGGATTATGAAAACTAATCATCAAAGTTCCTTTCCATCCAGAATAATATTCGGTCAAGAGATTTAGTAACGACAATAACCTCATCAAATCTTGACTTAACATTAATCAGGTCTTGTAAAGTTGGTCTTTTAGATAGTCGCTTCCTTATTTCGATGTAATCAGACTCGAGTCCATCATTACGGCAGCTTGATATTAATATGTCATTGTTATCTAACACTAGACTTCGTATAGAGTCTAATGACTGTTTGAGAAAATTGACAGAATCTGTAGTGCACTGGACTGTCGACATAAAAGTTGATGCGTTTGACAGTCGTAGCAATTTGTCAGCGCACGAAAAAGAAGATTCATCTGCAATGAAGAAATCCAAAATGTTAGACATTTGCAAAATAAATATCTTCGTTGCATCAACTTCAGGCAGGGTTAGGCATACGTAACCATAATTTATCTTTACCGTTGCCCGTTTGAGCGATTAGCCAACGTTGAGAAAACGAGTCATATGTTCTCACAACAACAACACATAAGTAAACAAAAAAGGCGCGATTTCTTTTTGTTTAGGTTTATTAAAAATGAAGTTAAAAAATTGTTTATAAATTTGTGTTTTTTAAATCTGTGCAGAATTTACAATAATAGTAATCAAGAAATTATCGTCGGATAAGATGATGGGGTGGACGTCCTATAAACAATGACTGGGCGAAAGCCAGACAATAGAATGCCTATGGCAGTTTTTAATTTGTTATTAATATTAATAAAATATGAGTTAACTACGCCAAAGCAACGGATTAAACCGGCAGAGAGACTAGCAATACTAATATACATTCATGCTAAATATAGCAATGCTAAATATACATTCATATCAGTTAATGTTGGAAGTTATGGCAGCCAACACGATGGGGGTATGTCCGTTAAACTTATATTTAATTATAATGTATTTTAATACAAACAATTTCCATTTCTTAATTTAAATTAAATACAGCTATGTTTAGGTACAGTACCTATACCTCCTAGTAAACGATTATCGTCAGCATCCTCTGAAGCCTTTCCTCATTTTTTTTATTGGCGATGCGGCGTTTCCCCTGAGGAATATCCTTGGTCTAAGCAAACAACTATAGACGAGCTCAGAGACAACACCCAACGCGAAATTGCCAACGTTCCGGTCGAAATGTCGCTGTTGACGGGCTCGTGGTGGTCATATGACCGAAATTGAATTTCATTCCTAAAATGTAACATTTGCACTACACCTGGAATAAACTTGAACTCAATATCTTAAATATTCTGTGTTTTATTAATACTTTTACTTATGTCTATTTCCATTGAAGAGGGACTCAGCCAAATTTAATCTCTATCTATAAATAAGTCCACGTTTGTAGAGACGCTTATATTGCTGTCAAATTCACCCACAATGAATAAGATTGGCGCAATGATAGTCTCGTACAGTCGCCAAAAGAATCATGAAGCAGATTATAAATTTAATTTTTAATGGAGTCTGCCGTGATCATCGTAAAACTCACCTGTGACGCCCAGCTCCTTGCCAATTTGCTTCCAAGCTTCTCGCTTTTTTTCAGATATCCTATATGCTGGTTTATATTTATTGTATAAATACTTGTGCGATTGCACCAATGAAATCAAATATTCGTATTTCATGTTTATTTGCACTTTTAAACAACAAATAATTAATAAATTATTTTCTTTACTTTTCTCGGTGAACATACAATTGTAATTGTAAACAACATGTAGTATCAGCTGTTGTCAAATTGTACGTAAACGGAACGTCCAATTCTGATTTCAACAGATTCAGCCGTCCGTTTACGTTTCGTTTCCGTTGGCTAATCGTTTACACCGACTTCCATATGACAGATTGAATCAGCTGATTCGTTACGCTATGGGGGCGTTACGGTTAAGTTTGCCTAACTGGGCCTTTCAACTTCGTTTACTCCGTCAATATGAGGATCATTGTCAATAAATTCTAATACTCCTCTATTGAAAAGTAATGAAACTCTTTGCAAATCACATCTATCAAAAGAGTACGATTGTTCTGTAAACCCTCCACGCGATGCAATGTTCAGATTGTCTTCTTTAAGAGCATTTATCATCCGTTTAGATAAAATCGTTCCCGAGACGAATAAATGCCCTTTTACGAAGTAATTTCGAACATTAACCAATACATGAGTTATGTCAAATACAAAAGTAATGCCTTCAAATTTACAAGTTGGCATTCTTGGTGCGTTATTGGTCCGTGATCTAATTATGTAGACATTTAGGCAATGTGAATCACAAACGGACACTTTAACGACCAATAACGGCAGGTTATCGTGTAAGCGGTGCATAAATATGTCAACAACGCGACCTGCCACAGCCGCTTCTATTCTGCCAGAGTTAAAAAATCCTACAAAAAATCGCCAGCCGCTACACAACCCTACCAACTGCACACCGAATGCTTTGCCAACGGCAGAATTATTATCTATGCCCGTTATATGCAATTCGTCAAAAGTGATTGCGCATATACGGTCCTCTGTGGTCATTACTTCCAGCATGGTGCGCAAAACATCCATAACGGATGGACCTACACGCTGAATGGGATGTGGCAGAGAGTACTTTAGTACATATCTCTTATGTTTATAAAAGTATTTTGATGTTAAAAGCACATGACGAATTGCTTCATTTTCTATGGTGGAATTAGAATTTGCACCGCATATAACACGGGCAAAGGCAACAGAACTAGCAGATGCACTTTCTTGGGGGAATAATCCGCTCTCACGTAGAGATTGTTCGTTCGCTTTAAGATCTTCAACCTCTTTACGCAATCGTCCATTCTCTTCGTTAGAACGAGCTAATTGCTCCCTAAGCATTTTTATTTCTTCTAAATGACTATAACAATTTCTACAATTTACATAATTATTTGCGGATGCAGAATGTTGATTTGATACGGTGGGTGCAGTGAAATATTGATTTTCCAGAATACTGGAATTGCCTTCAATATTGTTGTCTGCAATATTGTAGTCTCCTTCAATATTTGGAATTTCATGATCTAATAAAATAAGAATAATATAATAAAATATAATAAAAGTTTAATACGTAAATTAAGAAATTACTGATAATTATTGCTGAAACATACATTGAAAACAAATTACTTAAATTTTTTAATATAAGAACTTTAAACGCATTTCTGAACATACCCACGCTTATCGTCGACGTTTAACTTTAAATGCAAATACAATTTGTTGTATTGAACAACACGTATTTCGTAGATACTAACTTTAAGTGCAAATGATTAAAAACACCCTCTAAAAGTGATGGTTGCTCTTATTAAGGATGAACAGACTTGAAAATGGCCGTAAATCTAAAAAATATATATACATATTTATAAATTTGTCCAAATTCTTTGGAAATTGTAATTTTTTGTTAAGAAAACTAAATCAGCACGAAAAGTTGTGCCAATATTTCGTCAGTTGAAATGCAAAAAGCCCTAACTAAATGCAAAAGGCAATAAAAATGCCATGTCCATTTATGTCGTTTTGAAGTCTATGCACACAGAATACAGTTTGGTTGCCTCAGCCAAATTATTTGCCAACCGAATTTTGGTAGTTCTCTCTACTGTCATGCGATTCCATCAGGACAACCATTATTTTGGTTGTGGTATACTTCTGCTTCCATGTTGACAACAATTATATTTGGTTGCGCCAACTACGAAAATGGTGGCTTAAATTATCTGTTGTAGTTGTCGCAACCAACTGTTTTAAAAAATTGGTTGTTCTGACATTTTGTCAGTCAGATACTACAGACAATTAATTAAAAACAGTTTTTATTTATTGAACAAAAAACAAAACAATTCATAACAAAATTAAAAATCCCATATTACAAATGCATCACTATTATGAGATGTGGAAATATTTGACACACATTTTAGTACACGAAAAAAAAACAAAACTGTTATGCAAATATCGTTTAACCCTGTGCTTTCAATTTCATGATTGTTGCTTTTATTTTTTATTTATGTAAAACATTTTGCATAACATATTCAGCACACATTATTATCCACACGAGATTATTTTTGATTACCTACACCGTTCTTGAACAAAATGTTGAAGATTTTTGTATGTCGAGTAATTTTATTTTTTGTTTGTCATGTATCGGTAAAAGAACAGCAACCAATCTTTCGGTTGTATTTCCCAAAATACATTTAATTTAGAGTAAATTTGGGAAATGGTTGGGATAACCAATAAACGATTATTTATTAATATTTTTTCTGTTGTAGTAACCAATTATTCGTTGCAATAATAATCTTTGGTCTATTGATACAATTTCTGTTCTCAAGAATAAGGCCCTTCTTTAACTTTTTATGAATAAGGCCCTAAAACATTGGTTGTCACAACCAAAAATCGAGCATATGGTACTATAATGAAAATTTAAAATTGGTTACCACAACTAACCGAGTGTCAATGAAAAATACAATCTTAAATCGATTGATACAACCATCGATTTAGTAGCAATTAAATTTGATCGTATCCATGTTATTATTGTTGTTTCAACTAATTATATGTAAATACAACCGACAGACGGTGTAGACAACATACTTTTTGTTGCTAGTACTATTTTTTTATTGTTACAATCGAATTCCAACCAATTATTTCCCTGGGTTTACGCAAATGCATAATAAAATGTTATATTTTCTGTAATGACGGAACAATTAATCTCATATATTGTGTTTGTATTCCGAATGTGCGCCTTGAATCGGAATATTGCGCTCGGATTCGAGTTTACAAAT
This sequence comes from Eudasyphora cyanicolor, assembly GCA_963930755.1. Classification (NCBI taxonomy): domain Eukaryota; kingdom Metazoa; phylum Arthropoda; class Insecta; order Diptera; family Muscidae; genus Eudasyphora; species Eudasyphora cyanicolor. The sequence goes on from OZ005737.1 coordinate 9,500,540, forward strand.
TTTGTTCTTCAAATCCAAACATGTTTTCAATGCAATCTGCGTTTGCAGGGAAACAGAAGACCTCATTAAGACAAGAAAATAAGGAAACTTTTTTGAATTAGGATTAATTCCCTCGAAATAATGAAACATTTACCAATCGTGGACATTTATTTCCAAAATTATTGCTCTGTTTTTTCGTCAAATCAATATGGCCCGTCGTCAATAATTATAAAACACAAACAATATAGATAAAAAAAAATATATATAGTAACTAGTGGTTTCTGTTCATACACACATATTCAAATTTTCTGAACATTTCTGAACTAGATGTTGTCCTGCCCGTTCTGTTGTATTACTTTATTATTCATTGATATTTCATTCAAAAATGAATACATCACGAGTTTCAAAAATGTATATTGACCATATTTCCATTGCAGCGCCATCTACCGGTTGGAATCACACATACAAACAATTATCAAGACAAACTACACATACATTTTAAGTTTCAGTCAAATCGTTGTGGAAATGCCAATTTTGCAAATAACTTGACCACTACGCAATTTATCGCGGTGAAAATAATTCTAAAACACAAATGACCCCATACTGAAAATATTGTTCAGTTGTCAGCCCATTCGTTATTAACAAATGTGTATAAGATTTTATATATAGAGAAATATTTATATGTACATACATATATTTCTAATACATACCCCATGCCGATACTATGCCCGCTTCTTCAACAACATCAAAGGTGGTGCTGGTGTCCATGTCCACCCTTCTGAAAATGTTGGCTCCGCTTCCATCTTCACCTTGCCTGATGTATCCCAGCCTGATTCAACAAATAATAAAAAAATTACATGTAGAATATGTTCAACTTTTCTTTTTGATTCGGGAATTTACATATTACGGATAAATCTAACATAATTTTAAACAATATTTTATTGTATAAAGACAATAATAATTTTATTTAAAAAGTCTGTTTTGAAAGTGGCTTAAATTCGAAATTTATGCAGATTTAGTAAATCAATAGTTTTTCAAAAACTAATAATTTTGCAGGAAAATGCCAACCATCAAATTCTGTTGTATACCAGGATGTCCAAATGGTTTTCTTAAACGGCCAGACAGCTCCTGTATGAAAGTACGGAGTAATTGGGAAACAGTTAAAAAGGCGACGTTTCCCCAGATTAGCATCATGAAACACATATGCTATCGCCACTTTCGCCCGGAAGACATCTGGGATACAACAGGCAAGGTGATGATGGAAGCGGAGCCAACATTTTCAGAAGAGGTAGACATGGACACCAGCACCACCGTTGATGTTGTTGAAGAAGCGGGCATAGTATCGGCATGGGGTATGTATTAGAAATATATGTATGTACATATGAATATAAATCTATATATAAAATCTTGTACATGTTTGTTAATAACGAATGGGCTGACAACTGAACAATATATTCAGTTTGGGGTCATTTGTGTTTTAGAATTATTTTCACCGCGATAAATTGCGTAGTGGTCAAGTTATTTGCAAAATTGGCATTTCCACAACGATTTGACTGAAATTTAAAATGTATGTGTAGTTTGTCTTGATAATAGTTTGTATGTGTGATTCGAACCGGTAGATGGCGCTGCAATGGACATATGGTCAATATACATTTTTGAATGAAATATCAATGAATAACAAACCAATACAATAGGACGGGCAGGACAACATCTAGTTCAGAAATGTTCAGAAAATATGAATATGTGTGTATGAACAGAACCCACTAGTAACTATATATATTTTTTTATCTATATTGTTTGTGTTTTATAATTATTGATTTGACGACGGGCCATATTGATTTGACGAAAAAAGTTTGGCTAACAAAGCAATATTTTGGAAATAAATTTCCACGATTGGTAAATGTTTTATTATATTGAGGGAATTAATCTTAATTCAAAAATGTTTCCTTATTTTCTGGTCTTAATGAGGTCTTCTGTTTCCTTGTAAACGCAGATTGCATTGAAAAGATGTTTGGATTTGAAGAAAAAATTTATAAACTCGAATCCGAGCGCAATATTCCAACTCAAGGCGCACATTCGGTATACAAACACAATATATAAGATTAATTGTTCCGTCATTACAGAAAATATAACATTTTATTATGCATTTGCGTATAATGCACATAAAACTACTTAAGCTTAAAAACTACATAAATGTACATGGCATATTTCAGATAAACGCATGTAAATAGAGTGAACATTTTAGTTAGGGCATTTTGCATTTCAACTGACGAAATATTGGCACAACTTTTCATGGCGATTTAGTTTTCTTAACAAAAAAATTACAATTTCCAAAGAATTTGAACAAATTTATAAATATGCATATATATTTTTTAGATTTATGGCCATTTTCAAGTCTGTTTATCCTTAATAAGAGCAGCCATCAGTTTTAGAGGGTGTTTTAGTTTATTTGCATTTAAAGTTAGTATATATGAAATACATGTTTTCAATACAACAAATTGTATTTGCATTTAAAGTTAAACGTCGACGATAAGCGTGGGTATGTTCAGAAATGCGTTTAAAGTTCTTACATTAAAAAATGTAAGTATTTTGTTTCCAATGTACGTTTCAGCAATAATGATCAGTAATTTCTTAATTTGCGTATTGAACTTACTTTACGATGGGATATTTAGGCTTATATTATTCTTATTTTATTAGATCATGAAATTCCAAATATTGAAGAAGACTACAATATTGAAGGCAATATTGATTTTCCAGTATTCCGGAAAATCAAGATTTCACTGCACCCACCGTATCAAATCAACAAAATCAACATTCTGCATCCGCATATAATTATGTAAATGTAAAGAAATTGTTATAGTTATTTAGAAGAAATAAAAATGCTTAGGGAGCAATTAGCTCGTTCGGTATGCGGTGCAAATTCTAATTCCTCCATAGAAAATGAAGCAATTAGTCATGTGCTTTTAACATCAAAAGACTCTTATTAACATAAGAGAGATGTACTAAAGATCTCTCTGCCACATCCCATTCAGCGTGCAGTAAATCCGTTATGGATGTTTTGCGCACCATGCTGGAAGCAATGACCCCTGAGGACCGTATATGCGCAATCACTTTTGACGAATTGCATATAACGGACATAGATAATAATTCTGCCGTTGGCAAAGCATTCGGTGTGTAATTGGTAGGGTTGTGTAGCGGCTGGCGATATTTTGTAGGGTTTTTTTAACTCTAGCAGAATAGAAGCGGCTGTGGCAGGTCGCGTTGTTGACATATTTATGTAGCGCTTACACGATAACCTGCCTTCATTGGTCGTTAAAGATCACGGACCAATAACGAACCAAGAATGCCAACTTTTAAATTTGGACCATTTGAAGGCATTACTTTTGTATTTGACATAACTCATTTATTGGTTAATGTTCGAAATTACTTTGTAAAAGGTCATTTATCGGTCTAGTGAACAATTTTATCCAAACGGATGATAAATGCTCTTAAAGAAGCCAATCTAAACATTGCATCGCGTGGAAGATTGAACAATCGTACTCTTTTGATAGATGGGATTTGCAAAGAGTTTCATTACTTTTCAATAGAGGAGTATTGGAATTTTTTGACAATGATCCACATATTGACGGAGTAAACGAAGTAGAAATTGGCGCATCGAAGATATTTATTTTGCAAATGTCTACTTACATTGTGTATTTCTTCATTGGAGATGAATCTTCTTTTTCGTGCGCTGACAAATTAATAAGACTGTCAAACGCATCAACTTTTATGTCGACAGTCCAGTGCACTACAGATTCTAGACTCTATACGAAGTCTAGTGTTAGAGAACAATGAAATAAGGAAGCGACTATATAAAAGACCAACTTTACAAGACCTGATTAATGTTAAGTCAAGATTTGATGAGGTTATTGTCGTTACTAAATCTCTTGACCGAACATTATTCTGGATGGAAAGGAACTTTGATGAGTAGTTTTCATAATTCCATTAGTTCAGACGAGTCCAATTGCATTGCTTATATGTATTAAGGAGTTTGTAGTTTTGTCTCCATTAGGGTGTTCACAGACAATTGATTTATAATTTTCAATGAGCCACAAACACCAAAACTTAGTAAAATGGGACAGTGAAGCAGATATTATTATTATCAGGCTGAACTACAACTTTCCCAGTCGCATTTTCTAGCCCTTGTCATAGTTTACGAGGTATTGTGTGATTGAAAATTTCAAATCAATTGTCTGCGACCACCCTAATGGTCCCAATACACGTACGCAAAAATGATCGCATGACTTTACTAAAACAGCTGATTTGCAACCTAGTACTAAGGATCGAACGACATAGAATCTGTGGTCTTCGTGTAAAAGTCATGCGAACATTAATTTTCTTGATAACTGCTTCCACAACCTATAAAAGGGAGATTCAAATAGTAATTAATTCAATTGGTTGTCCGTTTTTCATTTCGACTGCAGAAAATTTTTTGGGGTTTGACCAAGTTTCTCCAGGCATTTTTGTTTCATATTTCTTTTAATTCATTCATTTTTATTTTAGTTGTCACGCGTAAAATCGTATAAACTTTTTTTATAATGTTAAAAGCAAATCTGACATTCTTTGTTTACCTTTAAATGTTGCTTATAACATATTAAAAAATTTAAACATTTTTAAATACACAGAACCAAAAAAAGTTGGACACTCGAATATTTTAAATTCAACAAATAATAAAAAAAATTACATGTGGAATATGTTCAACTTTTCTTTTTGGTTCGGGAATTATTTTTTCTTTATTATCTATCAAATGAAATTTTCTGGGAAATAAAAATAATATCTCTCGCAGTGCACAAAGAGAGCGTTAGCACTTCTCACAAATACAAACATACGACATTGAATTTTGTGAAAGTATGTGTGTGCCCATCGCTGCACTATAAATTGCATGAAGTATATCCCAGCAAACAATAAAAGAAGTACTTCCAAAAGAATAACATTATAAGTACTTCCAAATCATAAGTATGAATATTTTTTCGGCATTTAATGAAGTTCTTCTAAATAACCAACCAAAATGTAATTTCGGAATTTAAATTATTAACCCAAGAATGCATAATTTCAAAACGGTTGGATGTAAAATAAATCTTCTGAAGTGATAAAAGTCCAGATCGGAAGGAACATATATATGAGGGCTATGAAAAATATGCAACATACTGCTTCTATAGTGCTAAAGGGAAGAAATATATTTATATGGCGTATAAACAACTACAGGGTTTTCCAACAAGAGATGTTATTTTGAGCCACCCGGTGTTTCGGTAGCTGCCACTTTTGAAGCTTTTATTATTGAACATTTGACAAGTAGAAACTACGCCATTACTAAAAATGGAACGACACACGATTCTACAACCCATTGAAATCATTAAAATTCGGTGAATAGATTGCGCTATCGGGAGATGATTAATGATTTTTTATGGTCGTAGTTGGATGGTATTGATCTGGACAACGTTTACTTTCAACAAGACGGCGCTACGTGTCACACAAGCAACGAAACCATTGCTCTGTTACGGGAAAAGTTTCCGGGCCGTGTTATCTCTTGAAGAGGTGATCACAATAGGCCACCGAGATCTTGTGATCCAACAGCCCAGCGTCGATTCAAGACCTCAAAGATAGAATTCGTGAGGCTATCGAGGACATAGGACAGCCACTTTGCGATTTGGTTATGGAAAATTTCATGAAAAGGGTATGGTCCTGTAAGCGTGGTCGTGGTGGGCTTTGACTGATGTTGTTTTTCATTACTAACGGCATACCTTCCTCTTTATTATGAAATAAACATCCGATCATTTATCTCAAAAAATCACATTTTTCTTTGAATACCAAAATAACACCTCTTGTTGGAAACCCGGTATAACAACGCAGATTTTATTATCAAATGCCATTGCATTCAGTTGAAGGTTTCGGCTTAGATACATACAGCCATTTTAACAGCCTGTTCAGCTAAATGTACCAAAACGCAGACGTGCGATAGCTACCCAAGCAATAATTTTCTTCTTATTCTCACCCAAGCGATAATGTTTTTAACTTGGTTCATTGTCACTTATCGTTTGGGTAAGAAAGCTCTTTTCTTCATCGTCTTCCTGTCAAAGACCAATATTACCTTCATGTTGTTATTGACATTTCTTAAAGCTTTTTCCACACGAAAATATCAGAACGGGGGCAACCCTATCTAACAGCTGTAAAAGTTGCAACAGCTGTTTCTAGACGATGAGAAATAATTAAAAAAACCGAAAACAAACAATTGTTTGTTTGATAGATCATTTATGTATATATAGGGGCTATATCTAAATCGGAAACCTTCTGCACCCATTTTAGTAAGTCCTTGAGTTAAAAAGGAAGTTCTTGCTAAATTTCCTAGTGATCTGAGCATAATTGTGACCTGTACTCGGTAACAAGGATACATTTATAAACAGACGGACGGACAAAACCAATTCAGAAAGATATTCTAGGTCGATAGGTATAATAAACAATTGTTTGGGTTACTTTATTTAAGGTATTACGAAAAAATACAAAAAGCAACAGTGTGGTTGTAAGATTTCAAAACATTTTATACACACTAATAAAAAGATTTTTTTTTAAATTTTGGTTGATACTTCAGCAAAAGATACATGTGTATGTTGTTTGGTTCATTTATAGATTTTGTATTCATGTATCCAACAATTTTCACTTTATCATTCAAAAGGGCGGTAAACATAACCGACACGAATGAATTTTTTTGATCGTCTAATTTGACATTTCATTTCGTTCGTTGTTGTCTTATAAGAACCAAAATGTTGGCGATAATTGAAAGCTTCTTTGTTTACGATCAAAACAAAGTGTGCAAAAACCAAAAATTTCATTCGCTTGCCAATAGACGTGCGAAGTGACAAAAAAATAAGTTACAAAAACAGGCCCTAAATCTAAAATGATTCTGTAAATTTTCATCCACATAACTATATTAACAATATTAATGCTTTCTGTGAAATTACGGTTTATTCAGATGAGTTGTATTGAAGTTATTACAGAATTAATATTTCATTAAACTTTGACCCTCTATGGGGGAGATACTTGAAGGAGTGGACCAAGTAACCATCTTCAGCCTGAGTCTGGGGTGGACAAAAATATGACCACATACCTAATTTGCAGTCAATCGTTTTTTCAAAAGTTATTAAGAGCGAATCTTACATTTTTCATGTTTTTTTTTGTAGTGGTAGCAAAAATATGTGACAAATGTATTTGTTGCTCTCATAATTACCTTAAATGTAACACATGTACTGGGGTCAATCAACTTTATACCACTAAAGGTACCTCCATTGAAAGTTGTAATTTGAAGGTCAAATTTAAATCTATAATCGCCGTAACAGGTCTCAGGCACAAAAAATTCTTGCATTTGGTTTAGTTTTGTAAGAAAATAAACCAATCTGTTATTGTGGGCAAATATAAATCAGCTTGGGTGTCTAGGTTCTGAATGGAGTAGTTGTTTTTTTATCTTTGGAATATATTAGAACTGCACATACCCACTATATCCTCGTTTCATATCTGATATTTTGTTGGAAATAAAAAAACTAAACTATACCATTAAATTCAACAAACTTGTGTTTGATTCATATGTAGCGATGTCAAACGGGATTGATTTTCGCTAATCCCAAATTTCATGCAGAAATCACTTCTTATTTTCTGCGAGGACGGCCTTCGGGCGGTGTTAGGGGGCCGGATTAAGAATTTTCTCTTCTGTGGCATGTCCAAAACCGTACGCGTGTACGGCATTCGTCTGTGAATATGACACCAACAAATGACTAAGGGCCTTATTCATAAAAAGTTAAAGAAGATTTGAGGAACGCTTTAGCAGTGTTAAAGCGTTCTTCAAACCTTCATTAAATTTTTATGAATAAGGGCCTAAATGTGCAAAAAAATTAAAAAATGATTAATTGGAACAGAGGACTATATTTTTTGTACATGTCATTTAAACTACAACTTTAGTTTAAAGTCGAACCTGGATAAGTGGGACCTGCTTAAGTGGGAATCCTCTTTATGTGAGAATATTTCGTTGGTCCCTTGTACACTTCAAACAATATACCTCTTTAAGTGAGAAAGTAAACCTCTTTAAGTGAGAAAGTAAACCTCTTTAAGTGGAACAAGTTTTCTCAGAGTTTTCCTCTATAAGTGGGATTTTTTTCTAGTCTTACCTCTATAAGCGGGATTAAAATAGGTTTTTGGATTTTAATGTATGAGTTTTTGCATAGATTTTGTGTGTTTGACGCAAATCTCAAAAAGTTTCGTTAGACGAAAAAGCGCAGTTGCAGCAGAAAAAATTTTTTATGTGTTTTTTTTACTTTTTTAGAACTCATTTGGCAGTGTGGCAAAGTACATCGTCGCAGAAGTCAGCATGTCTAAGCGAAAAATTAAAATCCCGAGTGTTAGCGACAAATTGAAAATTGTTAATGAATTTCAAAAGGGAAAAACCCAAGCAGAACTTCAGAAAACTTTTGACGTTCCGCGATCTACAATATCGCGAATATTAAAACGCAGTGATTCCATTGTAGAAGCTGCTTTTGAAGGACATGAAAAATGTAAAAAATTGAAGAAATGCGAATTTCCGGATTTAGAACGAAGATTAGTCATGTGGATAAAATTGTCAAATAGCAGAAACGTAGCAATAGGCGGTAATGCCATTAAGGAAAAGGCTTTAAAGATCGCCGAATCAATGGGTGTTTCTACATTCTCTGCCAGCAATGGCTGGCTGGAAGGATTTAAAAAAAGAAATTATTTGTGTTTTAAAACTGTTGTGGGGAAAGCAATGCAGTAAACGTTCAAACATGCAGACAGTGGATTGAAGATCTGCCCCATCTAATAACAGATTACGCATCGGACGATATTTTCAACGCGGATGAAACTGGACTCTTTTTCAAATGCCTCCCTGATAAAACCTTCACTTCAAAAATACTTATTGTAGTGGCGGTAAAATATCGAAAGAAAGGGTCACCGTTCTTTTATGTTGTAACATGAGTGGTACAGAAAAATTACCACCACTGTTAATTGGAAAACCGTCTAGACCGAGATGTTTAAAAAATGTACGGACCTTTCCCATCGAATATAAGAACAATAAAAATGCCTGGATGACATCCGACATTTTTAAGGAATGGTTGCTTAAGATCAATAAGCAAATGAAGTTGAAAAAGAGAAAAATATTGCTCTTTGTTGATAATTGCACTGCCCATATTGATGTACCTTGTCAGATGAATAACCTTACAATAAAATTTCTACCAGCAAATACCACAACTACAACCGCTTGATCAAAATGTTAAAGTTTTATACAGACGACAAGTTTTTGAAAACATCCTGGATTCTATAGAAAATGATACTACCTATCAAATAAATCTTTTAGACGCAATGCGTTTCACGTTCAAGGCGTGGAACAACGTTCAACAATATTTAACTGCTTCAAGAAAGCTGGTTTCCAACATAATCCATCCGAAAATGTTGCCACATGCGAGAATATCTTAGTAGATGAATGTAACAGTTTCGAAACCAATATCTGGGAAAAAGTTGTTTCTAGTTCTCAAGTTGTAGTGCCCACTTTTGAAAATTACGTAAATGTTGACGAAAACGTGATTATATGTGGAGAATTTAGCGACGAAGAAATAGTACCGAGCCCTCATTTAAGTGATGATGATGATGTGAAAGATTTTGAGATGGTACCAACTACTACTGATCATATTGTAACAAAAAAAGATGCATTGGAACAGAGGACTATATTTTTTGTACATGTCATTTAAACTACAACTTGAGTTTAAAGTACATACTTGAATCAAATGGGTTCTAAACTACAACGGAAACATATCACTGATTACGCCGATTCTCTGCAAATTTAATGTTAGTAATGGATGGATGTCGTTCAATCTCTGCGTTGTCACGCACAAAAGGCATGTTTTCGTTACAAGCTAGCACTTTTAGTTTAGCACTTTGCAACGAAAACAACTGACTTCCACTAACTGGCACATAAGCAATAAGTGGCGGATTTTCACTATCTGGTAGCAATGGTGTCATGAGTTGCGAAGAAAGAACAGTGCGAAACAGACAAAAAATTCGTGAAAAGTATTTATAAAACATATATTTACTATTCTATGTTCAATTGTTTACACTCTTTTGCAAATATTAAAATAATTTCCCATTTTTGTTCTTCTTCTTCCCGTTAATTCACAATAATTGATAAAATCTCTCCAAAAATTGGATGCCATATTGCTAAATATAGGGTGCCCAATCTGGCAACATCATACTCGATTAAGACATGAACACAAGCACCAAACTTCATCGGGAACTAATAGTGCTTAAAAGTGCTTAGCTCCCCATACAAATTAAGCACTTATGGTGTAACACGCCTAAAGCTCACAAAAAAATCGATATCACGTATCGCTATATCGTCATTTTCTATTGAGTCACGATATTGTGCACAATTTGTGCAATATTCAACGTTTTTCCAGACATTTCGTTTTGAGGTCTTCTGTCCATCTTTCCAATTCAGATTTTGTGTGGTCACTCCGCCTAAAAACTCTAAATACTTCGTTTTCAGGTCCTCAATTCATCATCATGCTTCATGCTTCAATTATACCTAATAAATAAGCGCTTGGTTTAGTAAAATACAATAAATCGCAAGATTATCGTTTAACTTACCTCTGCCTCTTCCATAAATATCATTGTTTGTTGGAAGCAATATTTTGGGAAAATAAAAAATAAAGAAAGAAAGCTTGGCGAATTATAAGGTACTCTAGATAATTCGAACTTATCTGAATTTTTCTGCGGTAAAAGTACGAACCACATATTAGGCGTGTTTTCGTTACACCATAAGTGCTTAATTTGTATGGGGAGCACTTTTAAGCACTATTAGTTCCCGATGAAGTTTGGTGCTTGTGTTCATGTCTTAATCGAGTATGATGTTGCCAGATTGGGCACCCTATATTTAGCAATATGGCATCCCATTTTTGGAGAGATTTTATCAATTATTGTGAATTAACGGGAAGAAGAAGAACAAAAATGGGAAATTATTTTAATATTTGCAAAAGAACATATGAACATATGTAGAATAGTAAATATATGTTTTATAAATACTTTTCACGAATTTTTTGTCTGTTTCGCACTGTTCTTTCTTCGAAACTCATGACACTATTGCTACCAGATAGTGAAAATCCGCCACTTATTGCTTATGTGTTGGTTAGTGGAAGTCAGTTGTTTTCCTTGCAAAGTGCTAAACTAAAAGTGCTAGCTTGTAACGAAAACATGCCTATTGTTTATGTATGTTTTGTTTTATCTATGGTAGAAAATCACACACAGAAGGCGTGTTTTCGTTACACCATAAGTGCTTAATTTGTATGGGGAGCTAAGCACTCTTAAGCACTATTAGTTCCCGATGAAGTTTGGTGCTTGTGTTCATGTCTTAATCGTGTATTATGTTGCCAGATTGGGAACCCTATATTTAGCAATATGGCATCCCATTTTTGGAGAGATTTTATCAATTATTGTGAATTAACGGGAAGAAGAAGAACAAAAATGGGAAATTATTTTAATATTTGCAAAAGAGTGTAAACAATTGAACATAGAATAGTAAATATATGTTTTATAAATACTTTTCACAAATTTTTTGTCTGTTTCGCACTGTTTTTTCTTCGCAACTCATGACACCATTGCTACCAGATAGTGAAAATCCGCCACTTATTGCTTATGTGGCAGTTAGTGGAAGTCAGTTGTTTTCGTTGCAAAGTGCTAAACTAAAAGTGCTAGCTTGTAACGAAAACATGCCTAGAGTTGTCTAATTTTACAACACAAGACACCTGTAAAGCAGCTGTTCGCTGTACACTACCTGTTGTTATTGTATCATGAACGCCGCCAACATTTTATTTCATTCACAATAGATATAGGAAAATAAACAAAACTTTTTGTAGGGCAGCTTCCAATTTATTTCGAATCAGTCAATTTGCCGGTCAGTAATAATTTTAGTTGGTTTATAAGTAATGTGTATTCAATTTACCCACACTGCTCGGATTTCGTAGCGGTCCTCATTAATCATTTCTATACAACCCTATTTTTTCTCCGGAAGCTCAAGAGTAAGAGTGCGTAGGAAATGACACCCTCAAAGTTCCTGAAAATGATTATATTTCGGTGAAATATTGACGAATGCAAACAACGGGTGTCTTTGGAATGTTTATGGAAGCTTTCGTTCGCATAGCCATACCTTCTAGCAGACATACCTTCTAGCAGAGCCCATTCTTTGGATTTGGACGGACGCTACATGTACCATCTTCAAGATGCTTCCATAAGCTTTCCAACGACACCAGTGTTGTTTCCATCAATATTTGATTTGATATTTAATTTTCAATAGTTTAAGATTTTGAAGGCCCGGGAAAATAATATGCGTTTGTATAAGAATGACGAGCTCTTGAAATGGTGAAAATTTGGACGAAATACGAGAAGCGTGGGTAAACAGCATTTTTTCCACTAATTTCACATACAATACTTCGCCAAAATTTAACAGGTGTTCTCGCAGCATCACCACAAAATGTCTCAGGATCTATGTTCACCGCTTCACTGCAATATTTGCCTGGTGTTGCAAACCACCAGCAAAAATGATGGAACGGACTCCTATGCATCTAAACTAAATCCACAAGAAAAACTATTGACCTGCAATGGATGTCAACTGGTAAAATACTGCAAAAAATCTCATCAAATGATCGATTGGAATTTTCATCGTGAATTCTGTCAAGCCATCCAGAAAATCAAGCAGACTTTGAAAATCACACATCCTTTGTTGGTGTCTGGTGACGCTCCCAAATGTAAAAAGGATATTGAGCGAATTGTTCTTCAACTAAAGTATCTGCTAAGAAATTCATTAGGCAGAGCATTGGAATTCCAAGAGGAAGAGTTGACCTCTTATCCTGTTTATTGTCCAATATGTTTCCGCTTCAGAAATGTACACACACTATGTGAAGACTGTAAAAGTCAGGCATATTGTTCGAAAGAACATTTAATTGAGCACCGAAATGAGCACATGCAAGTTTGTGGTTTATTAGAACTTTACTACACGCCATTCAAAACTATTCCGTCTGACAACTGTCTGGACTTGACTATAAAGCAAAGAGTTGAAGATTTTCAAAACATAGACTTAATTGAAGCTTTTGAACGTTCCTTTCAGTGTAAATTACCAGCGAAGCCTACCCATGGTATGCTAGACTATCAAATATTGGCCTATGCTGCAAATTTCAGTTGTATTTTTACTATTTGTTATGCCCTCTGCCATGTGGATCCGTCCTCTTATAGCGCCAATGAGAATTTTGTAATCTTTATTATTGGTGCCTCCATAGAAGCTGCGCTATGGTTTCTTGAGATACATTGTAGATTCTTTTTTCAACAATATCCCCAATTCATGGAATTGAATTTACATTTCATTGGACCAGAGGTGGTAGATGCTCCTAAGGAAATTTTACAATTTGAATATATGGTAGGTAGCTGCTGTTGCTGAACTTTGTTTATGAACAAATATACAAGCATTTTTTGTTTCTTTAGGCTGCTCAGAGAACTGTGCGTTTCCATTGCTATAGAGGTGTTTTTCAAAACTATTGCCAGCACTTCAAAGTTAAACCATCTATGATAGTAGTCTACAATTGTGGCTTCTCTGAATACTCGCAACGCAATGAAGTTACTCTGTCCGAATCTCTATCTTCGCAGGCCATCAGGGACACCTGGTATTTTGGTCTAGTTGAAATACTACAAACTTTCGATACGCCCATTATTTTCACTTCATTTACAAAACAAGAGTCGGACTTTGATTTCTCTGCTCTTGTAGGGGCGGCCAGACGACAACGTTTGAAGGTAAATATTGAGCGCATATTTAAAGTTACAAAGAATCCGTATCGCGATATTCGTCCTTTGCGACAATTTTATGTAAGAGATCAAGAATCCATCTACTATCGCAATGGCTATATTCAGGCAATACGAACGAAATTAATGACATGATATGTTTATGAAAAATAATATTTTTATTTAGTTTTTTATTGTTGTGAAGTCCATTTTGTTTTACTTTACTCTATAGTTTATGCGAAATACGTTTTTTAAGCTAAATAAAACTATATGTATGTGCAAAAATAAATGAATATAGTACAATTATGATGAATTGTATATCCCTTAAAGGGATATCAACATAAATCATATACAGGATAAACTGATAAGTCAATTTTCACTACTTTTTTTCCAAATTTAAAAGCATGATAAAAATATCTTTCAAAGGTATGTATGTATATAGCACTTTGATACTTGGTTGATATCATCGATGTCTCTTGTTGAAACCCATCTGGTTGGAACAAAATTATTGAACCTATGGTCAAAATTTTAAATTACAAAAATTTTATATTTTATTTATCATTGGTATATCATAAAGTTGCTTTATTAAAAAACACAATTTTTCAGGAGAGCAAAAAACTGTCATCCTAGTGACAAATCAATTTCGCTATAATTTTAATATGATATGAATTGGAATTCGAGGGTATGTATATACAAGTATGTATATGTATTTAAGTTAATAATAGTTAGAAAATACACCAAAAAATATTATACACCTCTGTTAGACAAATGGATACAATAACAGACAAACTAGTGCAATAGTTCGATTACCGAATGATTTTGCGAAAAAATATATCTTTCTCAAAACAGCGTATGAATTGCGAGAAACCCAAAACTAGAATCCTGACAAGCAAATTAATTTAGAAAAACAATGTGTGTGCACCAAATGTATCCTCGATAAAAACAACTTACCCCGAATAATTTCTACAAGTTAAATCGAATTTCATTAACCGTTTTTACTGAACCGCGTTTTCCAGATATTAAATTCGAGAGTTTATTAAATTCAGACACAATTTTTGCGTAAAAGGCTTCGGAATAGATGTTACATGCCGTAAAACGAAATAAAGGAACAACATCAAAAAGTGTTTACCCCTGAAAAATAATGATATATCAAAAGTGATAGAAATCAATGAATTGTTTGGTTCCCTACATAATCATTGTTCAAAGATAAAAAAAATAAATAGGAAATAAACCATTGGGTTGCCATAAAGTGTATTGTGTACATTTCCCAAAATAACCATAGATTTCTACGACTTTTGATATGTATATCACTATTTTTGGAGGGAGATTTTCAGGGGTAAGGGATTGATCAGGGCGGTCGGTTGTATTAGGAGAAATAATTATTAAAATTTCTTCTTGAAATTGTTCTTTGACATGGAAAATCGTTTCCAAAGCCTTCTATACTGAAAATGAGTCTGAATTGACTAACCTCTTTTCTTACCCAGCAACATTGTGGCTAAATATCTCGAAAATGCGATGCTACAGGAAACCCCGTTTAATGATGTTCCATTTTTTCATCTAGTATGCATTTTAAAAATATTTGTTCTTATATAAAAAAACAAAAATTCTTCCTTCTCTTTTTAGAATTTTGAAATTTTATTTCAAATTAAATTGTAACTTTGAGATTTATCACAAATTTATACAAACAAATGATGATTGCTGTAGAACATATACATATGAAAATGTAAGTATGTAAGTATAAAAAAATTCAAAAAAAATACCCTAAATTTATTGAACGTCAATTTCTTTAATAACTTTGCTAATCCAGTAAGTGGCACCATCCTTAGCCACGGTACCCACGATTTTAGCTTTACCCTTGTAGTTAGCGGGAGCTATCCATTGGAATTGAAGGCTATTGGGGATATTCTTCTTACTGATCTTGACATGAGTCAACGTATCCTATATGAACAGATAAAAATACCGAATGGCAAATAAATCGCATAATTATTATAAATTACATATGAACTCGTACATATGTATTTATATTTACTTACATCAGCATTGGCACAGGTCAATGTTTGTGATTTATTTGATTCTACAATTTTGAAACTGCCAATTGGTTTCTTTCCAGCATCTTGAACTTGTATGGCAAAGCCCAAAAAGTCATCACCACCCATTTTTATGGTAAGTTTTTCGCCAGCCTTCACCACACTATCGGCAGAAAAGAAATAGGGCACTGAACTCGATTGTTCGGCGACATGATGTTCAGGTGTTAGACCATTGCTACAAATTTCTTTTGGGGCACCCGTGGAGTAGGCCATAGCGGGAACAGCCAAACAACAGGCAATTACAAGAAAACGGAACATTTTCGAAATGTACTGGAAAAAAAGAGAAAGTAAATTTAATATCAAATAAAGTTAACATTGTATGCCATTTTTTTGTGAGTTAATAAAACTGGAAAATATATTCTAATGGTTGTTGGTGGTGGTAATAAATAATTTATGTCTTTTCGCGGTGGTCGCGTGCAGTATCTCAATAATCGTGCCGATTGTTTAAAATTTAAATGTATTGATAAATTCTCTAGTGTTGTTGTCATTTTTTGTTCCATGTGTGTGTGTGGGTATGTGCAATGTTTAACCTTGGCTTGGTAAAAACTTCATAGTCAGTTAAATGTCTTGACCAAATTATAGACAGTGTGCATTTTTTTCTTTTGTTTGCTGCTTGGAGCATGTTTTCTTTTCATTTCGATACGCTACTCTAGGTATGAATGCTTTTGCTACGATTTAATTTAATTAATTTAGAACTTCCTATAATATATTAATTTATATTTATTTTATAAATTAACAAATAATGCAATGAATTAATTACTTAATAAGCAGACTTTGCTTTGAAATAATAAAAATGTAATAATTTTTGTCGATGTTTTTAAGGGTTTTTATTAAAATTTTCTCGAAAAATTAGATTTTTCGCAATATCTTGTAGGATGTAGTTGAAACCTCAGTTGGGTTGAAAAAATTATAAAGGGTTTTCCAACAAGAGGAGTTATTTTGATATTCGATGATTTTCGAATTTTAATAATTTCAATGCGTTGTTGAATCGTGTATCGTTCCATTTTTAGTAATGGCGTAGTTTCTACTTGTCAAATGTTAAAGAATAAATCAAATCCAAAATTAAATTAATTAAAATCCATATTATTAAATGTTTAGAGTACGTTTTTTTTTTATCCCAGAATGTTTGTTTATCCCATGTGATGTTAGTTTATATTCCGTTTACATTTTTAATTTATAAGTTTATTGTTAGTTACATTAAGGTAGTAGCCTCATATTATTTTTTTTACCTTTTAGTTACTTTATACATACGCTTTAATATTTCTTCGTTTTTGTAGTATTTATAACCATATATGGCCAACGGCTCGGTTTTATATTGAATAATATTAAATAATAAAAAAAAAAAAGCTTCAATAGTGACAGCTACCGAAATACCGGGTGATTCAAAATAACACCTTTTGTTGGAAAACCCTGTATTTTATTATTATTTTCAATTTAAAAGGTAAAATATACATTTCAAATCAAATATATCCAGTGTCAAACGTGTAAAATCTCCAATTCAAACGAAATTTAGTCGATTTCAAATGTGTAAAATCTCAATCTCCTATGGAATTTTCTACTTAGAATGAAAAATCTCAATTTCAAATAAAATTTAGTTTATTTCAAATGGTAAATCTCATTTTCTAGTGAACGTTTTTCAAATCCAAGGCTAATTTTTATCGGAATTCCTGAACTAAATGAAGATGTTTTCAACTATCTGTCATCTAATTAACAAGAGACAATTAACAATTTTGATTTACACTTTAGATTTCACACTATAACACTTAAGCCACCGCTATATTAATTAGATTATTAATTAACATAAGTGAACAATTAGGGAAATCATTTAATCGCTTACTCGTGTGCGCTCACAAACGTATATACATATGAACCTACATATATTGCCGTTTTTATCACCTTAGTGAACTGACAATTTATATCAACAAAGTAATCAAGGTTATTATTAACATGAAAACCCGATTTGTATCTCTATTCTTTTGAGTAGTCACAAATTAAAAAAACCAAAAACAGCAATTCATTACTATTAAAAATTACTATTAATTTAACGTTGTCTTTTTTGTTTTGTTTTAAGCCTTGTCTGACGGATGAGGGGAGTTGATTCTTCTGTTCCTAATTATTTCTTAGAAATAAAAAAGTGTTTAGAGTTGAAATTTTAAGACAGACTTAACATAGACAAATCTATGCCGTACATAAAGACAGAGTTGTAGCACCGAAAATTGAAGTAATTTGTCAAATCAAACGACCGGTTTCGTTTATTTCTATTTCTGTTTATTTCTATTGCTGTTCTATTCGCAGATCAATATTAAAAAAACAGCAAAACAACTGAAATCAAAAGACATGTTTGTTTTAAACTATCAAACCAACATCTACACATCTAATTTCCATATATATATATGTATATATACAACTCCAAGCAACATTAATGCGTTTTTTTAAACCGGTATTTAAGAGAAACAAATCGAACACAAGTCAACTATTAGTGGAGGGAAGCTGTTAGGACCATTTTTGTGTTTTTTTTTTTCTATAAATTTAATAACAAATGTTATTTTGTATGGAATAGTAATATGTAAAACAGGGTTCAATTCAACTGAAATGGATAGTCGAACAGATAGAACTCGTGTACTATTTACATACTGTACTTGATAGGAAATGTTTTATATGAATTAATAATTAGCATTAGTTATTGATCAAGAGATCAACAATAACACAACTACCACAACAACAATGAGAAAATAATTAACTACGGAAATTATTTTATAAAAATAATTCTGTTGGTTTTTCCTCTATCGATCGCGATCTACTTCCATAAATATTTATACAAATCAGTTAGCGGCGACATTTTACTTAAATGTCACTTAAGTTTTTGTATTGGAACTATATCTTAGTCATTTATATGAATAATATATAAAGTGTGTCTGACATTAAATTCTTTCAGGTTAAAAAACTGACCTTTATTTTATTTGATTTCTTAAATCGCGTTATGTTGTCGACAAGTTAGGCCACAGAATCGTATCAAAAAATTGATGGGCCCGTTAAATAGTGTAAAAAGACTTTCTTAGCGCCAACTTTTGTGAGGAAATTAATTTTTGTTGTTGTTTTTGGCTAACTTATTAATAGAAAATAATTAAAATTGTACAAATATATTTTTTACAAATTTAATAACAAATGTTATTTTGTATGGAATAGTAATATGTAAAACAGGGTTCAATTCAACTGAAATTAACAGGCAACAGATAGAGTTCGTGTACTATTTACATACTGTAATGATAGGCAATTTTTATATGAATTAATAATTTGCATTATTTATTGATCAAGAGATTAACAATAACACAACAACCACAACAACAATGAGGAAATAATTAACTACGGAAATTATTTTATAAAATAATTCAGTTGGTTTTTCTTCTATCGATAAATATTTATACAAATCAGTTAGTGGCAACATTTTACTTAAATATCACTTAAGTGTTTTATATTGTAACTATGTATATCTTAGTCATTTATATGAATAATATATACAGTATGTCAAGAAAGTGTTTGGACATTCGATTTTTTCAGGTTAAAAACTAACCTTTATTTTATTTGAATTTTTAAATCGCATTATGTAGTCGACAAGTTAGACAGAAGAATAGTATCAAAAAAATTCCATTAATGTACTCTAGATAGGAGTATGGGCCCGTTAAATATGGATAAAGACTTTCTTGGCACCAATTTTTGTGAGGAAATTAATTTTTGTTGATGTTTTTGACTAACTTATTAACAGAAATAATTAAATTTTTGTAAATAGCGGAAGAATATATTTTTATAAATAATGCAAAATTAATTTTTTCCAAAAAAGTTCATCAGAAGGTAATTTTTTCGATGTAAAACCACATTCTTGACGTACTGTATTTATTTTCTGAAGTAAAACTAATGTGAGAGACATTAAAAGTTAGTACAGCAATCCCTCAATTTATGTCGCTCTTCCAAAATATATAGGCAAAAAACCTCAAGCGAGAGAAAAACAAATAATAAAAATTTCGTTTAAATTTGATTCCAAACTTCATACATTTACATACGCATCTACATGCTTAAGTACTACCTACCAATGTACCTAAACACACCAACAAGACAAACATCTAATCATTTCATCTATCACTCTCCATACATCCATAGTTTACCTTGAAACACCGGTGATTAATGTGAAACGAAAATTAAAAACAAACCCCAATACTTTATTGCTTCTTTTAAGTATTCACAAAAGGCTTTTGAAAATCATAGCAGTAGGAAAGAATTAATCTATCAAAAAAAAACAACTCACACAAACATAGATTTCACAAAATTTTGTCACGAGATAAATAAAATCCCACGCCAAATTAACATAAACACATTATATTTGTGTTTAATTGTTGATGGGCGGCTTCAGCTTCAGCGATGCGGGGAGGGAGGGGGTACTTAATTGAATAATAATTTAATGAATAAAACAATAGATGTCTAACTTACTTTTGTAGATTAGAGATAATAATTTAAAAAAAGAAGCTACAAATCAAAAATTCTCATAGCTAATAACATCAACAGCAATTAGCTATTATTTCAAATTATAAATTCTTCTAAAAATGTCTTAGACAAACTGAAACTGAAAATTTGATTAGTAAATCAAATATACTTTCATGAAGAAAATAATTGTAAATTATTTTTAGAAACTTTGTATGCCATTGGGGAGTCATTTTAACACTTATCTCATTTTTGATTATAGGGTCAGATTTTTTAATATGTTTTTAGTTTTGCGTAAACATTCTCTAAAACGTTTTCGATCTAAGCTTCTCAGTCATTTTTGCTCTGCGGCTTCTCAAATAATATTCAATTTGCCAATACGTTACTCAACGTCCCAACTGCACAGAATATATAAAGAGGATACATTTAGTATGGTCATACAAAATTTAAACAAATGCTTTGAAGATCGAAACAGATTTTGTAACTATGATTTAAGACGAAATTTACAGATGTTACTATCTTCTAAATCTTCGCCAGGAATATAAACGAAGTTGTTATTATCAATATTTCTTTATACATAAAATAGGTTTTTTACTATCTTTTTTTACCTAAAATGTAACATAATAATAAACGACTTCTCTAAGAAAAATAACATATAAATTGTTGCAATACTTTTAGTAAGATCTCAAGTCATGTAAATATTAAAATTAATTTTTAAATTGTAATGATGGTAGTAAAAATAATAATGAAAAAAATTCTCAAATGAAGAAAACACATTTTCATATTTTACAAAAGATGCAAAAACAAAACAAAGTAAAGTGATGTTAATAAAACTGATCAACATGTTTGTCTTTATTATTTTTTTCGGGCAATTTAGGTCATGGTTTTTTAAATGAATAAAACTAATTTTTAATGCATTGTTTTCCGAACGTTTCGTCAACTTTTTCCGGCATTTTCAAGAGCTATTTATTTTGAGTATTTCCTATTGACAAAGTTATAAACATACACATTTGTTTAATTACATTATTAATTATGTTTTCGACATAAGAGATTAGTCAATTTGAATATACAGAATAATAATGATCTCAGGTGGTATCTTCGAATTTACTCTAGTCATAGCGATAAATCGTTATATATAAAAATAAAAGGATTGAACAACATATTTTAGCATAACTCGAGAACCATTTATTCGAATTGTTTCAGGAAAGTATTTAGATAATTAAATAGCCTTTAAGTTCTTCTAATAAGATTTTTTCATCCGTTCAGCAGTTTTGAAGATATCAAGATATTGCGAAAAGTCCTAGTTTTTAAGAAGATTTTATTATTCAGCACAATAAAAACTTTGGGAAATGCACAATTATTATTATTTTATCGTAAAGTATGATCGGTCATGAATAAAATGAGCCCATTCTGAAGATAATCGATGAATAATTCAAATAGTTTTAGCTAATTTATCCAATCTACCAAATATACCTCCAATCAGAGTTGCCGTTGACATTTTTTAAAAGGAATCACAAAAAGAGTCCAACTGCATTATAAAAGGATTTTATTAAAAATCAACTGAATTAAAGTACAAAGTAAAATAATTTTTCAATGTTGACAAAAGCAAATGATATTCATAAAAATTCATAGTAGATCAGGGAATAAAAATATGAATTCATATACAAATATCGCACAAACACTTATTTCTTCGAGATATTTTCGTTATTTATCAATCAGTTCTGGACGTGGAGTCCACTTATCTAGCTCACTCACAATCGAACAAGTTAAGTTCGTAACAGATATACATATCGTATACATATAATCGTATTTCCAAAAACGCAAAAATGCATGTCTGCTTGCTTTGGCAGTTTATATTGAAAAATCAAAAAGAATCAATTTGAGAGTCAAAATTGAAAAGAATCACAAAAGAATCAAGACAGGCAGAAAGATTCATTTTGAATCATCAACGGCAACACTGTCTCCAATGGTATATTTTTCATAGTTTAGTCAAATAGACTTGTACACTATGCAACAACAACAAAAATTAACTCTACTAACCATAATGTAATATTTTCGAAGAGTTGTGGCCCTGCTACTAAATGATATAAGTTAAATGAAAAAATAATTGAAAGATTTTTGCCCCAAAGTCGACCTAATATACTATTATTTTTTAAATATGATAGATATTAAGAAAATAAGTATGTATTATTGTATTAAAAAATTTCTAACACTATTTTATATTTGAAAGGCTTATTGCATTGCTTAAGTAAATAAAAACAAGCAACGAAACACAAAAGTCAGGCGGGTCTGACTGTATAATAGCATCCACAGAAATGCACGGAGAAACCATTCGCCCATGTGATGACAATCGCGTGAGTTCAAATCGCAAAACGCAAAAAAATTTCCTCTTCAATTTTAATGGTCTTCGAAATTAAATTTTAATAAAATGCACACATGGGTGTAGTTATTTTTCACTGTAATTAATAATTTGATTTTAATAAATCCAATTTGTTGTGCTATAAAAGAATTCAGAACACGCATTTTGCGACTTGAAATCACAATCGCCAATTTTAGGGAAAATGCGATTGCCATAACATGGGCGATTATTACAATGAATTGTTGCAATTAAAATAGACCATATTTCTAAATTACAGGCACATAAGTTAAAACATTGTAGATTCCGGACACACACGTAGGTTAAAAAAAATGCCAAGAAGTCAAATTAGACTGTAACCTCCTTAAATAGAATATACCTATCAAAAGATGGACAGATATACTCCGTTTTTACTAGAGACGATTTAATGCAATATGGAAAACAAATATTAAATTTCAGAATGATCAGTTAAAAAATTCGTCCCCTAGAGCGTCAAGATGTCTAATTGGTAGGGACTTTAGTATGGGGGCTATATAAAAACATGGACCGATGTTCCCCATTTTCCAGCCAGATCAATTGAAAAATGTGTTCTCTAGAGCGCCAAGAAGTGACAACAGAGGGACCTTTATAAGGGGTTTATACCAAAACATGGATTGATGTGCCCCATTTTTACTAGGGACGATTACGAAAGTGTAAATTCTTAAATTTAAGCCAAACAATTAAAAATGCGTTTTCTAGATAGTGAAGAACTGACATCACAGGGGATTTTTAAGTAGGGTAAATATAGTATCTATACTAATTGTTTCTGCTGTTTTCTCCAAATCTTCAATTCATTACAGGACTAACACAATGGACCTTTAGGTCTCCGAGTGGAGTGGTGCATGCCAAATTGGCAGTGTACTACGTGTCCTTTAACCTAACCTGACCTAAGTAGGGGATATATCAAAACATGTTCCAATTTGTCCCCATTTTTACTAGGGAGGTTAGGTGCAATATAAACTGTTAAATTTCAACCAGATCATTTGAAAATGAGACATCAGTGGAGACCTTTATTTGGGGCCTATAACAAAACATGCACCAATACTTATATACCCCATTTGAACTAGAGACGATTAGGTCCAATATAAACTATAAATTTTCTCCATTTTCACTAGTGACGATAAGGTCCAATATAAAGTAAAAATTCTAAAATTTTAGCCAGGATAATTGAAAAATGTGTTCTCTAGATTGTCAAGAAGTGACTGCGGAAGGAACCAATTTATGTGGGCTAAACCAAATCATGGACCGATGTACCCCCTTTTGTACAAGGGACGATTAAGTACAATATAAAGTATAAAATCATAAATTTCACACATGTGTGTTCTCTACACCGTAAAACAAGTGACTCATTTACGACCTCCACTTTGATCACAAGAATACATGGACAGCAAACGGACATGGCTAAATGAATAAATAGGAAATCCCTTCATATGATGAATCATCAAAGGTCCAGATAAATTGAAAAATGTGTTCTCTAGACCGTAAAAGAAGTGGCATTGTTAGTATGGATCGTCCCTAATCTAAGAAATTCCTCAGTACAATTTTCGTAAAGTTCGAAAACTATATCTTACAAATGTACGAAGTCCACAGTGAGGTGTACAATTAATGTATAGAATTGGAAAATGTACTTATTATTAAGGAAAGTGTCGTATTTTTAGTATGCAATGTCCTTTTTTAGCATGTATTTGGAGCAAAATATTTTAAATTAAAAATATCCACCATTTTATATGTATATCGCCGAATTGACCGGTTTCATCTTTAATGATCTAAACATTCTGCAGAATGCATACACTTTTAGTGAAGGAGGGTTAATATCATTTACTACGGCCCAAAAGTGTAACACATCGAAGTAGTCACCTACGAATCTAATTATGTTTATCGGCATTCCCTTTTATGACATTTGCAGTCATTTGAGCCGTCCGTGTGTCTGTCTGGTTCGCACGATAACACTCGAACGGAGTATCTGATTGGCTACAAATTTGTACGGTACAGTGTAATGTCTTTGAAGTATCTAGTGTTCAACGCATAATATATGTTATGGTTATGTCCTTTCCGGTACCACTCATTCGAACATCTTCTGTAGCAATCATCTATTCGGTATTTTAGGACATTTTTCAATTACTTTAGAATGATCAACATATTTCCACCTTTCTGGCTCTCACACAAAGTACCAGATTCCAGTCGGTTTAGTCGACTGACATTTTCTTACTTGTTTATTTAAAAAACAATGTAATTTGTCTACGGTTTTCAATTAGTAATGCCTCAAATTCCATTGCTTATTTAGCTTTCCAATAAGGTTTCCTCCTTAGATATTTTATGATTTTCTTTTTTAATCCCAATGTCTCCTGCAGAGTGTCACGCTTCAGAATCGTCAACTTCAACTAAGCACTATTTAAATGTTCTATGTCAAAATAACCGGCGACAAGAATGAGTTCAAATAATTTTTTCTTCCTTAGAGATCAGTCTAATCATAGATTAACTTGTAGATATTCAAGTGTGGGACACTTTTTAAAACGCCACTTCAAAATTGTATTATTTTAAAATGTGATATAAGCGGCGATATTATTTAAGATTTGCACGTCACAACTTTGTACATTTCGTATTTAAAACCTCTGGTTTTTAGATATTAGTACAATGGTGTTAATTTTCTGCTCCGTTGACTATTTTTGCAAATAAATTAACAAATAACAAACAAAACTGTGAAGTGTATAGTTAAAAAAAATAGGAGTTGTTAATGTCAAAGTTCGCCAAAGCCTCTTAAAAGACTTAAAAAATAATAATGAATATAATAAAATCACATTCGAAACTGCTTTTGAAAATAAACCAAAGCACATTACTGGTATCACATAAACTTTAATGTATAATTAAATGATTTTTTTCTTAAAGTATTACTAGTTTCGATTTTTATTTCCAGTTGTTTTTTCTTCGCAGAATTTTACCTTTTATTCTCAACAAACTGTGGACACAACTTCAAACAAACTAAGTTTGTCTTAAAGTTTCTTCATATATTTATACACAAAATTCTTAAACGATATTAAAACAATCTTGATAATTACCTAAAGCAACTATAAAAGAGCTTTTTGTGCTAGCCATCAACCAGGCAACAGTAGCAGAAAGCAGCGTGAAGAAAAGCTTCGCTAATGACTGTGGCGTTTAAATGAAACTTCGGCTTTCTGGGGGGTTAAGATCACGCTCATAATTTGTAGACAAGAACTGGTAGTGGTATTCAAAGTATTATGTTGTAGTGGGTCGATTGCAAGCCAACGCATGAATAGGCAACAATAGGAAATCCCTTCATATGATCAATCAATCAAAGGTCAATTTTAATTTTTCTCAATTTTGTTAGCTGGATTTGATTTTGAGACGCATATCAATAAACCAGGCATGTCAATTTAACATGAAAAAAAGTAATAAGAACAAAAAATTACATTAAGATTCAAATGGACTGAAAAATTAATATTTTGTAATGAATTACTTTTAATTTCTGAATTTTTGTACTTTTTGTTATAATTTAAAATAGAAATTTTATGAAAAACTAGCTGGACCCGGTCCACTTCGTTGCCCCATATTTCCGATCCCGTCCCGATCCTGACGTAGACTGCCAGCAGAACTGCAGTGGAACAAACACACAAACAGACAGACAAACAAACGATTTGCCACGCCTACATTTTCCCCGCCCACTATTTGCAAATTTTTTTTTTTCAAAACCATCTCAGACCAAATGGCTTTCAAACAAAAGAAAAAATTTTAAAATCGGTCCAGTGGTTTAAGCGTCTATAAAACACATACATACATATGTACATACATACATACATACATACAAACATTTTTCCATTTTTATATATATAGATTAAATATTTTATCTATATTATTTATATATAGATAAAAAATTATTTTTAATACATGGGAGATGTCATGTCAAGTTAGTGAAGTCTTCTTATCGGAACTAAGTTTGCACCAAGATTAGTCCCATTGGATAGTAGTGGTATGAGACAAAATTTTAACGGTGTCGGTTAAGGACTATCCGAGTGGGAAGGTGTTGAAATTTGAAATTTTGGTGATACGGCTCTTTTTCCCATCCATATTACTAATTACCTATTGTATTAAGAAATTTTGAAGAAAGTGTTGTCGAAAGCTTTTTCGTCAATATTTTTAAGAATATATAAAAATCGCAAAAATATTGGTTGTGAATTTTTTTGCAAAATTAAAGCTTAGGGGCCTTATTCATAAAAAGTTAATGAAGGTTTGAGGAACGCTTTAGCAGTGTTAAAGCGTTCTTCAAAACTTCATTAATTTTTATGAATAAGGGCCTAGGTCATTTCATTTAAGAGCTTTGAGTTGTAATAGTGGGATGGGACTTCTTTATCTATCAAAATTAAGATAAAAGATGCAGTAAAACTTTAAAGAATCCCAAATTCTACAGATTTCATCTTCTATCAAAAATATCGTACTGGATATTGCGAAAAATACAATTATTTGGAGAAAATTTAAAAATTTTTTTAAATTAAAACCCTCTTAATAACATGGAATAATTCACAATTACATATTATGTTTTCATCATGCATAAAATGGGACAATTCCGAAGAAAATCGATGCATTATTTGACAAAATCTCAAAATTCTCCAACTCGGACAGTCCTTAACCGATATCGTTAAAATTTTGTATCATAACTACTATCCAATAGGACTAAACTTGGTGCAAGTTTCATACAGATCAGACGACATCGCTTATAAAAATGTACTCAATTGTCATGAAATCCCCCATATATATTCTTTATTATTTCAATATATCAACTCTCACCGTGGTTCATCATCAGGAAAAATATAATTTTAATAAATACAAAAAGACGGTTGAGAAGTCGGTTACATTTTTAATGTATATTGTAGTTATTTTAATTAAACTTTTCCTGATTAGGGGCGAAATGTTGAAAAATAAGGAATAAAAACCTACACTGAATTAATGTTGATGTGTTCTAAACGTAACTTTTTAATAAGTTATAAACGATGTATATTTTTCCTTCAGATCCAATGTTAGAAAAAAACAATATACTTTAGCACAATTATAACAATTTGATTCACTTCAAAAATGTAAATACAAATCTAACAGGTTGTGAGCCCCTAAATTTTAAATTAAATAAGTTATATAAAACTAAACTTTCTTTAGCATGTTAAAATTTGTTGTAATTTTTCTTTTTTTAGGATAGGGAGGGACGTTTTGTGTTTGTGTATGCGCTAGTTGTTGAGGGAGAGGATTGTTGGTTGGTTGGTTGGATAACGGGTGTTATGGCCATAATAATTGTTGATAAAGAAAATTCACACTTACCACCAATATCCATTCCACATACAAGATTTTCCGACACGTAGGGAAAAATGATGAAGCTTTATTTGGTTCAAGCGTAAAAGCCTTTACAAAGACTTTCCACTCTGTTACTTCACACTCAAAATAGATTTAGACGTACTCCAAATTCTATTTGGACACAATGTTCGTTTATATTCGTTCTAGAATTTTTTTCACAAATTGTCAATTGTGGTAATCATTGGATCAGTCAATTTCATCATTCTCGTTTTTAACTGCAAGTGATATTTTTGTGTCATATTACTTATAGCTGAAGATTTAAATTAGTTGTATTTTTTTAAATTAAAAAGGTATTGAAATGAAATTACTGCCCCAGTAGAGTAAAACCTTTAGTTAGGCAAATTAAATTGTCATTGAAATTTATTTCAAAATATAACTCCACAAAAAAATTTTCATTTAAGTTTTGCCTAAGTGGATCTCTATAGGTATTTTTAAGGGGATGCAGTTGAGACAAATAAGCAGAAATTTAAATATTTTCGAACATTATTTAGTACATTTATCAAAAACATAGCCTTGATGCCAGATAAAATACGAGGTATGTTCAAAGAATATCGCGAATTTTTAATTTCCGCGGGCTACGTGTATTTGATTTTTTATATTTTTGTAGCGTTATGTTGGTACTCATGTCCCTTACTTATGTTGACAAGGTCGGCCATTTTGAATGTTTAGTTAATTTTTGGCAGCTGTTGTGCTTGGATGTGTTTTAACTTGTCTTCGATTTTTATCTATTTCAGAAAATGGATCAAAGAATCTGCGTCAAATTTTGTGTGAAAAACAAAATAAAGTGCGCTGACGCATTCCGAATGTTGACTGTGGCATATGGTGAAGCTACCTTGGACCAAAGCAACGTTTATCGGTGGTACAAAATGTTCTTAGAGGGCCGAGAAGATGCGAACGACGAACAGCGTGCCGGACGCCCGAGCTCACAGTTTTCTTTGATTGCAGGGGCTAGTTCTTGCCATAGGGTAGTACGGTCAATAAAGAATATTACCTGCAATTTATGCGCAAATTGCGCGAAGCAATCCGCCAAAAACGCCCGGATTTGTGGAAGTACAAAAACTGGCTTTTGCACCATGATAACGCCCCTGCACACACATCATTGCTTGTGCGCGAATATTTGGCCAAAAACAACACAGTAATGGTGCCGCAGCCACCGTATTCCCCCTGTGACTATTTTTTGTTCCCAAAACTAAAAAGGCCCATGAAAGGACGACGCTTCGCTACGATTGAGGAGATAAGGACGGCATCGAAGGAGGAGCTGATCACAAAAAATGATTATTTGAAGTGATTCGAGGATTGGAAAAAACTTTGACAGAAGTGTATTATATCCGAGGGGAATTACTTTAAAGGGTACAAAATAGATACTTATGAATAAATAAATACTTTTTGAAAAAAAGTTTACCCTTTCATTCTTGTATTGTTGTGTTTCCACCTTTCTGGCATCTCCCATACTGCAGCCGACTTATTCGACTTAAATGTTAGTACTTGTTTGTATTTACTCTAATACAATAACCGATTTATTTTTTGTAATGATATGTTTCAATAGCACAATGAAGGTGAAAAATGGGTCTTATAGCTTTTTCACCTTCATGGTCCAGGAGACGAAAACATTGAACTTTTACAAAAAAACGTGACAAAATCCTTAATCTATACTGAAGATGGCACAACGTGGACATACACAAGTGAAAATGTACTTAACATCGGATGAAGACCTAGTACAAAAGGTGCGTGTAGCTGCTGTTGGAACTACTCAGAGAACAGTGGAGCCAACACTCATTTGGAGCCAACTTTGTTGACTTTAATATTATCTTGCTATTAATATGTTTCTTAATTCTGTATAATAACTTGAGATACTCTAACTTCCATCTTTGGCAAAAATATTGTGAAACGATTTTATGACGTAAGGGTATGAAAGTGTCAATCAAAAAGTGGCCCGGAGTTAATGTGCAAAAAGCATTCATTTCTGGTCGAGAATTCAAACATACTAATTAATATGGTCGAGAATTCTTGGAATGTATAGTTCATTTTTGGAATTACTTTTTGCAACTGTATTTTGAAGGCTTTTTTGCCTGCTTCCTATGCACCTCTCATATGAGGGACACGGGGGTATAAACTACCAATTAAGGCTTTGATGAAAGATTGTCCGAAACCAAAATCCCTACAGTGGGTTATTTGGGATAAGCCCTCCAATATGCACCACATCAACAAATATGAATGTATGTATTTTACTCTACTGCACTCTGAGTTCGACCAGCGTCTTGTCCCAATATTTCAATATGTTATCTAAAAGTACGCCGACACGAAATTTTTTGTTAAACTCAGAACAGACATGTTCATTTTCCCATTCATAGATTAAAATTTGATCAATGGACCTTACACGTTCACAATAATCTTTACATATCTACATTTGCAAAATGGAATGCAGTACATATTTTTATGCATCTCCCTCTCAGCTAAGAAACACGTGCGAACGACATATTCCCACCGACCATTTATTTGTAGCCGTTCTATTTTGCATTCGTGTCGCAAGGAAAAGTTACATATTAAATACATATAATATGGACAAAGAAAAATAATTAACAAATTAATTAATTTAAATTTATATTAAAACCAAATTTTAACGCCTTGTGCGGGATGTACTTGAAGGAGTGGACAAATATGGACCATTTTCAACACATATCAAATTTAAAGTCACTCGGTTACTTCTGTCGAGAGTTATCGTGCGTACCAGCGGACAGACATACACCATATGTTTTAAGGCTCCACGTTGTTTAGTTTTTTGGAGTCATCAAAAATAGACCATCTCAAAATTGGTCACTATTATGTAATTCAATACTTTCTTTGGAACGGTCTCAGTCCAACCAATATTAAATCCGAGCTTGATTCTGCTCTAAGAGAGTCTGCTCCTTCGTTTACGATTATAAAAAATTGTGTGCTGGAGTTTACAAGAGGCCATACGAGCTGACAAGGCGAACAGCTGAAATGATAGGAATGTCAAAAAGTGCTATACATCGCCTATTAACCGAATATTTGAAAATTAGAGAGCAGTGCCCAAGATGGGTGCAGCGTTTGCTCACAATAGTACAAAGACAGCGTTGTGGTGATGACACAACGCAATAAAGCCGAGTTTTTTGGTCGATTCCATGGATGAGACATGGAACCACCACATCACACCTGAGACAAAGAAACAGTCAAAGCAGTGGAGTAGAATGGGAAAATCGTGTCCAAAGAAGGCGATGATAGTTCCACCTGCAGGAAAGGTGCTGGCGTCTATTTTTCTGGGATTATTTTTTTTTAATTATCTTCAAAAAGGAAAAACAATTAACGACGAGTGCTATGCTATGTGTATCCATTTTACAAAACATCTTATCAAGCGTACTACATTTCCGCGATTTTGTTCACCAATCAAAGAAATTTAGTTTGTCTCTTTGCGAATCGATTTTGATATCATAGTGGATTCCGAACCAAACTTAATTACCCAGCGTCAATCTAAGCCAACTTTCTATCGCTTGATGGAAAATTAAGCGTGTCAAAACAAAGGTGAACCTTTGTATCTATTTCACTTACCCACATGACACATGTTTGCGTTGCTTTGTTTTTCCATGATTTACAATCACTTAATTTCTTCTTTGATGAACTTTTGTTCTGAAATTTTTCATTTAATTTTTATTTTATTCGTATTTCTCACGAACTTACCAAACCTATCTTGAAAAATCTCTTGGTACTTTCTTCCTTGCGGACTTCTCTATGTAATCTTAACTTTTTTTAGCGGAATTTTACCGAACTTCGTTGGCGACTTCTTTGTGGAACACAATTGTCAATTGTTTGACAATTGTAGCTATTAAAATGAAAATTTTCAAATTTAAATTTTATAGATACAATTGTCAAACTACAATTGTCAAAGCATTAAAATGAAAATTTTCAAATTTAAATTTTATAGCTACAATTGTCAAACAATTGAGAAAAACATAAAACCAACATTTTTTGTGCAATTTGTGAATCGCGAAATAAAATAAAACAAAATGTAGTTTAACAGAATTACTATAAAAAAATGGGAAATACACAAAAATAAGCTATTATTGATTATTTAAAATGAACTTTCTTCAATTTTAACGACTTTATTGGTCGAATTAATTTTTTCCGCTCTTCTCGATGCTGTTTCATTTGATATTCACGTTTACGCATCTCTTTCGTCGGTGGCTTTTTCATTTCGAATGTCATCTGACGATTACCCAAAGAGCGTCCTATAGTCTGGACTTTAGAATTAGTTTCCTCCACTTTGCTAACACGATCCTGCAGACTAACTTTCATCATGCCTCGTTTGACCGTGCTCATTTCAGCTGATGATTGCAAAGAGTACATTTTGAATTCCTTCGGTTTAACACCAGTAGTTTGTGGTGTAAGTGCTGTATTTTTATTTTTGATAGTATTTGCAGGTTCGGGTTGTTCAGCTTCCATTTCTTCTAGATCTTCCTTCCGTTGCTTCTTCACTTGCTTGTAAGCCTTTTTCATTTCTTTGGAGAATTCCTTGGCATTCTCATCGTCTGAAGATTCGGCTTCAGATGAATTCTTGTCATCATCATCATCGCTCTTCTCTAGACCAAACAAATCCTCATCATTATCACTATCCTCGTGGGGTTTACTTTCCTCTTCGTGTAGTTCATTGACACGAGCCACTTCAATACGTTTCTTAATTTCTTTAAGTTTTGACTTTTCTAGACGATTCAACACTGGAGCCAAAAGTTTATATTCTTCGGCATTTTTATCAATATTAAAATCGGTATTTTCAAACATGGCCTTGAAACGATTATCTGCCAATAGATTGGGTATTTGTTTGTTGGCTTGTTTGGCGGAAGGATTCGTTTGTTCTTCGATAATTTTAAGAGCCAATTCCTGATTGACTTTAGGTAGTTTACTGTTAAGTTGTAAGCGAGGTTTACGTTCACTTTCGATTTCTTGACGGATCTTTTCTTTGCGGAATCTTTCAAAGGCAAATGGATCCACAATAACCTTGGCTTTATTATACAATCGAGCATCAATAAAGTAACTGAAAATGATATTCAAAGAAAAATTATTTAAATTGAGTATTCTTATTCGATTACCAATCCCAACTTACCCATGCATGTAGGCTTTCAATAAATTGCTGCCAACAAGATGCTCCAAACCCAATTCCTCCAATTCTTTTTGTGTGACAAACTGGTAGTCGTCGTACATATTTTCTACCACTTCTGATTCGATTTCCTCGGTCAAATTGTCTAAGAACGAACACCATCTGGGGGCGGGACCCATGGCTGGCACATAGAAGGTCATCATTTTCACATCCTCTTGAGCCATGAAGAACATACCGGTTTCAGGTACAGTGCAGAAATCGTTGAACGAAGAGCTAGATTCTATGTAAGCAATTTGTTTACCCTGGAAATGCATTTAGTAGATACATATTTGAAAGGGGGACAAATATTTTATTTTTTCTTATATTTACCGTTTGTTCATCCCATAATTTCAGCATAGCTTCATCCAAAGAATATACCGCATTATGATTGGCATTAAAAGCCAAACGTTTAATGGGCACCTTATTTAAATGATCCTTAATAAGGAGAGGTTCTTTGGAACGTATATCATAGAGTAAAACATGTCCCGAGTTGGTACCCACACCCAAATGAAGACCATCTTTAAATTTTAGCGCCGACACAGAAGGAAATTCTTTAGTGCCTGGCAGTTTAATGGCCACATCCAATGTGGAACATTTTGTTTTTGATCTGGGATCCCAAGCCTCTACTGTGCCTTCCTTGGAGCCCACCATCAACAAGCCATGCTCTGAGCTAACATCGCAGGCATTAATGCAGGAGGCTTCAGACTCATAGGGTTGTAAAAATTGACCACGTTCCATGTTTAGACGATATATTTCCTAAAGGGGTTTGAGAAAGAAGGAAGTAATATCGACAACAAAATTCCAAAAGATGACTGATCCTTCGAGAAAGCACTGCTGTGTTTCAAAAGTTATTTCATAAATTGATCTTAGGCAACATTTCAGATTTTGAGATGTGACTCTCTTGCACGGAATGAGCAAGAGTATAGTTTTCTTATTGTGTAAACTGAATTAAATATGTGCCGCAGAATCAAGTTGTCCAGTGTGGTAAACTGATTTTATGTATGTATTACCTTTGTTGTGCCTACTATGAAAAGATCACAGGAAGGCTTGTGGTACTTCATATCCCGCCCAAATCTGGGTATACGTAGGCGGTAGTGTCTTCCATGGGCAGCATGAATCTCCACATAACGATCACATTGCAGGAAGACCATTTTACTGTAATCATCGCTAATCACCTCGAAAGTGGTGACTTCAGAATCAAAACATCTCTCGAACTTTATAGACAGATTGCTGACCTCAAAGCATTTAACGCGAGGCTTATAGGTGCCTGTGGCCAAAATGTACTGCATATCGGGAGACATGCGAATTGATGTGCAAACACCGGGCATATCAAAATCCTGTATAAGTTCGATCTGCCGGCGAGAGTCCACCTTTTTCATCAGCTGGGATCTCTTGCGTCGATCGGTAAGCCACTAAAAGGGGAATAATGTGGAATAGGTCATCAAATTTACCGCAATTAAGGGGATCACGCTAAACTTACTTCTGGCACCGATTTACCCGCACTAAGATTGTAAATTTTAACATCATTCACTTCATTGACAAACATATTATCATATTTTTTAAAAAACTTTTCGAAAACCAAGTAGATTTTATAAAATTATTGAAATAAATCCGAGTTATTCTAATGCAGCAAAAAAATGTAAACAGAGCTGTTACTGACGGCACGTGTATCGTGTAAACGATAACAAAAACAAAGCTATTGTGATTGCTTTTGAAGAGAGAGAGTTATCGAAAATCATATGTTTTCTTTGTGGCTACTGCTATTGTGATTAATTTCTGACAAGCTTTCGTTCAAAGAGCCACCACTGAAAATCTTGCAAAAAAAATAACAACGAATACACGAAAAATCGGGAGTGTGGTGTAGAAAAAAGATTAAAATCCCTGGATTTTCAATATTCGCCAAATAAAACAGTCCAATTTTAAAGAAATATAAAATTAACGAATAATATTCAAGTTTTTATGTCTTAAATCCCCAAAAACAAGTCGAGTTACCATAATAACATCAAAAAGTTTTCTGTATGTCTTTAAACAAAAGGAAAACGCAAAAGATTGCAACAATAAAGAAACAACAACACCAATAAAATTATTCATACTCATATTTTGTTTGCTACGGGTCGTCGTCGCGAGTGAGAGTGTAATAAAAGTGATAAACAATAAAGCCAAATAATAATAATTGATTACAATTCGTAGGCCCAATTTTGTTATTATCTTTGTTTATAAAAGAACACAAAAACAGGTAAGTTGTTAATATTTTACAAGGAAAAAAATTTGCCAGAAAACATTGCTCATATTTCACATGTCATAAAATGAATCATTGATTGAATTTCCAATTTCTTCTTATGTCAACACGTTCAAGAAAGACCTCTTTGTGGAAGATGCGTTAAAAATAAAAGAAATGCTAACAAAACAAAGAGGAAGCAGTTCCGTTATAGGCTAATGGTCATCAGCCCGACAACACCCCCTTTTCAATAGAAAAAACAGTCATGGCCAAAAGAAGTGTCCCAGCTTGGCATCATGATACAATAATTGTGAGGCAGTCTCATTAGCCCACCGACAAATACAACACTGGGGGCGTTTGCCATTTTGATTGTCAAAATAAGCTGGTATATTTTTATTGATTTTTTTTATAAGACAACACTAAACTGCAATACTAAGTTGCAATACTTTAAAGTGATCGGTTCCTGTGATATTAGTATTAAGTTTTGCTGCAATATTTACCTTTTTATTTATTAATTATTATTATAAATTTTGTGTCGTGATGTCCAGTTTTTTAATAATATTTAATGATGAAAAAATTTAAAACTAATTGAGAGTAATTCTGCAATACTTTTATCAACATTTAATTAAAAACAATAAATATATAATTTTGTCGCTAGGATTTTCAACAATTACTCCTGATGAAGTTGGAATAAATCCAACGAAACGTCGAGTGAAACATGAAATAAATTAGTTTAATTTACTTCATAAAAATATCTGACCAAATAGCCCAGTTTAAACAACATAATTAATCCACATTATAATTTGATTAAAATATTTAAAGCTTAGTATAGACGATTACCAGATCGGCAAACGTTATCAACCCTGTTAAAAAGTGCTGCAAATGTATGGACAATGACAGATTGTTAGGCAAAGGTGAATTGACAGTTCAGACGATTGCAAGAGAACATTACAATTTCATATATTTACAATATATTTTGTAAATATTTATATGCAGGATTGCCAATAAAAATACATTATAGACAGTGTTGCCAATAAAATGTTTTTCTGGCAATGGCGCCGTTGTCACATGCATAAACTTCGCACATCGAAAAATCTGCAAATTATCTCGCAATGACTTTTCTACTAACA
Organism: Eudasyphora cyanicolor; assembly: GCA_963930755.1. NCBI lineage: Eukaryota > Metazoa > Arthropoda > Insecta > Diptera > Muscidae > Eudasyphora > Eudasyphora cyanicolor. The sequence continues at coordinate 9,537,180 of OZ005737.1, forward strand.
TTGCAAGAAAAATTGTATGTTCACACTGTTGTAAATTCACAGAGTTGCATTTTTTTGGCAATATTGTCCGATCTGCAAATCGTGTGTACTTACCTTATCAATGGCTTTTTGAAGCCTTTATATACTGACTCTTGTTCCAATTTATACTTTTAAGAGTTATGTTTACGAACTTTTGACACGAAAACAACCAAAAGTCCATCAAAGTGACACCAAATTAAGAAAATTCTGTTCGATTGAGATACATTAAGTGCACAATACACGATCAAATTGCTGGACATCAAACTCGTGTACGTGTGTTTTACAATTTCAACGTACACGATGCAGCATTTTGCATGAATTTTAATTATACTCTGCACCACATTGTGGTACAGGTATTATAAGTAATACCTGTTATAAGTTTGTTTTGTGGCTGAAATACTGCCTTAAAATATACCGATCGACACTAGCTGTTGTTCGTTAGGCACGGGTCAACATTTTATTCTGATCTTGCAGATATTTGACAAAAATAACTCTTTCACACCTGGGAAGAGACCTATTGAAACTGGTCAAAATCAGTTCGGCTTTAGATATAGCTCCCATTTATATGTTCCTTCCGATTTGGTCTTTTAGCGCTACAGAAGCAGAATTTTACATCCAATCAATTTGAAATTTACTACGGTGAAGTTTCTTGATACAGGGATCCATATTGCCGAGTTTAAATAAAATCGGTTCATATTTACATATATATAGCCCCTTTGGTTTTTTAGCGCTTTAAAAAGCTGTATTTTACATCCAATAGTTTTGAAATTTAGCTAGTTCGAGTTCCTGGATACAGTCGAGTTTGAATAAAATCGGTTCGGATTTTCATATAGCCTCCATATATATTTTCCTTCCGATTTGACCTTTTAGCGCTACAGAAACCGTACTTTACACCTAATCATGTTGAAATTTGGTAGGTTTGGGGTTTGAGAAAAAGGAAGGTAAACATAATGAAAATTCAAGTAATCAATTTTTACGAATGAGTGGCGTGCACACAAGATGATATTCACTTCACGACATCGCAAATACCACCATTTAACATGAAATTAAGTTGTACAAGCTACCATAAATAGGGTTAAAGATTGCTTGGCAGAGCTACAAAAATTGGCGAAAAAAATCAAACCTATTCAATACCGACCGGGCAATCGCTTTCTACGTTGTACACAAGGTGTCTTTGCATACTTTCTTGTTTCTGGGTATTGTAGATTGCAGTAAGGTAGTGTGCGCTGAGGACGAGAACATGCTATCTAAGGTTTTGGGGTGGTTTTGGTCAGAATTCTTGCTCCGTCGACCTCGGTAGCAAGCTGGAGTGGGACTTCCTCCGATCATGTGATGAAAAGAGTGGCTGGGGATTTTGTGGGAGAAAGCTTCAAATTCCGAGAGCTGAAAAACGCTGTTAAATCTCTGAGGTAGGTTATCTACGCCGTGGGCCATCGAACAATCACCAGCACCTCTACCTTTGCCAGGGGAGGGGTTGGAGTTTATACAGGTAGAAATTAAAACAAATTGGGGGGAGAACTCTATCCTGTGGAACTTCTTGTTTAACTCTTCTTGGCCTGGACCTGTTATTCCTAAACTCCATAGTTTACAGTCCATCTTTTCGAAGGGTTAGTTTTCTTTTTTCTTGTAACATATTGGTGATGCAGGGGTTTCTAGTCGGAATCGTTCTGGAATATTTCCGACTATCACAAGTATCTCCTTATGTTAATCGTTCATAATTCTCTACTTATTTTTTTTATTTTATTTATTTATTTCAACGTCAATACAAAGAAAGCCTAAAGGCCAATTATACATGTATTGTAGGATTTATCAAAACAATATAATTTAAGAAGACATTCCTTCCTGTGGCGAGTAGTTGTTAATTACAAACGAATAGGAATTTGATTTCAATGAGTGAGTTTGATTTCAATGAGTTTTTCGCGGATTTTCAGACCGATTTCCCCGAATTTTTTGCAACTGTCACAATTAAAATATTAATATTAATCGATTTCACGGTTCACTGTTTCTTCGCGTCTGAAAATTCTTTCCTATTCGTTCGTAACTGGCGGTTTTTCACATTTCGGCCTGAAGGAATATCTTCGTAATAAATTATTTTTGGGATTTATTTCTATGTACAGTAATATAGGTACATTATCAATAATCTATTTTTCCCGTTAATCATAGAGAAAAGAATTATTTTAGTTTATCGTTTATGACTCTCCTGTATAATTTTTTAGACTGGCGGTCAAATCCACAATAATATCTAACTAACCTAAAGCCTAGAAATAGCTGCAATTTTTATATTTAATTTGCTATAATTCAGTAACAAGTAACCTCAGAAGTTCAGACAGCAATTTTTTGTACGTGTCATGGCATACGAAATTGAATATTTAATTGTGGAATTATTTGAGTAACTGCATGTCTTGTGAGAGTCTGTAACGATTATTATATTTTTTTATTTATGCGCTGAATAAATAAACCCGTTTTAATACGTTTTCAATTATTGTACCCTACTGTACACGGTGTGCCTTTGTGTCTTTGTTTTGTAGCACCCAAGAATAGAGAAGACCCATATATTATAATTCGTCATAGATACAATTACCTACACCATTTAGAATCGTCTGCCCGTTTGCCCACACATTGCTAACTAACTCGGTAACATGACCCGACCATAGCTATCTTAAAATTTGTCAGAAAGAGTTATTCAAGATAATATTTTTTCTTATTTCCTTTATATGCAACCGATCATTGAAACCTTAAGCTATAACTGGTTAGTCTATACTCGGAACAAGTTTTAATATAACCCCTATAAACTGTCCCATACCGTATTTATTATGTATATAATATATATATGTATATGAACGTATATATGTGGTAGATTAATTTAGATTTTACATCTTTATGCTCAAATAACATAATGCAACTACTGTACCATCTGAATTTCATTTGCAAGTAACTATAATACGCAGCAATAAAATGACATCCAATATTTCTATAGCGTATTAAATAGTCAGCACTGTTCCCTTGTCTCTTATTTTGTATTGTTATAGGTGGCTGTTGACTCAAATGCATTGTCTCTCTCTTGTTCTACTTCACACATTATCAGTTTTGGTTTGCCAATTGTTTATCATTAATGGTAGATTATCAATTCATTGACATACACATAGTGAAACATCAATGGAAAACCTTTTTACAGTTGATAAATAACACAGTACAACACATGATTTTGGGACTCAATGCTGAGAATTGGACGTGAAAGTAGCCCCAAAAATAAGAGCTTCTGCATCATTCATGTAGTCAAGTTGGCTCAACTAATAATTTAATGGCCATACGAATTTTTGTGCTCAAGGCGGATTTTTTTGCAAAGTTTTAGATATTGAATAGGTGAAAAAATGCGGATCGTGTCTGTCATGATGTGTGACTGCCTTATTGAAAGGCACTCAGATAGATTGAAGGTCTTGTGAAATGACTTTTGCAGAAGCTGTGAAGACGAAGAGGAGGAGACTATAAAATACCTTTTGTGTATGTGCCTCGTCTCTCTCTCTCTCTCTAGAAGGAGGAGTGCTACTTTAGGCTCTCATATCATTGGGGACTTAGCAAACTTGGCTAATGTTAAAATACGCCATCTTTTGAGCCTTTTTTGGAAAATATATGTTTTCCTTTATGTCCCTCCGGTTGCTCAATGGGCTAAATAGTCTAAGTGAGCCTTTCACTCTTTACCTAAACCGGAGGAATTTCGAAGATGGCCATATTGCCCCGAATTTTAAAAATTCTGAGGAATATCATCTCTCGTACAACTCTTATATTATTTAAAGGAATATAAAGTATTTTTGCACAAATCATTTCACCGAATTGTTCATAATTATTATCACATTGCTTCTGTCAAATGCTTCCTTGCACGTTCCATTATATTGCTGTTTTGGTGATACATATTTCCATCGGGCTTTCTTAGCGTGTGCCCAATACTATTCCATTTTCCATGAGTTTCGAATTTGATTAGACTGTTGTTTAAATTTGTAGCTTGAAAAATTGTCCTTAAGATTCATAGCATATAGCGATTTGTAAATGTCTGCGCATATGCATTTGTTTGCTGCTTTCCATGATTCGCATCCATATAAAGAATTGATATCACACATTATTTCTATTGAATATCTCCAGTCTTGTGCTGACCTTTAGTACACGTCAATATAAAGACAATACAATGAGTTTGATGTGTCTACAATGAAAAGAAAATGCGCGTACTTTTCATATATCTCCTAGAAACCTCACACAAATTGGCAAATTTATACGAAAATCAATTCCCAACTATCTCAATGTCTTCAAATTCAGCTTTTAGATAACTTTTACAATTGACTATAGTCTGACAAAATACCACATTCCAAATTATATACGATATCTCTAAAAGAGGGGATATACTTCTTCAGTAAGTTCACTCGGCTGAGGTTTTGTTACTTACTATTATGTGTCATTTATTTTCTTCTTAAGCGACGACGCACCTGGCTTCCAGTACTTTACATTTTCAACATACATAAAACCACAGGCCAACAATGTGTTGTATGGTAATTTTTCTTCAGACTGATAACAAGTTTAGACCTAAATTCAAAGCCAAAATAAGTTTTAAAATTACTAAGAAAGTATAGTTAGTATAAAAACGGAAGCAAAACCATGTCATCAGAAAAATATTTTGTGATTTTCAATCATTTTTGTAAAGGATTCGATGAATTCAATGAGAAATGTATACAATTATTTAAATGATGCATATACATACACATATTTCAATTGTCATTAATGGTCCATTTGTATTATTTTATTTTACAGATCCAACCATGTCTACGGCACCCTATAACTACAATTACATATTTAAATACATCATCATTGGTGATATGGGAGTAGGAAAATCCTGTATTCTACATCAATTTACAGAAAAGAAATGTAAGTACACCACAATAAAGCTGCAATGGAAAATCTAAATTTTCATATTGTTATCTTTTATTTTAGTTATGGCTAATTGTCCCCACACAATTGGTGTTGAATTTGGCACTCGTATCATTGAAGTCGACGATAAAAAGATCAAACTTCAGATTTGGGATACGGCTGGCCAGGAACGTTTCCGGGCCGTCACACGTTCTTATTATCGCGGTGCTGCTGGTGCTTTAATGGTCTACGATATAACCAGACGCTCAACATATAATCATCTTAGCAGTTGGTTAACCGATACACGTAACTTAACTAACCCAAATACTGTGATTTTTCTCATTGGTAACAAATCAGATCTCGAAAGCACACGAGAGGTGACCTACGAGGAGGCCGAAGAATTTGCCAAAGAAAATGGTTTAATGTTTTTGGAAGCGAGTGCCATGACGTGAGTAATATTTGTGTTTATGTAAAGCAAAATGTTTCAAGATAAATTCAATAGAGATACATATGTATGTATAGCGTGATCCATTTCGAGGTTCCCTACTTTTTTTAAAGAAAAAACACAGAAAGTTCAAATTGAATGGGGAATGTTTATTATCATTTGAAAGAACATTCTTTGGCATTTATTTTTTTTAAAGATTATGTCTATCAAATGTTGGCCGCGGCTACGTCTCAAAATGACATGCGTGATGTTTTGCTCCAAGGCCGGAATCGAAGCGGGTTTGTCCGCATAAACTTTAGACTTTACATATCCCCACAGGAAAAAGTCTAACGGTGTGATATCACACGATCTTGGTGGCCAATCGATCGGCCCAAAACGTGAAATTATCTGCTCACCTAAGTGTTCTCTCAATAAATCCATTGATTGATGCGATGTGTGGGAAGTGGCGCCGTCTGTTGAAACCAAATGTCGCTGAGATCACGAGCTTCAATTTCAGGCATCAAATAGTCGGTTATCATGGCACGATAACGGTCGCCATTGACGGTTACGTTCTCACCGGCATCATTTTTGAAGAAATATGGACCGATGATTCCGGTACGTCGGATCGGGAATCGGTTAATGGCAAAAAAATGGACTTAGCGCAATTGGCGAACGATTATTTTGATAACAAAACTGAATAATTTGTAAACGTTGTTCAGGCGTAAGTCTTTACATGATGAAATGCCAAACAATACTTAACAAAAATAACATGACAGCATGACACGACTCACACTTGATCTGTCAAAAAATTTCGACAAGAGAATATTAAAAGTTGTTTCAAAAGTACGCCATTATCGATAAATATGAATTAAATGGGAAAAAAGAGCAATTGAAATTCTTTAATTCCATTTGAAATCTCAAAATTCTGATTTTCATTCAACCATGTCTCATAGCATTCGACTGCTGAAATTCTTAATTAGATATTACCCGAAGATTTAATTTCATACATTTCTTCATAACTTGTAATTTGAAGCCTTAAAGTCCAGCTTAAAATAAATTTTGTGTCAACGATTATAGATTTAAAACAATATTGTAAATCATTGAATCTGATGCTCCTTTTTTATTCCATTAACATAATATTTTTGCTACTATTAAATTTTTTGGCTAAATGCTTCAAAATATAGTTTAGGGTGGTAGCCGGAGTTACCAGCACACATAGATCAATTAAGGTCCTTTGCGCTACCACTGGCCCAGTTGCCCCTCATTGCAACCAACCTGATTGATACAAAAAGTTATCAATAAAACAAACATCGATGCCGGAAAGATGTGTCAGACTTCCTAGAGAGGTAGACTCCAGTATAATGTTTACTCAATGCAGGACAGTAACAAAGCAGATGATCAATGCTCTCCACTTCCTTCTCCTTCGCGGATCAGCCAATATCCAATCAGAATTGACACTAAGGTAGACAGAATTTTCCTTTCTAGTGCGAGGACATATCTTGGTCAGATTTGTGTAGCTGCCCTAAAGGTGTCGATTTCTGTCCATCTTTCATTGGACTGCCTGAGAATTTATAATGTCGTCATTTTCCTAGCAATGCCCAGGTACCCATATATGTATAGGTACTGCCCTCCAAGAAAGAAAGTCGAATCTCAATTTTAGTAGTTTAGAGATATTTAGCTTTTACGTTTATTAAATTTTAGGTTTAGGTTTAGGAATGGCTCAAGGTGTGCCAAGAACGCCTTTGTGCTTTTCTTAGCCCCTTATTATGATTTTGAGTTGCCCCTTATAGGCATTTCAGTCATAAGTGACCCTAGTATATTTGGCGTTGTTGAATAACCTGTTGCAGATTTTTTTCCTGGCCTTTAGTTCAGACACGTTCGCCGTTGTGGTATAGTTTTACCCTTGTACCTGGGTTTTGGTTTTGGATAGGCTTCTTCAAGGGAACTATTTAAAGGTGTAGTGATGTGGTAGGCCAGATTATCCAGATCGACTCTGCTATTCGGTTCGTAAAAATGGTTTAAATCGAGTACCTTTTTTTTACAATTTTTCTCATATTTTGCCTTCCTCACTTTTTTGTGGACTGCAGGTTTAGGTACTTTTTCAGCGAGTCTATACTCTATATAATGGTGATCTGAGAACGAGTGGTCCTCCTTTACATTCTTCAAACTATAGTCCTCTTTGAATTAACAAAGTTAAATTATTAGAAGGACATATATCGATCTTTTATGGCAATGTTTTTGATGCATTTCCATCTATGGTTTGGTGAAGGAATTATAAGTTGGTTTTTTGGACGAAGTTATAATTTTATTAAAAACATGCATGATTTAATTTCAAAAAGTATTTTTTAATTCCAAAAGCTTCTGCATTATTTTCAACAGTAGTTCGAAAAAAAAAACACTTGAGGAACATTATGGAATTTTAATTAGAATATTCTGGATTTCATACATTTTCCAACATTCAATTACGGTGTTTCGAATTTAAATTGACTTTTATTTATTTATTTAATACTTTTTCTAATTTTTTTTATATAAATGTTTTAAATTATCGCTGGAAAAAGTCTAATCGCCAATTTTTTTTTGCAACTTTATTCTGTTAAATTTTTCTACGCCCAGTAAAAATAAATCTAATTAATATTTAATTTCTTCTTACAGAGGGCAAAACGTCGAAGAAGCCTTTTTGGAAACGGCTCGTCGAATCTATCAGAACATTCAGGAGGGACGTTTGGATCTCAACGCTTCGGAATCGGGTGTACAACATCGTCCTTCTCAACCCGGACGGACCTCTCTAACAAACGAGGCCCCCAACAATAAAGATCAGTGCTCATGTTAAACACAACACCAACAAAAACACATCACCACTTTGTTAATATTATTCCTCTATTTTTTTAATGGTATTTGATGAAGCGACGTTTTTGTTTGTTTGTGGAGAAAAAAAAGTTATTCATACTTTGTATATTAATTACTTATTTTGTTCTCTTTTTATATTCCCTCTCTTATGTTTATGTGTGAACAAATATCACTTTATTATTATTATATTATATAACTAATTACAGTTAAGTATAAAATTTATTAAAAGAAAGAAGTAGGAGAAAACAAAGAAAAAAACAAAATAGAATATTAGTCTAAAATATACGTATATAATTAAAATGATGCGAGAGAAAATGTCCCCATTAACTATACAGTGCTCGAAAAAACAAACAACAAAACAAAAATGAACTTTTTAGCTAAAAATTAACACTTTTTCATACAGACAGAAACATTAGAACTTTGCCGGATAAAAGACGTAAACTATCAACAATAATTTATAGACATACATATGAGAATTACATCACAAAAAAAAACATAATTTTTAGAATACAACCGACATTGGTAATAGTTAAAATAAATAACATAAATTTGCAAAAGACTCATTAATCTTTAAACTAGTATCCAGCATTACATTTTTGAGAGACAACTTTTCTTAAAGAAGGAAATGCATTTTTTGTTGATAAAATTACTTACATCGTGTCGTTTTGTCATACATATTCCATCTAAACTTTGAATTATGTCATGTGTGGGTCATTCATTGATTGGTAGAGGGCCACATGTGCGTGCCCCGCCCCCTTTGAAATGATCACTTTTGTTGTTGGTATATATATACACATTGTATGGCTAAAAACAGTTAAATAAATGGTAGTTATAGTAAGAAAAAAAAAACGAAACACTTTTGCAGTTGAATATTTTACAAAACTAAATTTCGAAATTCTATGGATTCCAATTAAACCTATTGGGGAAATTACCTGGTTTACGATCTCGAAATATATTTGTTATTTCGACGAAAACATAGATTTTTTTGAAAGAAAGTTGTGCAACAAATAGACCTTATTCTATTTGTGATTGATTGCGATGTCCAGTCAAACAAAGACAATTGAAGGTATAGACAAACACCGTATCAAAGCTGAATCTCAGAACAACAACATTCGGGTAATTTTTTGTACAATGCTTTACATTAAATGCCCCGATTCTGGTATTGTATTCACTGAACAGATGTGAGTGAGTTTTATGTGATTATATGCCGTGAAGGCCTGACCCACAGTGTGTCACCACACAAGAGACAGATGAAAAGCGACAGTCAACGCCCCTTCCGGATTCAGCAAAAGCCTCCTCCTTCCGGTTCTATATATAGGTTTACATTAATATGGATATAAAACCTTACCCATTGGTGAGGGTCGAGGCCTATCTAAAACTTCTGCTGATCTATGGGTCACAGCACCCGGTTGCAATGGAACTCCACATCGAGGCGAAAACTCTACCCGCATTTGGACATTAAACCACAGCCACCACGAAACTCCCATAATGGGCCGTTCCCATCTGATCAGGCTCTATCAACAGATAGAGGGGCTCCTGATCACCCGTGGTACCAGATTAAAGTCTCCGGTCAGACTTCGTAGCAAAAGCTACTTCCAGTTTTTGCTCCATAAAGCACGGGACTGGTCACCCAAATGTATTCACTGAACAGTCCGCTCAATATACAACTGTTTTTGAAACTTAACCATATTCGAGATTTGCAATGGGCTAGTATAATCTACTTAATTCAGCCGCCGCCGCCTTCAGCATTGCTCTCGATTTGTTGACGTACATTTTCCTTTTGACTTAAAAATGCAAGACTCGAATTTCGTTGAATTGTAAATTATTTAAATTGTAATTTATTTAAAAAACGAAATTGCCTTTTATAGAGAAGTTTGTTGAAATTTCATTTTATTCGTCGAAATTACATTTTTATAGAACATTTGAAATTGAATTGAAAATTGGAATTAAAATTTGGTCGATATTGCATTTTTTCTAAAAAAATCTAAAAATTTGGTCAAATGGTATTTTTATAGAAAAAGTTAATAAAGGTGAATTTTAAAGAAAAATGTTATAGAAATACCATTTTATAAACTTAGTTTTTAAATTTATAATTCTAGATTTCGTCAAAGTTAAATTTTTTGTTAAAATTACATTTTTATAAAAAATTTAGTCAGAGTTGCGTTTTTATACAAAATTCGGCAAAAAAACTGAATATTATTAAAAGTGCATTTTTAGAGAAATTTTGGCCGAAATTGCACTTTTTATCAAAAATATTTAAAATGACAAAATTGAATTTTTATGGAAAGTTTCTTAGAAACTGTATTTTTTGTTCAAAATTAATTTTTCTAAAAAAATCGTTAAAATAGCAGTTTCTAAAAAAATCGTCGAAATTGTGTCGAATTTTTATAGAAAAGTTCGTCGAAAGTGAATTTTTAAAGACAAATACGCCGTTAGTACTATTTGAAAGCATATTTCATCAAAATTCGATTTTTGTTAATAAATTTGTCAATTTATATTTTTATGAAAATATAAAAAATATATAAAGTTTAATTTTTTGGCAGAAAATTCGATGAAATTACATTTTTATAGAAAGTTTAGTCAAAAAAGCATTTTTATATAAAAATTCGAAAGTGAATTTTGTTGAAATTACATTTTTAGAGAACGTTTGGTCGAAATTGCATTTTTTATCAACATTTTTAAAAAAAAAATATTTTATCTAGAAAATTTCGAAATTGAATTTTTATAGAAAAATTCTTACAAATTTTTTTTCTTTGTGTAGCAAATAATAATAAATATATTTTCTGGCAAATATTCTCAAAATTGCATTATTTACTTTAGCCAAAAATGCATTTTTGTAGAAAATTTCGTTGTAATATGAAAATAGAAAATTTTGTTGAATGTTCATTTTAGAGAAAATGCTGTCGAAATATCATTTTTATAGAAAATTTATTTTATCAACATAGAAAATTTCGTCAAAATTGAAATTTTCCCAAAAATTTCTTCAAAATTGTCATTTTTAGAAAATTCAATTGCTGTATTACTGAATGGAATAAATAAATAAATTGCATTTTTATAGAAAAATGCAAATGTTTATATCTAAAAATGTTGGTCAGAATGTATTTTTATAGAAAAGTTAATGGAAAGTGAATTTTAAAGAAAAATTTTCCCGAAATTAAATTTTATAGAATATTTGTTCAAAATTAGTTTTTCCCGAAAATTTCGTTTAAATAGCAGTATTCTATAAAATGCGTTTTTTTTATCAAATTTTTTTAAAAAGTTTACTTTTTCTAGAAAATTTCGAAATTGAATTTTTATAGAAAATTTCTTACAAATTTTTTTTCTTTGTGTAAAATAGCAAATTTACTCAAAATTGCATAATTTGCTTTAGTCAAAAATGCATTTTGGTAGGAAATTTCGTTGTAATATGAAAATAGTGAGTTTTGTTGAAAGTTCATTTTAGAGTGTTGTCGAAATTTCATTTTTATCGAAAATTTATTTTATCAACATAGAAAATTTCGTCAAAATTGGAATTTTCCCAAAAATTTCTTTAAAGTTGCTATTTTTAGAAAATTTTGTCGAAATTGCAGCTCGTTGTATTGTATTTTTATAAAAAAAATCGAATTGCGAAATTTATAGAGTAGTTTGCTGAAATTGCATTTTAATTCAATTTTCGTCGAAATGTTACTGAATGGAATAAATGAATAAAATAAATAAATTGAAGTTTTATAGAAAATGCAAATGTTTATATCTAAAAATTTTGGTCAAAATGTATTTTTATAGAAACGTTAATGTAAAGAGAATTATAAAGAAAAATTTTCCGGAAATTACATTTTGTAGAATATTTGTTCAAAATTAGTTTTTCCAGAAGATTTTGTTAAAATAGCAGTATTCTAGAAAATTTCGTCGAAATTACATTTTTATAGAAAAGTTCGTCGATAGTGTATTTCGTTCGAAAGCGATTTTTAATATAAAGGGTGTCCCAAGAAGAACGCAATTTTTAAATCTCGCAACATTCGAAGTGTCATTGTTTGACATTTGAATAATTGTTATTGTTTGTTAGTAGAAGGTACGAGGTTAGTAAAAATGGAGAAGGACCGCGAAGGGAGTTCGTTAATTGGGTATTGGAGAGACAACATGAAAATGCTGATTTTGCCGATAAAATCATCTTCAGTGACGAGGCCCATTTTCATCTTGATGGCTTCGTCAATAGGCAGAATTGTCGCATTTGGGGTGCGGAAAATCCTCGAGTGATTCACGAGAAGCAAATGCATCCTCAACGTGTCACTGTGTGGTGTGGTTTTTGGGCTGGAGGAATCATTGGACCTTTGAGGCAGGTCAAGCGCAAACAGTCAATGGTGTTCGGTATCGTGAAATGATAACCAGTTTTTTCTTGCCTAGAATTGAAGAAATGAATGTGGAGGGCATGTGGTTCCAACAAGACGGCGCCACATGTCATACAGCCAGAGAAACAATTCAATTGCTGCATCAGTAATTAAAAAATTGCGCTCTTCTTGGGACACCCCTTACAATATTGCCCAAAGTATTTGTTTAGAGAAAATTTCATTTTTCTTAAAAATGATGTAAAAATTATATTTCTATAGAAAATTTCGTGCAATTTTATAGAAAATTAATTTTAGAAATCATAATTGCTTTTTTGTGGAAAATCTCGTCAAAGTTTAATTGTTTTCGAGAAAATTTCGTTAAAATTAAATTGTTATTGAAAATTCAGTCAGAAATTTAATTTTATATAACAATTCGTCGAAATTGCATTTTAAGAGATTGTAAAAATTAAATTTCTTCAAAATTGTATTTTTATAGAATATTTCTTCGAGATTGTATTTTTATAGAAAATTTCTTCGAAATTGTATTTTTATAGAAAATTTCTAAAAAAAAAAGTATTTTTTTCTGGAAAATTTAATTTTTATGAAAAATTTTGATATTGCATTCTTGGCAGTTTATTTTTCAAAATACATTTTTCTAGAAAATTTCTTCAAAATTTAATTTTTCTAGAATATTAGATCGAAATAAATTTTCTCAAAAGTGAATGTTTAGAGAAAAATTATTCAAAAATAAATTTTTAGAAGAAATTTTGTCGCATTTTTATAGAAAAATTTGTCGAAGTTGCATTATTTTCGAAAATTTCATCAAAAGTACATTTTTAGAGGGACTTCTATCAGAATTGCATTTTTACAGAAAAGTTTTTCAAAATTGAATTTTCAGACAATTTTGTCTTTTACTAGAAAATTTGCTCAAAAATGCAAATATTTTTATAAAAAATTTCTTCGTGATTGCATTTTTGTAGAAAATTTCGTCGAAATTTAATTTTATCAAAAATTTATCTAATTGCAATTTTTTTCGAAATTTCTTTTTATAGACAATTTCTTTATCAACACAGAAAATTTCGTCAAAATTGAATTTTTCTAAAAAAATTCTTCAAAATTTCTACTTCTAGAAAATGTTCGGAATTGCAATTTTTGTATAAATTGCAGTTTTATACATACATATTTAGAAAATTTCGTCGATGTTGCATTTTAAAAAAAAAATCTTAAAAACTGCATTGAGGAAATTTAGACAAATTGCAATTTGATAGAAAATTTTGTTGAAAATTAAGCTTCAAAAAAATTCATTGAAATGCCTTTTTTTAAAAATTTTTCAAAATTGCGTTTTTCTACCAAAACAGCATTTCTGTAGAAAATTTTGTCGAGTTCTTTTTTCTCAAAAATTATTTTTTTATTATTTTGGAAAAAAATTATTTTTTCCAGAAATTTTTCTAGAAAATTTCTTCGTAATTGCATTTTTGTGGAAAATTTCATCGAAATTAAAATTATAGAAAAGCATTTTTTTTAAAAAATTTTGTCAAAAGTTCTTTTTTCTAGAAAATTTCGTCAAAAATTAATTTTTATAGAAAATTTTGTAAAAATTTATTTTTTCTAGAAAATTTCGAAAAATTGAATTTTTCTAGAAAATTTCTTCGTAAATGCCTTTTTGTGGAAAATTTCATCGATATTAAAATTATCGAAAATTTACATAATTTCATTGCGTTTTTATAGAAAATTTTCTATAAAAACTGTTTCTATTCGGTATAAGCGCCGGTATTAAATGTCATTGACCTCGAATTTAGGTACATTGACTAGATTAAAGGTCGTTGGTCGGATGAAAGATCATTGACTAGATTAACCGCCTGACCCACAATGTCGAACGTTAGCGTTCGCAAGACTACTATGTAAAGACCATTTGGAGTTTAGACACCCCGATGCATTGCACATTTTTTCCACAAGATGGGGGAAAAGTCAATTTCGGGTACGTTTGTGTGCGAGTGAGAATAGTTTTAGGTAGCCATCTAGAGTTTGCAGATGCTATGGTACGTCTGCAAAGGCCTTTGGGATGTCTAATTTTTAAACGGTCTTTGTAAATGTCAATGATTCCGATTTAAGACCATTGGTCTTTACTTTAATGGTACTTGACCAGATTAAAGGCCATTGATTGATCGATGGAAAGGCCATTGATAGAAAGATTTCGACTAAATTATCGAATATCGATGCAAATTTCAATAAAAAATGTCGACGAAAGCAAAATAAAATTCTAGAGATAAATGAAATTTTGATGAGAATTTTGCAATTTTAACAAAACGTTCGATAAAAAAATCCATTTTCGCAAACTATAAAAATAAAATTTCGACTAAAGTAAAAAATGAGTAATTTCAAAGAAATTTACTTTAAAAATGCAGTTTTAACGAAATTGTCTAGTAGAAAAATGCAATATTGGTAATTTTCGACTTTCTTTCAAATGATTTTGATCGCAGGAGCTCCCGTAAGAGCTAGATAATCGCAAAAGGCAGTAGTATAACCTCAGTTCATACAAAAAAATTACAAATCCTTAATGGTGTAGATTTCGGCTCAATATGTAAAATTTCATTAAAAAGAACTCAGTGAGAAAATTAAAATCTTTTTATTTCTTCGTCTTACAACCTAATTACTATTCGAGATAATATAAGCAGTATAAAAATATAAAATACCTTTAAAAAATGGACGTAACGCATATAAAAAACAAAGTCTTTTGTAAAAATAATATCAAAAATGTGATTGGAGAATACATGTTTTATATACAACAATGACAAAAGCATATAGCAGCATAGCGTTGAACTCAGTTCAGTTTCAGATTATAATTCTCAATTGTGCTTGGGACTTCCTATTTAGCGATGGGACGCTACGTTTCGACCACACCAACTATATCCCATGTACTTGATTCATGCTTAGTACATAAATCCATATGCAATGTAGCACCTGCTTGCGGGCGATCAGCTCTCAGACAGGTACCAGTAGCCATATTGTAGATGGGACTGCGTTCGTTTTTCGTATGACGCCACTGTTGATCGCCCAGCATTTCATGACATTTATTTATCACAACTTGTGTATCACCTGAAGCTTCCAAACATAATAGTCGGTCTAGAACTATTTCCGATTTGTCGGTTTCATACCATAATTGATTTCTGCCTTGTTCACATTCTTGTAATACTAGAGAGCTGCCTTTTTTCCAAAATCCTTTAACTTTGGGTGCAATTACGGAGGCACACAATTTGGTGCCTGATAGTCTTAACATGTATGTGGAAATATAGTTGCGTTTCCTCGAATGCCATGGTTGAAAGACGGGTGGCTTTTGCTCCTTTTTACTGCTTTCCTCTCCGGGAATTCTCAACTCAGGATAGACATTCTTTAAATACCATTCAAAGGGTTTGCATTGTAGTTTTTCCCTTAGAGCTAAACGATCACTAATGTCACCATAGTCGTAATGGGGAGAGATCTTTTCATGTATCAAATAAAATCGCTTGTAATCGTCCATCCATACGTGGGCCAAACGGAGAGAATTTTTCATCATGGTATTGGTGCCATCCGGAGAGGAGTATGGACGACGTTTTCTAAAGATATGACCGACTCGAGAGCAGGGCACAATTTTTATGGCACCTCCACATTGCCAGACGCGGAAGGAGATTTCTAGATTCTCACCACCCCATATATCCATGCCCAGGTCATACCTGCCTATATAGTCGAAATATTTACGATTGACTGCAAATAGTCCACCAGCCATGCTAGGAGAGTTGAAAGGACCTAGAATTAAAATAACAATTCAGTTACCAGAAGAAGAATCTAGTTGATGTCCGCATCATTCTACCTTTAAAATCCTCCTGCTCTTTCAGGGTACCATCTGGAAGGTTTTCCCATTTGTAATGTAGACCCCAATTGAATCCTCCTCGAACCAAAGGACTTGCAGTGTACTGGAATGTATCAGGATTAATCAAATCAATAACCGGTACCGCCAACGTGGAATTTTCATCACGTATCAAACGTAACAACGGTTCGGACCACTGTTGATTAACTTCAATGTGGGAATCCAAGAATATCAAAACATCTCCCTTCGCCTCATTGGCTCCAATGACCCGGGAGCGTATTAAACCTTCGCGTTGCGTGTTTCTAATATAATGTAGATTTTCATATTGCAATTGCGAGTGTAGTTCTCCCACTAAATGAAACTCTAGTTCGGGTAAATCACTGAAATCATCTACCAAAATAATTTCTTTAAGCAGCCACGATGGCGTACGATCCAAAACACTCTTAATGGACCGGAAGAGTGTCATTTTATGTTCATTGTAAAAACACATAACAATGGAAGCCGAAGGCAGTATTTCAGATTTTTCAGTTGCAGCCCTGGGGCAAACCTTGTGTCGGGTATCTGGCAGATCGTGTCGCATTAGTCCAATGTTGTTCGAAACCAATGCATTGAACGCATGATGTTTATAGCCAATATCGCGTACATATTTGTCTTGTTTGTTACGCACTATACCCAAAGAGTTTAGAGGATCTTCTTCCAACACCACTACCTCTCCTCCAATGTCCACTATCGTCAGATTTAGCAATGGATTGGGAGTCTTTTCCACTTTCTCGCTCAAACATTTCGTGTGTACCCGAGCTTCAAATTTCAACAGGGGATCGACGGTCAAGGGCACCTCTGAAGACGACCAACCTTGTAGGTCAGTCCGAAGTAGATAAAAGTAGATCAGGAGAGAAGTAATTCCAAAAAACACCAAGTAAGTTTCTAACGTAAAGGTTTTGCAAATACGTCTTTTTAGCTGCATTTTCACGATAACATTGATTGATTAATTTGATGGGCGACGACGATGGTGATGGTTGGTTATTTAACATAGATTTATTAATTTGCAGACGATTTGGCAATGCATTTTTTATTAATCATAATTAACCAATAATACCCGTTTTATTTGTTTACGTTGCCATGACGGATGTTGCCATATGAGTGCAAAATCGAAGTGTCGGAATGGCAGCGGACTATCGAATATCCAATCACCATAGCATCATATGACAATTCAGTCTGTTAGGCGCTACTTAAATATGACTGAAAGCATATCACATCTGTCAAAATCGATTTCGAATGTATGGAATTGTTCTAACCCTACGTTTACACAAGACAATTGAAAATATGTATTGTATTTAAAAAAAATGGATAAATAGTTTGTGTTACGGCGTCCAGACAGAATGAAGAATGAGTATTAACCGGTTAGCGGTTACCCCCTTACCGACTGCATCCCTCACCCACAAACACTGCAATTCTGCGGGGGGAAATTGCAAGTATGAATATTAAAAAAGTTTGTAGGAGAGAGAAGCAGAGAGCTCTTTCCGCCTGCCTCCCTCCACAACAAACTTGCTTGAAAAAAAGTCTCGTGTGAATCTGGACCAACTTTGCGTTCTTTTGCGATTATCGCCTAAAATTCAGTTCTCAGAAATTAACAATTCTTTCACCACCCCTTCAAAATGACCCCAAAACTACAAAAATAAGGTAAAAATTTAGTCGGATTATTATACTCAAATTAAGGGGAATCGCACTTACATTACAAATACGAAAGGAAATTTTCAAGCGCCCTCTAGGGAAATTACTAGAAATATGAAAAATAACCTTGGGTCCACATATCATACCCCTCAAATTAAAATAAATTTTCCGAATATCGAACAAAAAATTTGGAGATCATCATAGGAAACATCCTAGAGACTCTTGAAAATATCATTTGCACATGCGAAGACACGATATTTAATGCAAAATTACTCTTTGCACGTAAAGAAAAGTGAAAAAATGACAATTACTCCGACTGTTTTATTTGATTGGTATAGGGAGTATGAGATGGGGTTCTACTTCGTCCGAAAATTTACGGAGCTAGGGCTCATGTCCAAGGATGGGACAATGTTTTGCAAAAAAAGCATACCTCTCCATTGATTTTGGAGGAGGGTGGCCAATTTAAATGGCGATGTTATTTCGTGGAATCGTTGAATGAGAAAAAATCCCGGTATAGCTATGCAGTTCCATATATATTTATATATAATGGACAAGATCCCCTGGAGTCTTGAGTGCCCCAGGGGTCAGAACGACAAATTTTGACCTAATTTTTGTGTTTTTGGGGTCATTTTGAAGAGATCCCCCAATAAACTAAATTTTTGCCGAATTTATTGTCTTCAAAGAATCAGAGACAGTGAGTTGGGTTACGTGAGGACTAATTCAGCAATAAATTCTACGTTACAATACGTATTTATATCCCACTAATTTCGACAAAGGTCATGTCACTACAATTGTAATATGTAGCTTCGAAGACAACCAATCACAATAACGTTGACGCTTATTTTTTCGCATAGTAATTTGCAAAATACCGCCATAATCTATTGTTGGCCCTAAAAATTAAATAAATTAAGTTGATTGTTACTAAACTCAATTGCTATTAAACATGGAAGCTATGATTGTGGATAAACAGGCACCACAATTTAATATGGATACAAATGGCAGGCGAAATTTTATAAGATTCTATAAATCATTGGGCGAGGTGAGACACAACTTTTTTTATATGTTTTGTTTTATTCTCATTGCCACGACCCGCAGCAGAGTATCATCCCGGCTAGGCGGCACGCCGCCGACACTTATTTTGGACAAATCGATCCGCCGAAGATGAAAGGCGGATCTCCCTGTAAGCTTTTTAATCAGATCACGTATATCAGGTTTGACCAGATCTCGCCCACGATTCCCTCGATTATGCGTGCTGTTACTAAGACTAGGCGGTGCCATGCCCACTGTTACTATCACCTCAGTTCCAGCTCCATCACTAGATCTGGGGCCAAATCACGGCATTCAATATCGAGTACTATACGATCGAAATGTGTTTTTTATTATCGTTAAAAGAGTATTCGATTTCGAGTAGAATGTTTGAACACCCAATGATGGGCGGCGCTACGCCCCATATCATACCAGCTATTAGCTCCTTCACGCGTACTGCTACCAAGTTTCTCCAAATTTCGAGACTCTTTCTGCAACAGTACTCAAAATTTAGCATTTTTAAATTTCAGGTTGTGTGGGCGGTGTCACGCCCACTGATACTATAACGGTAGTTTTTGGCACCATCACGTGTATTGGTACCAAGGTCACACATATCAGATTTAAAAGCTCTTGCTGCAATAGTTCTGAAATATTGCTACGAACCTTCTGCGCACCAAAAGATATACTCAAGCAAAAAATCAGCAAACGCCGTTCAGCGGTTCTATGGTCATAACGATCACCATTTTATTTTTATGAAAAATTACAGAAGTACTTATATAGTCCTCGTCGGATGTTTACTATTACTCTTTATGTTCCGATTATTTAAATGTAAGAAAAACCTATTAAAGCGACCTTCAGAGAAATAATTTTCAATTTTTTTTTATTATCTTCCGATTATTTAAATGTAAGAAAACCCCATTAAAGCGACCTTCAGAGAAATAGTGGGATATTGACAAATTTTTAATTTGTGTTAAAGACATACATATGTATCGTAAACATTATTTAATTTTTCCATTTTATACTTTCAGAAACCCTCAACCACCGTTCGCTTTTTCGACCATACGGATTCGTATACAGTTCATGGTAAAGATGACACCAATCTAATCGCTCGCATGGTGTATAAATCCACAGCCTTTATGCATGAAATGTTACCCGATGACCCCACATCTTTGCCCTATGTCACGCTTTATAAGAATAAATTCGAATCTGCTGTACGCGAGCTTTTATTGGTGCGCAATTATCGTGTTGAGGTTTATGTCCGTCGTTCAACTGGCTCTGACTGGAAAATTGAATATCGCGGTTCCCCGGGCAATCTTTTGCAGTTTGAAGACATCATTTTCACCAACAAGGAGGAATTGGTGGGCAATAGCATATTATCGCTACAATTACGTATGCAAAATAACCAACGAAATATTGGTGTTGCAGCGGTGGAGCAGAATGACTGCCTGTTCCAGGTATTGGAATTTGTCGATGATGACTTCTTTACGGAACTGGAGGCCACTGTAGTCCTCTTGGGTCCCAAAGAATGTCTCTTACCATCTCAGGAAGGAGAGGTCTGTAAAATATCGATTTTATTTATATTTGTTTCTAAACTTCCTCTCTCCCGTCACCACCAGTATGAAGCTGTTAAGAACCTCCTGGAACGCAATGGCATAATGGTCACTGTAGCCACAAAATCCCAGCAGTCCTCCGAAAAAAATGATTTGATTCAAGATTTAAATAAGCTTTTAAGATTCAGCAAAGGTCAGCAAGAAGATGCCTCTGGATTGCCTGAATTAACGATGCTCATAGCCATGGAAGCCTTGAAATTGTCAATAAAATATTTGGCTTTAATGAGTGATGCCGGAAACTTGGGACACTATCAGATTAAACAACTTGATTTGAAAAGGTATTAAAATAATTCTCAAATTAACGATCTTCCAAAGCCAATATATAATTTTTGTCTTTCAATTTCCCTTACAGATTTGTTCACATGGATGCTGCTGCCGTTAGTGCTTTGAACATCTTACCCAAACCCGGCACTCATCCTTCTTCGCCTTCCTACAGATGGCAAAGTATTTTGGGTGTTTTAGATCGTTGCCATACACCGCAAGGACATCGCCTAATGGCTCAATGGGTTAAGCAACCTTTGCGCAGTCGAGAGATATTAAACGATCGTCATAATATAGTGCAGTGCTTCCTGGAATCTCCCACAAGTTTGCTTTCTTTATACGAAGATTATCTAAAGCGAATACCCGATGTTTTGATGCTGACCAAGAAATTGCTACGTAAGAAAGCCAATCTCCAGGATATATTCCGTATATACCAGGTTATGCTGCGCACTCCTAAGGTCATTGATGTTTTGCGATCTTTGGAAAATGCCACTATTAAAAGTGTTATCTGCGAACCCATGCAAAATTATTTGTCAGATTTGTCTGGCTTTAAACAAATGGTTGAACAAGTCATGGATTTCGAGGCCATTGAGACGGGAGAGTATTTGGTGAAAGCTTCCTTCGATTCCGATTTACAGGGAATGAAAGAACGTATGACACGTTTATTGGAAAAAATGGAACGCCTGCAAGAAAAAGCTTCGCGTGATCTGGATTTAGATAAGAACTCGGCGGTGAAACTGGTAAATGTAGCCAATTTGGGCTACACACTGCGTATTACCCTTAAGGATGATACAGCTTTGCGTAAAAATAAAGATTATAAAATAATTGATGTGCTGAGAGGAGGCATACGCTTTACCACCGATAAGCTGAGTTCTATAAATGAAGAGTTTGTTTCGCTAAGAGAACAATATGAAGAACAACAAAAGACCATAGTTGAGGAGATCATTAAAGTAGCTGTGGGTTATGCTGCCTCCCTGACCAGTTTGAATAATGAATTCGCTCAGCTGGACTGTTTAGTGAGTTTTGCAATAGCTGCCCAGTCAGCGCCTACACCGTATGTCAGGCCCAAGATTTTGGAAGAAGGCTCAGGAGAACTTATTTTAAAGGATATTAGACATCCCTGTTTGGAGCTGCAAGAGCACATAACATTCATAGCCAATAGTGTGGAGTTTAAAAAAGGTAAGAAGAAAGACAATAATTCCATCGGTTGAATATCTATTTGATGTTTGCTTACAGACAATTGCAATATGTTTATTATAACTGGTCCTAATATGGGTGGAAAATCCACTTATATTCGTTCAGTGGGTACTGCCGTTTTAATGGCTCACATGGGCAGCTTTGTTCCTTGTTCAGAGGCTACCATTTCTATGGTAGATTCAATATTAGGTAGAGTGGGTGCCAGTGATAATATCATCAAAGGTTTGAGCACTTTTATGGTGGAAATGATCGAAACCTCGGGCATAATAAGAGTAAGTGTGGAGAAAATTAAAAAAAAAATTAACGGAGAATTAATAATTGCTTAACCTTTTCAAGTCTGCCACTGATAAATCTTTGGTAATTATTGATGAATTGGGCAGAGGTACATCGACTTATGAAGGTTGCGGTATTGCCTGGTCCATAGCAGAGTAAGTACTTATTTTTATAGTCTAATTCACATAAATATGTCATGTTCTAGTCATACTTTAATATCGCGGTCAAAGCCTTTTTGGGGGAACATTATTCGTTTAGCAAATCATAGCTCTTTTGGGGGGCACCATTGATGCCAAAGGGTTGGTTCGCCGTTGGTTAAACATGACAAAAAAGGTAGTATTACATTTTTTTTTTATCACTGAAGTGGTTATTGTAAACGTCAGAAAAATATTTAAAAATTGTTACCGCCGCCACTGTCTTATTTATTACTTTCAATTATTTTCTAATACTACATTCAAATTTCTTATGTCCTCAAATCTTCATGCTTTGTTTATGTAGTCATTACTCTCATTTTACAAATCTATTTATTTTCTATTCCTTCGTTGCCCTCTTGTTTGTTTACCAATTCAGTCATATGTACGTACATACATGTGTGTATGTATGTGCGTAGCCCTTTGATATACATTGTATGCAGTTTAATAACGGCAGTGTCTTCTTTTGGAAAAGAAGTTGTAAAGGGCAACGAAGGCGAAAGCTGAGTTCAGTTCGAATGTTAATACGGAGTGAACAAATTGTTTTTAAGCGAAACGCCATCGAATTAGCGAAATACATATTAATAAATACTTAACTAAATGAAAATTAATTCAAAGTGTTTTTTAATATAAAGGCAGCTAGGAAAAGGTGTTTGTTTCGGTTCGAACTCAACAAAAATATTCCCTAGAAATATCAAACCACTTCCCAAAGTGGAACGGTCAGGACAACGTCTGCTGGGATCCGCTAGTATGATATATTATATTTTGTTGTTAAAATGATTTGATTTGATATTTTCCTTTAACTGTTTTTAATACCGACTCCTTTTTGTTTTTTTTTTTGCAATTTTCCAGACACTTGGCCAAGGAAACAAAATGTTTCACTTTATTTGCTACACATTTTCATGAAATTACAAATCTCTCGGATACTGTAGCCACGGTGAAAAATTGTCATATGGCCGCTGTGGCCGACAATGAGAATTTCACCTTACTCTATCAGGTTCGGCCGGGTGTTATGGAGAAAAGTTTTGGCATACAGGTGGCCCGTCTGGCAAATTTCCCCGAAAAAGTCGTACACAATGCCCAACAAGTCTATAATGAATTTGAAGATGAACATTCCGCCAAACAAACGGATGAGGATAAATCTCTCTTGGAGAAAATCAATAAAGCCATTGAAAATTTATCGACGACCGGAAATAATGTGGATATCAATGAAAATGATTTATCCAAATTGGTCGAACAATTTACCCAAGACATCAAGAAATTGGATAGTGAATATTTCAAATGTATTTTGGCTACGGCCGGTGCGGTAACGGAGTAATGTTGTGCCGTAAGTTTTTTCTTCTTCGCTATTGATGAGTATTTTATTTATTGTTTTGTTTTAAAAACATTTTATTTCACTTAAAAGTGAAATTTCGCAGACCAGTTACGTATACTATTTACATACATCCATATACATACAGATATAAAAAAATACATACGAATACATCTTTACTTTAAGATCAACTAAATTCATATTTTTCTTATTAATTTACAGTACAACAAATGTAAAACGAAATAAACAAGAAAAAATTAAGACTCAAGATAACATCAACAACTCATAACAAAGCAAAAACTCAAATTCTACAAAGAAATTTTCCTATAATTTTACGACAAAAAGTGGTAAGTCGAATTAACCTTAGGTTATGATATTTTAATTTTTTCCATCGCAATACTCACAAAAAAACATAAATTTCCGGTCGTTTGTATGCGACCTAGAAGTATTTCCGAATGCCATGTACGGACAGCTTTGTTGTTATTTTGACAGTCAAGTCTGATAAGGTGTCTATACATTCAACAGTCTTTGATTGACGTCAATATTGTATTAAATTAACTCAGATTTTGTCTTCGCTGGTCATTGGTAATTTCAAATATATCCTAATATAAAAACTTATTTTTCCCTGAAAACAAACCTATGCGGAATGTCTTTTTGAATTGGAAGGGAAATCCGCCTTTACGTTCTTCCTCTCCCCACCTATGGAAATAAAAATAATTACATATTCCACTTTTACAATGATTCTGGCATATATAAAGTCCTCACTAACTTACATTTGACAAAGACTGTCAATCGAAGTGTTACGCACTACGACTGGATCCTGGATTCGATTATTTAAATGCAATAGGGTCGGATTACTATGGGCATGATTGAAGTTAACAACGAGTTCCCAACGGGAATTGCCAAAACATTGGCCGGTAATGATAAACAAAAGGCCAGGTTTGAATTGAGTCGGTGCATCACTGCTAAACATTGTACGGTTTTCATAGTACGGCGGCGTGAACGATCGTGGCCAGAGTCTGTGTAAGTTATACATATCGTTGATACATACGAGGTATCAAATTACCATCCCCTCCAATCTGAATGGTTTCTATGATGTGACCGGGTTGACGACAAAAATTCCTTTATTCAATAGTCTCTATGTTAAGAATTTTCAAAATACATCGGCAAGGGATTTACACATGGCTCAGTGGTTTAAATTTCGAATGATCGCTTGGGTATGGCAAAGCTATCCGTAAGATGTGTGTAGAGTAATCAAAACCGGTTTAAAATAAACCGGCCCACCGGTTTTTTGCTTCCACCGTCCCCGGTTTTTCTCAAAATCATGAATTTCGAACAACCGGTGCAACCGGTTTTTTTCGTTTGTTTCCACCGGTTTTCCGGTTTTTTTATTATCACTAAAATTATTTACAACTTTATATACAAAATATCACAAATTAAGATAATAATATGAAAGATCTCCTTATATGGCGTAAAAAGACTCGGCAACTTTGCTAGAATTCGAAGCCATTCACCAATTTCTATACAAATTACAAAAATTTAAAGAAAATAAATGATTCATACGCGCAGAAGTTATGTAAAAAGTAAACGCATTCTCCCACTTCCAAACCGAAAGAAAAACAAGTAAGAAAATTTTATTTGAGTAAACCGACTAGTGTATACTCTTATACAAGGTGGCGCAAAAGTAATCCTCCTATCAGAAAATGCTATAAATTTTGCGATTGGCCCCTAATGCCTAATGTTGACATTTGTGTAGTAAACACATGCGAAATACACGTTAATAAACAATGTTACGCTACAGTGCTCCAGAACGCGGAATATTGCTGACTATTTATTTGACCAAAAAACATCGAAAGGTTACTTTTGCGCCACCTGTTATATTTATATCGATGCCTCCATTCCAAACTCTGAATATAAGTGCAAAAAGGTAGTTTTTCAGGAGAGGCGATCAAAGTTTGATGATTTTTTTTAATTTGTGTGGAATTCCTTTATAATGCAAATCGAATGACCTGTACTGTTTTGTGAATAACTTTTGATTGGGATGACGGATAAACACCAAATTTGGACTGAATATAATTTGGAATATTTAGAAATTAAAAATGCAATCTCCCTAAAACTGTGCTAAGTCGACTTAGCATGTTTTGGAATGAAGGTATCGATATGTATACTCGTATATACCCACCTGCACTAAAGTGTGTATATAAAATATATATGTATAAAGATTTAATACCTCTATTAAATATTCTATTTAATATCCCGAAATATTAATATTTTCTTGACTTAACTACATAAGGGGAATTTCATGTCAAGTGAGTTAATTTTTAAAAGGGATGTCTTCTGTCGGGATGAAAATTGCACCAAGTAGCCCTATCAGAAAGTAGTTATGAGACACAATTCCAACGAAATCGGTTAAGGACTTTCCGAGTTGGAGGGTGTCAAATATTGACATTTTTGTCAAACGGTTGTTTTTCCCATCTGAAATGCTAAAATGTTTGGTTGAACGTTAATTTTTTTCAGAGGTTTATATTTATTTTGATAGATCAACAGGTCCCCTCCCATTAATAGGTCACAAAGCTTTTAAAAGAAAGTATCTAAGCTTTCTTTTGAGCAAAAAAATCAAAAATTAAAACATAGGTTTTTACCAAAATTTCAAAAAAGTTTAATTTTGCAAAAAAGTAATGAAAATATTAAAATTAAAATGTTAATTTTTTTAAAAGGTTGACGAAAAGACTGTCGATAACTCTTTTGGAAAATGTTTCTAAATACAATAGCTAATTAGTTATTAGTATGAGATAAAAGGACCGTTTGACTCAAATGACAATATTCATCACAATCCAACT
Source organism: Eudasyphora cyanicolor (assembly GCA_963930755.1). Taxonomy (NCBI): domain Eukaryota; kingdom Metazoa; phylum Arthropoda; class Insecta; order Diptera; family Muscidae; genus Eudasyphora; species Eudasyphora cyanicolor. The sequence goes on from OZ005737.1 coordinate 9,563,891, forward strand.
CATAACTACTATCCAACAGGACTAAATTTGGTGCAAGATTCCTGATCAGAAGACATCGCTTTTAAAAATTTAATATTAAAAAATCGCCTTTTTTGTTATTAAAAAGGAAAATGTTTTTCAAACGGCAATTTTCATACTGTTTTGTTATGCAGAAAAAAACCGGTTCTACCGGTTTCCCCGGTTTTCTTCGAAGAAAAAAACCGTCCACCGGTTTTTTTATAACTTATATAAACCGTGCACCGGTTTTTTATTTTTTCAAAAAAACCGGTTTTTTGATCACTCTAGATGTGTGCCGATTTTGGTCACAATTGACCACAGACGCAATCGTGTGACAACTTCGCTGCAGTGTTTGGCGTTTTTCAACGGCAATATGGAGTCTTTGCGCCATTTCGTAAACGTGGAGTCATCACAAAACACCAGAGAGCTAACAGCAGTTAAAAGAGTAGGTATTCAGGGTGAATCGGCTCGGCGGAAAGAAATTTGACTCACAAACAAGTACCTATTTTGAAGACCTCGACAAATCATATATTTTGGAAGGGATAACTAAATTGGAGAAACATTGGACAAAGTGTATAGACCTTGAAAAATAAAATGATTTTGTATTCAAAAAACTGTGTTTCATTTAAATAGTCAAGGAATTATTAACATGTCCTCATATGACAAATGTTGCGACATAGCGAAATATTGGGTGAAGATATTAAGAATGAAGAAACCAGAATGGCTTTAAAATAAATTCAAACACAAACTATCCAATGTTCGAAAAAATTTCAATAATTTGAAAAAACATAAAATTTGCCAATATGCCACTGTCATTGTAATTATTTAAGTTTTAAATAATCGCCCTTATTCCAGTTGGCGTCGTCGACGTCGATTCTTAGTCGACACTGTTTAGATTGACGACTTCATAAATTTTGAATTTTTTTTAAATATTTTTAAGTTATAAAAAGGGTTTTTTTTAGTTCATGGATACCAAAAACATTCGTTTTGGCGTAAAGATGACAAAGCTAGAACTTCATAGATATGACGAAAATGTTGTGACGACGTCGACGACGCCAACTGGAATAAGGGCGAATATTACAATTTAGTGTTGTACATTTTTCAATTACTTTGAAGGATCTCCAGCTTCTTATACTTACCTTTTAATTACTCTGACGATTAAGTTATAGTGTATTTCTTATGTTGTTTAAACAATTGGTCTTTGTCTTTATTAATTTTACTTAACATTAAAAACAATTTTTTTTTATATATGGGGTTTTTTCTTCATATTATATTGTATATATGTTTGTGTTTTTGTATGTATGGTTTTTCTTTTAATTAAACATTTCAAAAATAAATATTTATTTTGTGTTTTAACTACACATCTCTCTTCATACTTTTGTGTTTTTTTTTAGAATCTTTATAGTTTTCTAAACATTTTTGGCTTTTTGTTTCTCATTCTCTAGATTGTTTTTGTTGTAGTTTTCTATTATAGTGAGGTGGTTTCGACAAAACTATTTTGTTCATTAAATTGTTGACCATCTCAAAAAATACATTTACATTTTGATTTCAATATCGTTCGTCGCTTTATAGGACAAGAGTTTCTTTGGCTTAACTTTTTTTTAAAAAATATAAAGGCATTTTAGGTTTCATTATTTTTTGTTTGTTTTGTATGTGTGTGTGTGTGTTTAAGTACTAAAGTAACTGAACAAATGAAAAAGAACAAATTTATAATATTTCTAAGAAATGTTAAGGCTTTTTTAAAATTATTTTTAAGGGTTTCTAGTTTTGTGTGTGTTTGTGATTTTTTTTTGTCAGGTGGTAATAGACTAATAGTTTCTCTGCTTGATGTCATTAAATATTTTGGGTTTAGTTTTTTTTGTTTTGTATAAAAAGATGTTTAACAAAAATGTTTATTTTTTATATATATAAAAAGGATCTATATTTTTTCTTTGCTGTGTTGGTATAAAAATTTACAATTTCCTTAAAAAAATAATCGACTGAACATTTAATTTGTTACTTCCATTTATGTGGTTTTGTTGTTTTGTATTTGTTTTTTATTAACAAATAAAACTATTTTAGAATAAAAACATTTAACTAATAGTGTAGTGAGTGAGTGTTGTGTATACGACTTTCACAAGTTTTAACTAATTTGTTTGTTTGGACGTGGTTTGTGGTTTTGTTTCCGTTTCCGTTTGGCATTCAAAGTAGATTTTGTAAAAAAAATGTTGTATGTTGTTGTTGGTACAGTTTCATTTTGGCAAATTGTGGTTTACGATTTTCATTTATTTGGATTGTTTGTCTCTCTGTGTGAATCCGGTTTTATGTCCCTGATTATGTATTGTATTACATATCCATAAAATCAAAAATTTGGCTAATATTTTAATTCGTGGGTTTTAGATATAATATTATGTTTACGACAATATCGCATCATTAATTATTTAGGCTTGTAAAAATCGAGTTATTAACACGATTGACAAAGTTATAGCCATAATAATTATATTCAATGTTACTGAAGACGCATCTCCGCAGTATGTATATCTTTCTTCCTGAAATTATAAAGCAGGGATAATGGGTTAGTTTCGTATTTATGTATGTGTAATTTAAAATGATAATATAAAAAATCTGTGTAATATATCAAAACGAAAATGAATTCGTCAAATAAATACTAATTTTTCTAATTTTAACAAAGGCAACAACCTGCTTCCCTTATACTCCAAGGTTATAGCCCGCGTTAGAAACTGTTATACACGAACTGATAAATTTAAATACTTAGCTTTTTTACTATTTAAAGTTGAAAATAATATGAATAATGTCTTAAATTATGATTTAATGATTGAGGGAAATTCATGTAACAGAATTTTAAGTCATTTGAGCTATTTCCGTCCTTTTTAGAAACTGTTATACACTGATACTTCTTTAAACAATTTTAATTTAAAAGTAATTGAATAATGCCTTAAATGATTGAGGGGAATCCCTTTCACGACATTCAAAGTAATTTGAACTATGTCCGCCCGTTTTAGAAACTGTTATACACGAACTGATAAACCTTTTTTTTTAAATAATTTTAATATGAAATGATTGAGGAAAGTCCCTTTAACAACATTTTAAATCGTTTGAGCTATGTCCGTCCTTTTTAGAAACTGTTATACCAGTTCCTGTAGGTCTTGTAGAGTTGAAAGTAATTGAACTATTGCCTTAAAAGAGTGAGGGGAATCTCTTTCACGACATTTGAGAGTTGTCTGTCCTTTCTAGAAACTGTTATACACGAACTGATAGATCTTTTGTAATAATTTTAAGTATAAAGTAATTTAAAAATGCTTTGAATGTTAAGAGAGGAGTCCTTTTCACGACATTTTAAGAAATTTGAAGTATGTCCGTCCGCTTTAGAAAGGGTTATACATTTTCATTTGAAGTTAATTGAATAATGCCTTAAATGATTGAGGGGAATCATATTTCCGTCCGTTCTGGAAAGTGTTATACTCGAACTGATTGAATAATTGTAATTGAATAATGCTTTAAATCATTGAAGGGAATACCTTTTACGACATTTTAAATCATTTGAGCTATGTCCGTCCTTTTTAGAAACTGTTATATAAGAACTAATAGATCTTTTGTAATAATTTTAAGTTGAAAGTAATTGAATATTGCCTTAAACGACTGAGGGGAATTCCTTTCACTACATTTAAGCGATGTCTGTCGTTATAGAAACTGTTATACACGAACTGATATATCTTTTGTAATAATTTTAAGTTTCAACTAATTGAATAATGACTGAAATGTTAGAGAGGTATTCCTTTCACGACATTTTAAGTAATTGAAACTATGCCCGTCCGTTTTCGAAACTGTAATACACGAACTGATAGACCTTTTTAAACAATTTTAATTTGAAAGTAATTTAATAATGCCTTGGAATCCCTTTAACGACATTTTAGTCCGTCTGTTTTAGAAACTGTTATACACGAACTGATACACTTTTTTACCAACTTAATTTGAAAATAATATCCCTTTCACGACATTTTAAGTTTTTCGAACGATGTCCGTCCTTATTAAAAACTGTTATACATGAACTGATAGTTTCTCTTCTTAACAATTTAAATTTGAGAGTGATTAAATAATACCTTAAAGGAATTAGAGGAATCCCTTTCACGACAGTTTAAGTCATTTGAACTATGTCCTGTCCGTTTTAGAAACTGTTATACACAAACTGATTTTTTAAACTATTTTCATTTGAAATTAATTGAATAATGCCTTAAATGATTGAGGGGAATCCTACGTCCGTCCCTTCTGAAAACTGTTATACACGAACTGATGGAACTTTTTAAACAATTTTAATTTGAAAAAGTTTTAGAAACTGTTATACACGAACTAATACACTTTTTTAACAATTAAATTTGAAAATAATATCCCTTTCACGACATTTTACGTTATTCGAACGATGTCCGTCCTTATTAAAACCTGCTATACATGAACTGATGATCCTTTTTTTTAACAATTTAAATTGGAAAGTAATTAAATAATGCCTTAAAGGAATTAGGGGAATCCCTTTCACAACAGTTTAAGTCATTAGAACTATGTCCGTGCGTTTTAGAAAGTGTTATACACGAACTGATAGACCTTTTTTAAAACAATTTTTTTTAAGTTGAATGTAATTGAATGACACTACATTTTACGTTATTCGAACGACGTCCGTCCTTTTTAATAACTGTTATACATGAACTGATAGATCTTTTGTAATAATTTTAAGTTGAAAGTAATTGAATAATGCTTTAAATGATTGAGGGGAATACCGTTTACGGCATTTTAAAATATTTGAGCTATGTCCGTCCTTTTTAGAAACTGTTATACACGAACTGAAAGACCTTTTTTAACAATTGCAAAAAATGCCTGTATTTTCAAGTCCCTTCGGTTTCTTCAACACAAATTGGAAAATTCCTAGGAAAACCAATGCTTATTATCTCCAGATTTTGAAAATCTGCGTTTTACTTTTACCATATCAATAGTCTGGGAAATATTACCGCCATCATACTCACATTTTCATCTTCCGTAAAACACTCCTCAATGCGACGACGTACAAAGAAACTCATATTGAGTTTATAACATGGAAATTCTTTATCATACACCACCATCTGCGGTTCAATGGACATATCGACATTACCCTTGGATGGCTTTAGGACATCTATGACAATCAACAACAAATTGGAATTGGGTATTTTCTTCACATGAAATGGTCGGCTATTGGGCAGATGTGTAAAATCTCGGTCTTTCTGAACTTCAACGGGATCCAGGGTGTACAATCGTACTATCTTATCACAAGGAACATATACCGGTTGTGGTGGTGGTTCATGGAAAATATGCTCTTTTTCTTCGCCTTCGTCTTTGGGTTTCGCCTCCATATAAGGTTCATCGACAGTACCATAATCGTCATCGTGATTGTCGCTATAATCGAGATCTGTGGAAAGAGGGATTGTGTAGGGATTGTGTTCATTTGTCTGCTTTAGTTTAAAAATGTCTTCGACTTACATGGTGCTCCCGAGGCCCACCATTGAATGCGACTGTAATGCCAGAATACTTTAGCTACCAACCATTTCCAGGCCATGTTCAAGAACTGCATAGGCTGTTGATCGGAGACTTGAAATAAGTTTTCATTTTTTGACTTTTAAAAATGCATTCCTACTTACATGCAATATAATATTTGCATCGCTGTGACGATCCGTTCCATTCGGACATAAAGATTGGTAATCATAGACAATGATTTCCTTAAAGTAATTTGCATCCACCATGGATTGCATAATTTCCGCATGATAATCACCGAAGAATATACCCGTGTGATTGGGATTGTTGGCCAAAATAATATAAGCATTGTTGTCAATCACATAACATTCCTTCTCATCACTATTACAGGTTTTAATGCAGCCATTACACTGGAATATAGCAAAAGTTTCAATCTATTATTCCTTACTCTGAACCGAAATGTGTCTACCTACATTATCCATACTGGTGATATTATAAAAACGTTCATACATCTGCGCATAGGAGAATTGAAAACCCACCACACAGGCCGGCGCCTCTTTGCCACCATCTCGGGGGAAAATTGCATGCGAAGCCGTCACCTGGAGATTTTTGTTCTCATTTGGATCGGCGGCATGTTTTATGGAATACACAAAGGTTTCCGTTAGCTCCGAGTGATGCTGCAAAATGGCACTACGATACCATGTCTCATCAATGGCCTTCGTGTGATAGTCACCAAATTCGCGATCGTTACGAGTTTCGTCCTCGGCATAGATAAATTGCCAACGTGTCAAACCACTCATGGTGGCCACAAAACGTTGGCTAGCTCCAAAACGTTCGATCAAAGCCTTCTCCTCATCATTTCTGAATTTCCAAACACCATAGCTGGAATTTGTAACCTTGGCATCGAATATCAATAGCTGCACCAATTCCTTGTTACAATAGTAGGCATCATCTTCCAAATTTGTACGGCTGCAATTTCCTATAACCGTTAAGAACGAAAATAGCGATTAGATGTTTTCATATATTAAATATTTCCATATATAAAATCAAAGGATCTTAATAAACAAGAATTTAAAATTTTTATTCGGAGTAGATCTTACTTTGTCTTACAAATCTCTTTCTTAATTTGGCTGCTCAGCAAAGGGAATAGTTAAAATAGAAATCATTTATTTAGCTTTTATTTTTCACGAAATCCTATTGAAATATTTTGTAAGAACTTAAACTACAAATCTTAGTATACTAGAGATTAGTAAATTGTGTATATGTTTTTGCAATTTCTATTACAATTATAATTTGAACTGAAATTGCAAAAACGACACAAATGTTTCTTAAATTTATACATTTTGTAATCTCTAGTAGAAGTGGAGTATCGCTAAATAAAATATTTTTGGAAAAATTAAGGCGAATATGTCAAATATGTCAAGCAAAAGTAATCACCATATCGAAAGATGCTATAATTTTAATATATAATGGGTGTTAAATGTGCATTAAACTTTTATATTTGTGAAGTAAACAGATAAAAAAGGGTGAACCATACATGGATCGCTACAATCCTCAAAAGCTCTGAATGCTGCAATTTTTTAAGAAATAATTCATCGGTGATGCCTTCGTCTACATTTTCCTGCTCAAACGTTTCGCCTTTCACTCAGTTTCCAATGGAAATTAAACTTTATTCTACAGTTTAATATCTTTCAATTCATTCCATTCATTGAAGTCTCAGGTATTTCTTTATTTTGTAGTCGAACACAGAGGTATTCTTCTATACTAGAGTTGGCCACAGAGGTATTAAATATATTATAGGGTCGACCACAGAGATACATATTCCTCTGTATTATAATCGTCTAGGGTAGTATTCTTGTATACTTCAGGTAGTCTCAGGTATTTCTTTATTTTATAGTCGAACACAGAGAGATATTCTTCTATACTAGAGTATAGAAGACCACAAAAGTATTCCTCTATTATAGGGTCGACCACAGAGATACATGTTCCTCTGTATTACAATCGTCCCGAGTAGCATTCTTCCATACTTCAGTCGATTACAGATGTATTTTTCTGTTCTAAAACCGTCTAGGGTCGACTACTTAGGTTTACCTTTATTCTACAGTTTAATATCTTTCTCTATTTTAGAGTTAGCTACAGGTGTCTTCCCTCTTCTAGAATAGAGAATGAACGTTTTTTTATTCTACAAACGAACACAGCTGTATTCTTCACAGAGGTCTATCTATTCCAAAGTCGACCACAGGGGTTTTTTAAGTCCTCTTTACAAGAGTAAATATTGGTCTAGTGCTGGGGTTCCCAACCCGTTCAAACATACGTCTTCCTGCAAACATGTAAAAAATCGCCATGCCCCTTACCGCAAAAGAAATATCAGAAATTATACCGGGGTTTCCAATAGGGTGTTATGATTTTGAAGTGACGTTTCGGCCATTTCTAATATGTCATGATCTGTCATTTGTTTTCATTGTATTCAGTAGTGTTTACAATTTTATCATGGAGAGATATACGCAAGAACAACGTTTACAAATTATTTAGTTTTATTATCAAAATAATCGTTCTCCAATTGCAACTTTTCGTGCGCTAAGTCCATTTTTTAAAATCCAAAAAAAAACTTTCCAGTCGACCTACGACCTTGACACCCATGCATTATTTTAGCTCTCTTTAAGAGCTATCTTTATGCAATTGACCGATTCCCGATCCGACGCACCGTTAAGGAGCTAGAGCAAAATAAACTTTCCGTTCACATTTGAAAATGGTGCCAAGTCCATTTTTTTTAAATCAAAAAAAAAAAACACTTAAGTCGACCTACGACCTTGAAAAGATAGCTCTCGTTAAGAGCTATCTTTTTTCCATTGACCAATTGTGGCTATGGTCAAATGTGGCTACACAGCAAATGAAAAAATTAAATTGTTGCGAGAAAAGTTTGGAGATTCGATTATTTCAAGAAATTGTGATATTGAATGGCCTCCAAGAAATTGTGATTTAACACCATTAGACTATTTCTTGTGGGGTTCTTTGAAGTCATTGGTCTTTCGAAATAAACCAGACTCTCTTCAAGCTTTACAAGTCAATATTGAACGCGCCATTCATGACATACGACTTGATTTAGTGGAAAAAGTGCTCGAAAATTGGGTTCATCGAATTCGTTCCTGCAGAAGAAGAGGTGGAGGCCATTTGAATGACGTTTTATTTAGAACTTAATTGTATCGATTGTACTTCATATTAAATAAAAAACTTTTGAATTTCCTTAACAATAAGTTTGTTTTTTTTCAAAGAAAGCATATCACTCTTATTGGAAAACCCTGTATATTTATTAAATATTCTCACGGCTCCCCTAGAAGATCGCAAAGGATTCCTAGGAAGCCTCTTATTGGAAACCCCTGTATTTCATTCTTAATACGATTAATAAATAAATATCGTTGAATAGATATTTCGTCAATTTTTTCTAAAATTTCGTGAAATTGGATTTTGCTACAAAATCATTTTCTAGAAAATCCATCTAAATTTTTTTTTTATAGAAATTGAAATTATATTTTTCTACAACATGAGGATGATATTGCATTTTTCTTAAACATTTCGTCGAAATTTCATTTTTCTATTTTTTTTTTTGTAAAAGCATTTTTCTAGAAAATTACGTTGAAATAGCATTTATTTATAAAATTTCATTGAATTTTCATTGTTCAACAAAATTTGTTCGAAATTACTTTTTATTGAAAAATTTCGCAGATTTTTTTTTTCCAATTTCGCCAAAATTGTTTTTTTTTATAAAAATTGCGTTGGAATTGCATTTTTCTTGATAAGTTCACCGAAATAGATTTTACAATATTTTCTTTGTAATTGCATTTCTCTAGAAAATTACGTTAACATTGCATTTATGTATTTATAAAATTTCCATAAAAATTGAATTTTTCTTAAAAATTCGTTGAATTTGCATTGTTTGTTCGAAATTAAATTTTACTGAAAAATTTCGCTGAAATCGTTTTTTTTTTAATTTCGCCAAAATTGCTTTTTTCAAAATTTAAAATATAAATTGCATTTTTCTTGAAAATTTCATCGAATTTACAATTTTTCTACAAAATTTTGTTAAAATTGCATTTTTCGTTGAATTTCATTTCACAAGAAAATTTATTCGAAATTGCATTTTCCAGAAAGTTTCATCAATTAGATTTTTTTAGAAAATATCCGGTTAATCCCCCTTTATTCCCTTCTGTGGTCCTTAATCCGAAGTAATTTAATTCTAATGCGACCGTATAAGAGTGGAACATTTTCCTTGCCCTTTTCCCGAAAACTGGACCACATTCGGGAATTTTGAAATAGGCGCTAAGTTAAATTCTAGAGATTACACCAGTTCCAACTAAAAAGGGCAACTATTTTTCAGAATTTCTCGATGTCGGGGCAACACTTTTTTCAGAATCGAAATCACCATAACTGTTCAACAATTTTGGTTTAGTGGTGATTCAGAGTTTATAAAGAAAATGAAGAAAATTAATGGAGATGAAGGACCTTGTGAACAAATACTAGGGTTATTTCCGGCTTCAGTAGATTTTTGTGTAAAAATAATTTTTTTTGGAGAACAAAATTTTTAGTTTGAACAAATGTAGAAAATATGTATAGGATTCTTTTAAAAAATATCTTCCTTTGGGAAAAAATAAACAAAAAATGAATTGGGGAATCTGATCAATACAATAGGGCTACTGCTATCTATCATTTCAATACATTTCTCCTCAAATACTATAAAATATAAATTAACCAAAACAAATTTGCAATAAAGCCAACTAAATAGTGCCTCTTTTATAATTCTATCAATTGATTTCATTATTGATTTGTCTACAACTACGGGCGAGTATTTACGTGTATGTATGTCCCACTTACCGTTGGCTTCCCCATCACTTTCATATTGCTCATACCAGTCCCATTCGGATTGTACCATTTTCTTGAGGAAATGTCTAAGCTCATCTTCGGGCGTCTTAAATTCATGCCCCTCCAAATAATGATATTTACAATATACCCAATCTGGATGGACTTTCCAATTATCGCCCACAAAGAAGTCGGAAATATTCACTTTCATGTGAATATTTTTCAAAACTTCATCGCCGACTTTAATCCATGTCTTGCCATAGGTACTTGGCAGGACAATGCCCAAACTGAATGGCGTATTGGGTAGAGGAGCAAAGAAATAATCCTGTTGTTGATCGGTGACACGACGCATTCTGTCATAGTGTAGCTTAACACTAACTCCAACCATTTCTCCAGTGTCGTTGGCCACTAAGCTTTCGCGCAATTTTAAAATTAATGGACCCGGTTCACGCGGTTCATCGTCTTCGGAAAGCTGTTCGACTTCGGTGAAATCAATGCTATTGTAATTGGGATTCATGACACCGTTATACTGGAAGTACAATTTCAATTGGTATTTTAGTGAGAAGGTTCTCTAATCTTTTCAATATATACTTACTCCTATGGGCCTTAGATCGGGATGGAGAAGAACATAGCCATTATTGGAAACCACAAATGAATAACCGTTTACACCCAGCTGAAAATGGGAAAATGTTAAAATATTTTTGGTAATAATATGTGCTGTCACTTTTTATGGTGATTTTTTTCTTTTTTAAGGAAATAAGTGACGGCGAAGAATTTAAGGAATTAAAAAACAAGTAAGGAAATTCTAGATATATTAAAACGTGGCTCGTTATGGTCATTTTCTATTCTAGAGTCGACCGCAGTGGTCTTCTTCAATTATATAGACACAGTGTTCTTCAGCTACTCCACAGAAGAACGCACAGGTATTCTTCTATTCTGAAGTCGACCACAGAGGCCTTATATTCTAGAGTCGCCCACTGAGGTTCTAGAGTCTCCATAGACATCTTTCTGTATTCTAGATTCGACCTCATAGGTCTTCCTCCATTCTAGAGTCGAACTCACAGGTATTCCCCTCTATTCTAGAGTCAACCTCGTAGGTCTTCCTTTATTCTAGAGTCAACCTCATAGGTCTTCCTCTATTCTAGAGTCGATCTCATAGGTCGTTCACTATTTTAGAAGGTCTTCATCTATTCTAGAGTCAACCTCATAGGTCTTCCCCTCTATTCTAGAGTCGACCTCATAGGTCTTCATCTATCCTTTAGTCGACTTCATATGTCTATTCTAGTTCTTCCTCTATTCTAGGGCTTCACATATTCTAGAGTCGACCTCAGTGGTCTTCTTCAATTATATAGACACAGTGGTCTTCAGCTCTTCCATAGTAGATCGCACAGGTATTCTTCTATTATGATGTGAACCACAGAGGCCTTATATATTAAAGTCGCCCACTAGGGTTTTCTTCTATTCTAGAGTATCCACAGTCGACCTCAGAGGTCTTCCTTAATTCTAGAGTCTACCACAGACGCTTTTCTCAATTCTAGGGTCGACCACAAAAGCCATGCCCTACTCTAGAGTCGACCTCAGAGGTCTTCTATTCTAGAAATGACACAGATGTCTTCCTCTATACTAGAATCGACAACTGAGGTTTTCTTCTATTATAGAGTCAACTATCGTGGTCTTCCTCTATTTAAGAGTCGACCACAGAGGTTTTTCGATATTCTAGCCCTTCTTCTATTCAAAAGTCAATCTCAGGGGTATTCTTCTATTCTAGAGTCATTAACTGATGTATTCTTCTATTCTAAAGTCGACCACAGAGGTTTTCCCTTATTTTATAGTTGACTCCAGACTCCAAGAAAGAGCCGCCGCAGTTCCATCGGAAATTTTATTGTACATTATCTATTGAAAGTAGTATCGATAATGCTGCCAATGGATCTATAGTTGTATTGAATAGGTTTATGTCACTCTCCCAAAGAAGAAGCATAGACCAAATAATCCCCCTTATTCCAGTTGGCGTCGTCTTCCATTATATCCAAACCTTGTCGACATCGAGGTTAGGACCTATTCTAATAGATCTTGAGGTAGAAACAACAACAACAACGCTTTAGTTATCTTGATTTCATCTTAATTTGCGTCCTAGATCCTAGAACATATACTATCGAGAGATAGATATTCATTGTACTGTTCTCCCGATTTAGAAATCTATCATTTCCTGCTACTTACCTTGTAAGGCAATGTCAATTTGTCGATATCCTCAACGGGTACATCGGTACCGGCCACTCCCAGCAAACGAGCATGTCTAGAAGCATTTCTCTGATCATATATGGGATCATGTCTGGGATCATCTTTCGGAAAATGTCTCGTTAAATTCGGTTTCATGTAGGAACGATCGAATGCCGGCACACCCACAGCTATCATAAGTCGAGCATCTGTTGAATTACCTTCGGGTTTATACTGAAGAAAAAAAAAAAGAGAATCATTATGAATATCCTGCATAAAATATAAAGTATCCGCTCTCTTCATACAAACCGTTTTATCCGTAAATGCATGAGTCCATGTAGGCGGGTGATCTTGATCCTGCAGTACCAATGGTGTTGCTATCACATCCACATATTTGAGAGCCTCTTCCTGTACCTCATCCAGCGTTTGGACATGCGAATAGTACCCTCGATTCAGACACGCCATCCATTGTATCTCCGGCACCTTGGTCACTTCTTTTCCCAGTAGATAGGTAAATATTCGCACATTCATACTCATGGTCCCGTTTTCGCCGTCGCCCCAATTGTAGGTCTCAAACACTTCGGTGGTATTGCCAGCCACTCCGTCGGTGACTACCATAATGGCTTGATTACACTTTCGCGTGGTATTGCAATCTCGTTGCAAATAATACTATAAAAGAAAGGGATTTAAAACGTTTTTAGATTGCCATATACATATATAGGAAATTGAAAATTGGAAATTCAAATCCTTAATCTGGAATCCATATTCCCTCGGCGTAGTTATAACTCTTTTGGTAGAATTCAGAATTGAAAAGTCCTGATTCCTACTAAAGAATATCATAGTAAAAATTCACCTCTTTAAGCAATTCAAAGGCCTTCGTATATGCTATGGTCAAATTTGCATATCCCGTAGGTTTTAATTGGCTTATCTTATGATTGAAAACTGCAATATTTTCCGGGGTTGCCTGGACTAAAGCATTCTTAAAGCAGGGTATGACATCGTCGACGGTGGCCGAATAGTTGAAGATGGTAAAGAAATCATTGTTGGAGAAGGTATCCAAAATGCTGCGTATAGTAAATTTGGCCACGTGTTGCGGGAACCCCACCATGGAGCCCGAGTTGTCCAGTAATATGACAATGTCCTTGGAGCAGGTGGCCGTTTCAATGTACCAAGAGCGTTTGCGACAATCATAGATGTCGGCATTGGTGTCCGGAGTTGATTCGTCCCATTGAATAGCTGGAAAATGGCGTAAAATACCAGTGTCAGAGCCGAAATATTGCCACGATAAAGCGGGATCAGACTTATAGTTTTGCCTAAAGATCTCATCCAAAGCCTCAGTCCACATAATGGCCTTTAGCACTTTATGATCTACAAGAAAGACAGAAATGCGGTGATTATTACAATCATGTTCTCCAACACCTCCACCTCTGAGAAATATGCTTACTTTTGTCATAAACATTGGAGGGTACATGCACAGCACTGTGCTCTGTGTCCACCGATATATTGTAGAAATGTGTATCGGGATTTAATACGAAGTCCTTATACATATTTGCATTATCCTCCGCCATAACTCCTATTAACTCTTCGGAGCTATGATTGTCAAATTTGGAAAATTTACTCGAATAATACGTAAAGTTTTCAGCCTCTGTGTCATTTTCTACGAAATTTTCAAATTCTCGTTCGGCCACTTCCATTATGCAACGGACGGCATCCATTTTACGGGCCAACATTCGTCCCACATTTTCCGTTATAGATTTTATGAGTTCGGTTCCATTTTTAAATTCCACTCGGGCATTGTACTCTTTGTATTTCTGTTAAGATCAAATTATATACATACATTTGTAATAATGGATAACTGTTCTGTTTGCGATGAGAGAGGAGGAGGAGTTATAACTTACACCTTTGATCTCTTTGGACTTGGTCATAATCTGGGCGAGTTCCCACAGCTCGTCGCCAATTTGGGTAGCCCATTTTGCAACACTGAAATGTAACGAGAGAGAATGTTATTAGAAATATATCAACTTTTATTTTAAAATAAGTATTCTGTCCGAAAAAACTACAGTAGGCCGACAAATATTATCCTAAAATTGGAAAATTGGCCATATAGGTTCATGTTTTATATATACCACGTACACAACTTCGCTCTGATTTGACTTTTAAAATCCATCGAAGCAATTAATATGAACCAAATAGTTTGAAAGTTCCACCATAAGATGGGGGAATACTTATTTTGTCAGTCCTTTTTAACACCTCGAAACATTGATCGGAGACTCCATAAAGTATTAAAATTCTATGATTAATTAGCCATGTCCATATGTCTGCCCGTATAGTTGACCGAAACTTGGCACAGATACTCCTTATAGCTTCAGGTAATTTGGGATTTAATATGGGCAATATCGGTCCATTTTTAGATATAGCCCCCATATATAGCATTTCCTCGATTTTACTGCACGGGATGAAAAAATCGTGTCTTCACACGACCATTGTTCGTTTCCATGTTTTTGCACAGCCCCCATACAAAGGTCCCTCCAGATTTGACTCGTGAACGTCATAAAACCGAAATATAGGCCAAATGCCTATATTTCAGATCTTGATAGAGACTATAAATCATTGGGAAGTTCCCGTATATTCCGTTAAGTATTATATTAAATTGGTATTATTTTTCGTAGACCGCTAGAATTTTATTTAATTTTTATTGTCTTCTTGGAAGTTATTTGTCAACTTAGTTGACGAATAACCAAAACTCAAATATTAGATTAAATTTTAAAATTTCAAACATTTGTGAGGGAAGAGGACGAAGGAAATGATCGACATACATATGTTATCTTCTAAATTAAAGTAAGTTTAATGGTTTAAATATGTATTATCATATCCTCGGCTTAATGCTATTTTGGCCCATACGCCATTTTTGTGTTTTTTAGATTAGGAGTTGAGTTTCAAGGAGTTGGGTTTCAAGCATGCTCTATCAGAAAATGCAATAATTTTTTTCCTATCTCGTCTAGTTTTCGAGATATTAGTAGGGTAAATCGATTCAACTCTTATTTACGGGAAACCATTTTGATATTTTTGTTCTATGTCTCCATTTTTGGCTTATTTTTGATTGTAATGGCATACAAATGCATGAGAATCATACGAACACTGTTGGGAACCCTATGGAATAAAAAGTGTGAAACTCTTCAGTCCCGTTTTTACTGAAACAATGAATTCCGTTTTTCTCCGATCATACAAAATGGCTTATGGAACAAAAAAGCATTAAGCCGACGGTATGTAAAAATTAAAAAAAATCCGTCTATGCTTCAGATTTCAGGTTATCAAAAGTATGAGCTGGGTCAAATGTTTTAGAAGGACACAAACGTACCCACTCGTTTTATGTGTTGCACTTTTTATCCATTGCAATGTACTCGTATGCACTTTTAAGGTGAGGGTATCAAAGTTCCTACTCATTGCTATCAAAGGGAATTCACCTAATACTAGAGCCCGACCGAAGTCGAATTTTAAGGCCGAAGCCGAAGCCGAGCCGAACTTCGGCTAAATTTACAACCTTCGGCCGAAGCCGTAGCCGAAGCCGAATGTTTTATATTTGTTAAAGAATTGTTTACTTTGCACCAAAAAACTGTGTTTTTAATCAGTTTATGTCTACTGCTTACGTATTTATTTACTTTTTCTGCATTAAGACCTTGTATACTATTTCCTTAATTTTAATACAGGTGCCCAGCAGCATGAACAACTGCTCTCTAGCACACTTGGGTACAAGTTTTCTGCAACCATTTCCAAATTTTTGAAACATCTCGAGTTATTACAGTATTAAAAAATGTTAATGATTCTTGGACTCAATGGTTCATTATTATCTATTCGTACTACTATTACAAGAATGCTTTCACTAGTTGGAAAGCTTTTAGGTGAGGAACTGAGTCATGTTTTTCTTTGTCCTTCTTCCTTTGGTGTCATTTCTCAAATTATTTTTGTAGTATTGTTCACTTCTGTACACTTCTATGAAGATTTCCATAATAGAATTTTCTTTAAAAAGTCATATAATTCTATTTTATTGTACTTTTTGAACAAAAAACCGGACTTCGGCCAACTTCGGCTGATTTTGTGGTCGAATGCCGAATATTGACCGAATGTCGAGTTTTGGCCGTAGCCGAAGCCGAACATTCGGTCGGGCTCTACCTAATACCAAACAATGTTGAACTCATTCATGCCGAAGGACGTTGACTTCATACAAATGTGATTGATATCATACCAAACGGCGTTGAAACTGTTGAAAGTATGAAGTATGAATGTTAATTAAAAAAATATTAATTTCTATAACATTTTTATTGATTTTCCATCATTGACTTTCAATCTGTTACCATTGTCATCTAATCTATTTTCGTGGATTTCCAGTCTATTTTTATTGATTCTGTTTTGATTTACTTCCAATATGTTTTCAGTCTATTTTCATTGCTTTCCAGTCTATTCTTATTGACTTCCAGTCTATTTTCATTGACTTCCAGTCAATTTTCATTAACTTCCAGTATTTTTTCACTGACTTTTTGTCTTCTTTCGTTGACTTCCAGTATATTTTCACATATTCTTAATATCGTCTAGTTTATTTTCATGGGCTTCCAATTTATGTTCATTAAATCTCAAGTTATTTTCATTTATTTCCAGCAGATTTTTTTGCCTTCTTCTTCTTTTTGCATTGACTTCATGTCTATTTTCATTGACTTTCTTTCAATTTTCGTTGATTCTCAATCTATTTTAATTGACTTCAGTATATTTTCATTGACTTCAATATATTTTCATTGACTTCAATATATTTTCATTGACTTCAGTATATTTTCATTGGCTTCCAGACTATTTTTATTGACTTCCAGTCTATTTTCATTAACGTCTAGTATATTTTCATTGTCTTTCAGTTCATTTTCATTGTCTCAGTTTATTTTCATTGATTACCAGTCTATTTTCATTGAATGCAATACATTTTTATTTACTTCAAGTCTATTTTCATTGACTTCCAGTCTACTTTCATTCACTCAGTCAGTTTTCATTGATTCTAAGTATGTTTTCATTGACATCCAGTCTATTTGCATTAACGTCTAGTCTATTTTTATTGTCTTTCAGTTTATTTGAATTGATTCAGTCTGTTGTCATTGATTCTCAGTTTATTCATTTTTCATTGTCTTTCAGTTTATTTTCATTGACTTTAGTCTGTTTTCATTGATGCTCAGCCTATTTTCATCGACTCCCAATCTATTTTCATTAACGTCTTGTCTATTTGCATTGACTTTCAATCTCAGTCTATTTTCATTAACTCACAATCTATTCTCATTAAAGTCTAGTGTATTGTCATTGGCTTCTAGATTATTTCCGTTGACACAGTCTACTTTCATTGATTCTACGTCTGTTTTCATTGATTTCCAGTCTATTTTCATTAACTTATAGTTTATTTTCAATGGATTCTAGTTTATTTCTATATTTCATTGATTCTCAGTAAATTTTTATTGACTCAGTATACATACGTTCTTTGACTTCCAGCCTATTTTAATTAACATCTAGTTTATTTTCATTGGCTAATTTCCGTTGACTCTCAGTCTATATTTATTGATTCTCAGTCTGTTTTTATTGACTTTCAGTCTACCTTATTTTCATTGGCTTACAATTTATTTCCGTTGAGCCTCAAGCAATTTTCATTGACTTACAGCATATTTTTATTGTCTTCAAATTTTTTTTTGGCATCCACTCATTTTGCATTGACTTCATGTTTATTTTCATAGACTTTCTGTCTATTTTCATAGACTTTCTGTCTATTTTCATAGACTTTCTGTCTATTTTCATAGACTTTCTGTCTATTTTCATAGACTTTCTGTCTATTTTCATAGACTTTCTGTCTATTTTCATAGACTTTCTGTCTATTTTCATAGACTTTCTGTCGATTTTCATAGACTTTTTATTTTCATAAACTTCCAGCATATTTTCGTTAAAATCGTTTAAATCTTGATTGACTCTCAGTCTATTTCCATTAACTCTTAGTCTATTGTCTTTGATTTCAGTATATTTCAATTGACTTCCAGTTTTTTTCATTGACTTCCAGTCAATTTTCATTAAAGTCTAGTCTTTTTTCATTGCCTTTCGATCCATTTTCATTGACTCAGTCTGTTTTCATTGATTCTCAGTCTATTTTATTGACTTCCAATATATTTTCATTGAATTCCAATCTATTTTCATTGACTTCTAATATATTTTCATTGGCATCCAATTAATTTTCATTGACATCCAGTCTATTTTAATTGTCTCCAGTCTATTTTCATTGAATCCAGTCTATTTTAATTTACTTCCAATCTATTTTAATTGACTTCCACTTAATTTTAATTAACGCATTTCATTGTTTCATTGTTCGATTAATTATTTCAACAAAAATGCAATTTTGATTTTTTTTTATAAAAATGCAGTTTAGACTAAATTTTTTATATCAATCAATGTCAATGTTTCTTGGGAAAATTTTGAATTTCCTTAGCAAATCTTATGGCGAATTCTTTTTTGCAAAAAAGTGCAACACTTGCATTGCCCTTTTTCCGAAAACGAATGAAGCCAGCAATATAATGCTTCTTTTCATTGTCAACATACGAAGAAAAAGTATACTTATGTACAAGCCAAAAATCTTGCGAATTCCCGCACAGATTTCCCGGGATTGCGGGATTGATAAATATGACTTTTTCCCGGAATTACCCAGGCGCATGTTCCCGGGAAAAAATTCTATACAATATACTAGTATATTTTTTTGCTCCACTGTGCCTATACACGTAAAAATTTGAAAAAATCGCTTCTTATCTCGTGTGTCTTATCATGAAGTGCCAAATGTCGTATGAGTAATATTAATTAATGTGAAATATTACTTATACGTAAAGGTAATCTACATCTGGAGTTTTTGTTTGAAATCGATCAGAAACAACTGGCGTATGAGTAATATTAATTACTATACAATATTTCTTATACACCAATATAGACCGACGTGTAATCTACATATGTTTGGCTTTGCTAGTCGGCAAAAGTACATATCTTCATTAATTTTCGACAGGGAACATAGCTAAAATGCGTGTCATTAACATCAAAATAATTTAAATAATAATAAACATAATACATACAAATGTACATTCATATGTGTATAAAAATTTAAAACGACACAACCACATTCTCACAAACAAATTATTTTCCACTCATACAAAATCATGAAAATTGCATTTGTACACCCACACAAACACACACTCATTAGTCTTCTCATTAGAGGTGACGAACAAAAAAACAACAACAACAAAAAACGAAGACGATGACGAGCCTTCTGTAGTTTGCTCTGCTGATAATAAAGTAGGAGCAACAAGTTGTATCGCTTTATCGTTGTATCGTCTATTTGCAGCGTTTACCGCCCCAAACCCCACTCACAAACAAAAATACAATGCACGTGCTGAGAATACATACATCTACACACAACATTTTATGTCACTTTTACGTCATTTGTTTATATTCCTAGAATTCTTATTATCAGTCTCGTCGGGCTAAACAATTTATCGTGTCTGTGTTTTGCTCAGAAATTTCCTTATTGAAAGAAATCTCTTGTCACTCTCTCACGCTCTTTCTCTCTCTGTCTCTCTTCGTAGTCCTCTTTGTTTCTGTTTTGTTTATGTTTCTCTTCAAATGTCATTGCGCTTTTTCTTTGTGCTTTGTGATTATCACTCGTTATGCTTTAATAGACATTTGTGGTTTTGTGTTTTTTATTAATTATATTTCTAAATATTTGTTTAAGTTTTCCACTTAGGTTCCTTTTTGTGCCTCATATGAATGAATACCGCAAGTGTCTGATTGTCACTCACTTGGTGGGATTCACGAACCTAATACACACATACACAGACGGATGTACAGAAAGCCAGACACACATCCAGTCATAGGCATATCCCAGCAAAATGTATTCATCATCAGCAGATGATATAAACGAGAGAGTGAGAGGGGGAAGGAAGATAGTGCGAGTAACAACATCTTTGTGTAGTTCTCTTGTTTTTTTTGCTTGTTTGATGGGTATTTGTTGTTGTTTTTTTTTAGTTTTTAGCTGCCATTCCTCATACCTTCTTCTAGTTTTTTTTGCCTTGTTAGCATAGGGTCTCTCATATTGTACTCATGTTAAGTGAATTGATAGGTGTCCGCCCGTCCGTCCGAATTTGATGTGAGTGCGGGTGGGTGCATTGTCTTGTTTCGAGTGGGTAACAACAAGCGTATCTTTTGATGTTTTAATCAACTTTATTGAATTTCTGGGGATCATTGAATTTTGTAAAATTCTAATAAAATTTTTCTAAATACACTGACACTTTTTTTAGACCAAAACTTACATTGTTAAGTAGGGAGTTCGATATTTTGGAAATTAGAATCCCCGGATCCCAGAAGTTTTCGAGATCCCGCTTTTTTTTGTTTTGGGATTTCGTGATTTCTTTTCGTCCACAGAATATTTGTCTAAAATTTTGTATAACAGCAGTCGACACGATTTTTGGATCAGACTTCTAAGTGTAAAATTTTGGTTTCCTATTTATTACTAATAAAGGGAAAACGGTCAGAATATTTAATATCGGCTGATGTAGTTTATTTTTGACTAAAATGTTTATAAACAGTTATAAATAGGTAAAATAAGATCTCGCTATCATTTTCTTTTAAATTTTTTTAAAATTTTTTTTAAATTTTTATGGGTATTTTAATTTTGGAAAAAATTAAAAAAAAGAGTTTTTGGGTTTCACGAAATTTGTAATTGCTCTCAAACGGCTGAATCGATTTTTGCAAATTCAACGTTGTTTTAAAGAGGACACAACGCGCAATATTTTGTAAAAAAATGTTTCGAAAAAATTAAAAAAAAAAATTTATAACTATTTGTACTATTGGGTATATCGAACGAATTTTTTTCGTCATATATGAAATTTTATTGTCCATCCAGACATGTTGATACGGATGAAATTGGTGCATATTGTGCTCCGATATTTACAAAATAACGGGTGATCCAAGTAGAGATACTTTTTTCAATAGCCTTATTTTTGACAGATCACGTGTCAGTCGTGTCATGCTGTCATGTTGTTTTTGATAAGTATTGTTTGACATTTCATCATGGAAAGACTTACTTACGCCTGAACAACGTTTACAAATCGTTCAACTTTATTACGAAAATTCACGTTCTGTGAGGAATGTGTTTCGTGCACTTCGCTCAACTTATGGTCAACATAATCGGCCTACTGAGCGTACTATTCGCAACACCATCACCCATCTTGAGACCCAGCATTAATTATTGGATAATATTCCACCGAATAGACCACGTCCAGCACGCAGTGAAGAAAATAAACCGGCCGCAGCTGAGAGTGTACACGAAGACCGTGGAGAGTCGATTCGGTGCCATTCGCTGCAACTCGGACTGACGTATGAAACGACTTGGTGCATTTTACGTCGAGATCTTAAATTGAAAGCATACAAAATACAGCATGTGCAAAAACTGAAGCCGCCCGACCTTCCCAAGCGACATAGCTTCGCTCTATGGGCTCTTGAAAAGTTCCAAGAAGATCCGACGTTTTCGAGCCAAATTTTGTTCAGCGATGAGGCCCATTTTTGGCTCAATGGGTATATAAACAAGCAAAATTGCCGCATTTGGGACGAAGAGCAACCTGAAGAGATTCAAATGCTGCCACTTCATCCAGAAAAAACAACGGTTTGTTGTGGTTTGTGGGCCGGTGGAATCATCGGTCCATATTTCTTCAAAAATGATGCCGGTGAGAACGTAACCGTCAATGGCGACCGTTATCGTGCCACGATAACCGACTATTTGATGCCTGAAATTGAAGCTCGTGATCTCGGTAGCCGCGGCCAACATTGGATAGACATAATCTTCAAAAAATAAATGCCAAAGAATGTTCTTTCAAGTGATAATAAACATTCCCCATTCAATTTGAATTTTCTGTGTTTTTTTTTTCTTTAAAAAAGTAGGGGACCTCGATATGGATCACGCTATACTAGCACACTCACGGTAAGGGAAAAAATGAAAAATTCAATTTTCAATTGCAGATATCTCGGTAACTATACGAGATAATTCTTAGGTGTAAAAAGTTTTTTGGTAGACCACAGTTAGTAGAACACACACAAAAACAAAAATTGTATAAATCGGAAGAGAAACACGAATTACACGCGCTTGAACTCTTCCTTCACCCGATGTTGCCAACTTTGAAGCCCTCTGGCTCCTCCCCTGACTGACATAGGTGGCCCAAATATAAAACTTAACTTCTCTAACACTTGGCATGGTAGAAGTTTGGTCGCAATAGGTTGTTTGTTTAAGAAACGGTGGAATTATTTCCCCTTATTGAATTTGTATCACTGTGCAGTGTTTTGCAAAAACAGACGAAAATGTTCAGACTAGTCTTGGTATTTCGCCCATAACTTTTACAAATATTGAGTCTCAATTTTTTTTTAGAAAGTTTTTATATATAATTTATAATAATAATAATAATTATTTCCTTTTTAAAACAACGTTAACTTTGCACAAATCTGTTCAACCGTTCGAGAGCAATTACATATTTCATGAAACCCAAAAACTCATTTTCTTTCATTTTTTTCTAAAATTAAAATACCCACAAAGTATAAAAAAAAATTGAAAAAAATTATAGCGAGATCTTATTTTACCTATTTATAACTGTTTATAAACATTTTATACAAAAATAATGAACTACATAGGTCGATATTAAATATTCTGACCCAAAAACAATTTTGCAAATTTGGATAATTTAAGGCAACTTTTCGAATTTCAAGAGAGGTGACTGGTTTCCTCGCTACAACTTTTTAAATTATGGATCGATTTTCTTCGGAATGCTCTATTTTTATTTATGACCGATCAGACATTACGATAAAATCATAAAAATATAACAATTGTGCGTTTTAGATCAGAAAAATATAATTTTTTTCGAAATATTTTGTAAGATATTGTCAAAACAGCTGAACGGAGGGAAGTTGAAGGCTACTTAATTTTGAGTTTTTTTTTAAACTTTCCTGAACCAATTCGGATAAATGGTTCTCTAGTAATGTCATAATATGTGGTTTAAACTCTCTTTAGATCGGTATGGCCAATTGGTCTATGGGAGCTGGTAAAACCGGCTGCCACCCTAACCTATATGCACTGGTATTAAAGTTATAAGCTGTAAGCTTGATCCATTTCGAGGTTCCCTATTTTTTTAAAGAAAAATATCAGAATATTCAAATTGAGTGGGGAATGTTTACATATTATCATTTGAAAGAACATTCTTTGGTACTTATATTTTGAAGATTATGTCTATCAAATGTTGGCCGCTACTAAGTCTCAGATGGTCCATCCGTTGAGTCCAATTTCCGACGACTCGTTTGAGCATTTCGACTGGTAACCGCCGAATGACACGCGTGATCTTTTGCTCCAAGGCCTGATTCGAAGCGGGTTTGACCGCATAAACTTTAGACTTTACATATGCCCGCAGGAAAAAGTCTAACGTTGTGATATCACACGATCTTGGTGGCCAATCGACCGGCCTAAAATGTGACATTATCTGCTCACCGAAGTGTTCTCTCAATAAATCCATTGATTGATGCGATGTGTGGGAAGTGGAACCGTCTTGTTGAAACCAAATGTCGCCGAGATCACGAGCTTCAATTTCAGCCATCAAATAGTCGGTTATCATGGCACGATAACGGTCGCCATTGACGGTTACGTTCTCACAGGCATCATTTTTGAAGAAATATGGACAGATGATTCCGGTACGTCGGATCGGGAATCGGTCAATGGCAAAAAGATAGCTCTTAACGATAGCAAAAATATTGCTCATGGGTACAAAGGTCGTGGGTCGACTGGAAAGTGTTTTTTTTTTGGATTGGCCCATATCTAACGATATATACGCTCGCTCACAAAAGTGAGGCTATACATATTACACTAGGCAAGAAGAAAATTGTCCGAGACCTAATTTCGTGAAACCAAAACAAAAAATTGTGTATGTTTTTTAAATTCTAATTTTCATTGATGTTACCTTTAGTATTTGGACCATATATTTTATGAAGTATAAGCCCTATAGATACCCTTTAAATTAAAGAACATTATGAGGGCTACACAGACACAGCTCAATATTTGCGGCGATAATGGATAAAGGTATACACAATGTAGAGTTCTTTTAACGAAAAAAGAAAGCAGCCCGTTCACCGCCAATGCAGGCACCAGTCAAGGGTGCATATTATACCCAACATTGTTCCTTTTGATTAGTGATGGCGTTATCGATAAGACGAATAATCAGCGCCGCACGGTATACGCTGAAATCTTAATGAATATCCAGAGGACATAGGAATTTATCAGAAGACAAGCAGCCGGTCAATTTTATCTGAGATCTGTAAGAGAAAATTTACATGGATTGGACACACTTTCAGACGACCAGCGTCAGAAATCGATAGAGCAGCGCTTGAGTGGAACCCACAAGGGCACAGTTGATTTTAATTCAAAAGTTTTTTATTTAATGTGAAGTACAATCGATACAATTAATTTCTAAATAAAACGTCATTCAAATGGCCTCCACGACTTCTTCTGCAGGAACGAATTCGATGAACCCAATTTTCGAGCACTTTTTCCACTAAATCAAGTCGTATGTCATGAATTGCGCTTTCAATATTGACTTGTAAAGCTTGAAGAGAGTCTGGTTTATTTCGAAAGACCAATGATTTCAAATAACACCACAAGAAATAGTCTAATGGTTTTAAATCACAACTTTTTTTTTTTTTTTTTTTTTTGTAATTCATTTATTTCAATTGATTATTAATTAGCAAGTACATAAGTGCCCCAGCGCCACTTGGACATTATTGGGGCGAGTTGGCAATAATACTACATTATTTAACAAAAAAAAAAAGTATTGAATACAACAATATTTTCAATAGAGTACATATTTTATATGTTATATCTTTTATATATTTAATTTAATATTACAATAGAAGCATTTCTATATTTTGATGTAAATATGATTTCAAATAAGATTTAAATATTGAAATTCTTGTAATATTTTTAAAAGCCTGAGGTAAGTGATTGTATTCCAGGCAGCCAATATATTCAACTCTCTGCTTTGTTGTTTCAAGCCTACACCTTTTTACACTAAGATTGGAATTATTCCGTGTATTGAATGCGACCTGGTTTCTCGAAAATGCAATCACGTGATGACCAATATGATTCAGTGTTTTATACATGAAGACTAGTAGTTGCATTTTATAAAGTCCGTGTAGTGGCAAAATATGTTTACATATGTCTTCATACAATTGAACAGATGGGAATGTCACAGGAAGATTATAGACAATTTTTAGCGCTCTGTTCTGAATTCTTTGTAAGCTTCGAAACTCGTTACTTTTCTTATATCCGTATGCTACAGGCAAGTAATTTAAGTGACTGTTGATAAGGCTGTTATAAATTAGAAGTTTTGTTTTCTCATCGAATTTATGTCTAAATTTTTGAAGAATCCCAACCGCAGGAGCTTCTTTACGCTTAATATGTTGGATGTGTGTGTTCCATGCCAAATTGGACTGCATATGGAGTCCTAAATACTGCAGTGAATTGCACTCGTACACATTATTCCCACCAATCAGTACATTGAAGGCACTACTACTTCCAGTAGAATATGGTCGAAATCTTATTAGCTTTGTTTTTTTCACGTTCAGAACCAACTTGTTTGTTCTCACATATTCAAGAATAATATCCGCATCATGCTCGATTTGAGCCTTTAGTATTGTATCATGATTGTAAGGATAGAACAGACTAATATCATCGGCATACATCACCAATTTACCATGTAGGTCAAGATTAGCTATATCATTTATATAGAGTGTAAATAGCAGGGGTCCAAGCACGCTTCCTTGAGGAACACCGTGTCTTACAACTCCAATATCGCTTCTAGAGTCTTTCAATTCAACGAACTGTTTTCTCTGCTCAAGGTAACTTCTTATTAGTTTTACTGAATTTTCCGTAATGCCATAAAATGGGAGCTTTTGCAACAAAATGTCATGTTCGACAAGGTCAAAAGCTTTTGAAAGATCATAAAATAATCCAGCTACTCCTCCACTAACTTCTTGGAGGACATTAAATATTACAATTTCTTGAAATAATCGAATCTCCAAACTTCTCGCAACAATTCAATTGTTTCATGTCAAAGTCGTAGGTCGATTGGAAAGTGTTTTTTTGGATTTAAAAAAAATGGACTTAGCGCAAGAAAAGTGGCAATTGGAGAACGGTTATTTTGATAATAAAACTGAATAATTTGTAAACGTTGTACTTGCGTATATCTCTCCATGATGAAATTGTAAACACTACTGAATACAATGAAAAACAAATGACAGATCATGACATATTACAAATGGCCGAAACGTCACTTCAAAATCATATCATCCCTATTGGAAACCCCGTTATCTGCAGGTATGTAGGGATTGAAAATGGGCAATATCAGTCTATTTTTGGATATAGCCCCCATATATAGCATCTCCCCGATTTGACTTCTTAATGTCACAGAGACCACAAATGTCAACTGATCGGGCTGAACATTGGTAACTGGTTTACACATACCCGGAATCCTTCACACGAACAACGGTAGTCATAGGTCCATGTTTTGATATAGCCCCCATGCAAAGGTCCCTCTAGATTTGACTTCGTAGCGCCAGAAAAAACAACAAATTTCAACGAATTGGGCTGAAATTTGGTATAATGAGTTTATTAGTACCCGTAACCATTCGCATGCGTTCCATGGTGGAGGGTATATAAGATTCGGCATGGCCGAACTTCATCCGTCTTTACTTGTTTTCTATTTTTATGTTTTTTTTTGTGCCAGTAAAATACGACTTTAAAAAAAAACAATTTAAAAAAAAAATATTTTTTTTCTTATTGATTCTACGTGAAAGTGAAATTTTCACCATTTGTAGCCATTAAAATCCGTATCCCGGTTTTATCGAATTTTCCGTATCCCGGTTTAATTGTATTCTTTAAAAAAATATGGCCCAAATTACTAAAGGCAAGAAAATCGGAATTAAAAAAATATACCATAACATTTTTTTATTGTAAAGGACACCAGAAAATGTTATGTACTGCCCCTTCGCCAAAAATTTTGTAATCTAGTGTTATCATTGCTATTAAACTAATTTTGTTTGCTTAGAGTAGACGCACATCAATAAAATTTAGAAATACTCGATTATATGCTTTCTAATTTATTTTTATAAATCAAAATATTACGTACGTTCTGCTTATTTGAAAAATGATTCATTGTGAACAGGTCATCCCAACCCTTCGGACATGTAAATATCTTTATGACTCTTGCCGCAAAAATACTATTATATCTTTGTATTTATATTTCTTTATTAAAATAATAATTATGAAGAAACCGCCGAATCTAATTAGAAAAAGCCAACAAAATGTGAGACAAAATAAACAAATGGCAATTTGTTTATTTTTCTTAAAGATTGCAATACTTATACCTAATCTAAAAGTAAATCCATGGGAAAATACAGATGTTATATCCTGTACTACAATGGATTTATGCCTGATTATTTTATGTTTGAAGTTTTTAAAAATTTAATTAAAAAACCAATTAAAGGTTTTTTTGAAAAACCAACGCCCAATTACCCAACCTCCGGTTAGAGCTAACTCACAGTTAAAAAATAAAAATGTCATACAATTTGATAGCTATAACTGTAGGATAACCGGAGATTGTGGAATTGGCCGTAAGTCTTAAAATAATTCGTCATGTTGTCTTAAAAGTTTTAAAATTTTTTTTTAATACCGGGTAATCTATTACTTTTTCATACGATCTGCCATGAACATTTCCAAATGTTGAAATCCCCATAAAAATACGAATTAATATATTTTAAATATAACATCTACAAATAGTTGTATACCCTACACAACACTGTGGTCCAGGGTATTATGAGTTTTTGCATTTGTTTGTAACACCAAAAAGGAGAAGAGATAAAGCCATCAGTTATTATACTGATGGACTTGAAATCACTTCCCCATATACTTATATATGTTCCTTCCGTTTTCGCTTCTAAGGACTATAGAAGGTGCATTTTAAACTATATCGAGATTAAAATTGACAGAGACAAGTCTCTTCACCCATTTATAAAGAATACTAAATTTAGAAATTAGTATTCAGATTTACATATAGCCCCCATATATAAGTTCTTTCCAATTTGACTTCTAAGACCTATAGAAGGTGTATTTTAAACCATATCGAGGTAAAAATTGACAGAGACAAGTCTCATCACCCATTAATAAAAATTACTTAATTATTGGAAATCGGTTCAGATTTTGATATAGCCCCCATATATATGATTCTTCCGATTTGGCTTCCATGGACTATAGAAGGTGTATTTTACACCAGATCGAGGTAAAAATAGGCAGAGACAAGTCCCTTTAACCGCTATTAAAGACTGCTAAATTTAGTGGAAATCGGTTCAGATTTAGATATAGGCCCCCATATATATGTTTCTTCCGATTTGGCTTCAAAGGACTATAGAAGGTGTATTTTAAACCATGTCGAGTCTACTAAATTTAGTGGAAATCGGTTCAGATTAAGATATAGGACCCATATAAATGTTCTTTCCGATTTGGCTTCTAAGGACTGTAGAAGTTGTATTTTACACCAGACAAAAGTGAAAATTGGCAGAGAAAAGTCTCTTTACCCATTAATAAAGTCTACTAAATTTAGTGGAAATGGGTTCAGATTTAGATATAGCCCCCATATACGAGTATATGTTCTTTCCGATTTGATTTCTAAGGCCTATAGAAGGTGTATTTTACACAAGACAAAAGTAAAAATTTACCATTAATAAAGTCTACTAAATTTAGTGGACATTGGTTCAGATTTAGGCATAGTCCCTCATATCTATAGAAGGTGTATTTTAAACCATATCGAGGTAAAAATTGACAGAGACAAGTCTCTTCACCCATTAATAAAGTCTGCTAAATTTAGTGGAAATCGGTTCAGAATTAGATATAGCCCCCGTATATATATTCCTTCCGATTTGAATTCTAAGAACTATAGAAGTTGAATTTTAAACCAAATCCAGGTAAAAATTGACAGAGACAAGTCTCTTTACACATTTATAAAGTGTACTAACGGGTTTTCCAACAAGAGGTGTTATTGAGAATCACCCGGTATTTCGGTAGCTGTCACATTTGAAGCTTTTATTCTTTAAACTACGCCATTACTAAAAATGGAACGATACACGATTCAACAACGCATTGAAATTATTAAAATTCGAAAAATCGAAAATCACCGAAAAATCATCTTGACTGTTGCCGGACCGTGTTATCTCTCGAAGAGGTGATCATAATTGGCCACCTAGATCTTGTGATTTAACACCTTGCGACTTCTTCCTTTGGGTCCACGTGAAAGATAAGGTATAAGCCAACAGCCCAGCGTCGATTCAAGACCTCAAAGATAGAATTCGTGAGGCTATTTTTAATACCAAAATAACACCTCTTGTTGGAAAACCCTTTAGAATCGAACCTATACTGTCAAGTCCGTGTATTCCATGCCGATTTGTTAAAATGGGGCCAAAAATTACAGTTATATGTATGGGGGAGCTAGACGGTTAATATGTTCCACAAAAATATTGGCTTTAATATTTTCTATAAAGTTGCTGAACATACCCTATACAAAAAAAAATATTTTTGTGAATAATAGTGAAATACTAACATTTTTGGGGTACAATGCGGTTTTTTGAGTTATTTAGGGTACCTAGACACGTTCAGATTGTATTGATATGTTCACAAAAGTTGTTCAGATTTTCGTTGCCTACAATTTTGCCAAGCATTGTTTGTGACAAATTACGAGTCCCTGAAAGTTATGCCGAATAAAATTATTTTTTTCCTACACTTTTTCAAAAAAAGTACGGCATATTCTTAGCTACATTATTGCCAAATATAATTAAGCCGTATCACCAAGTCTGAATTAGTTGTTGGACAAAAGCTGATGACACCTTTTTCGAGGGGCCCACTGATTTTCAGAAACTTTGGAGGCCCATAAAAAAAATTGGTCATCAATTTCGCCATAGGGTTATACTACCCTTTGATAGTAGAATCGAACCTATACTGTCAAGTCCGTGTATTTTTTTCACTGTTGCACAGTGTTATATGCGAGCGTATTCTGCTCTATCAAGATGGTGTAGTGTCTTTCTGGTTTATTAATATATTTACTAAATATTCTCACGGCTCCCCAAGAAGATCGCCATGTATTCCTGGGGAGCCGTGGCTCCCCGAAGACCTGATGTAGAATGTATTTAGTCTTACTAGAAATGTATTTACGAAACCTCATTCTGGTCTTCTACAATCCTTTATACTTCGACTATTATAATAATGTCCTCAAAAAATAGCCTTAGTAATTAATTTCTTATTTTAAAATAATTACAGAAATTGTATTTTGACCCTGTTTTCTTTTGAAAGGGAAATAACTTGTTCCCATTTGGTTTGATTCATTATAAATGACTTACTTCTATAGGTTTTTAGTGTTTGGCAAAATAATTCCCCTTTGTTCCGACAATTTGTTATTACAGAATAGACGCATCAAAGCGTTTACACAAACAATCTATTAACAAATTCGTCTATAGTCATAGTCTATACCGTATAGAACTGCCGACAGATAACTCTATACAAAAAAAATACATACATATGAACAGTTCATTTTGAAAATGGCGTAAATGCCATTCTGCTTTACTCGATTTGCCATTGAAATTCAAATGCGAAAATTTCCACTTAATATAGAAAATCTCAAGACATCTATAGTCTTGAGATGAACTGAATATAAAAAATATATCTTTATTAATCGCTTTAAAAGCATAATGGCGTTTAAGCCACTTTCAAAATAAACAGTTCGTATACTTATAGACACACTCGAAACATATATATGTGCATATATATGAATGCCACACATAAACAAAACTAGAGACAAAGTGATCATTTAAAAAATCCGCCAAAACATAAAATATTTAACGATTGCAGTCGATTCCCAAATATACTTCTTCTTTGTATTCTTTATTACTGAAAATAGAATTTAAGTTTATTATGCAAATATATGGATTACCCAAAAATTTTGCATATTTTTATTTAGTGCAGAAATAAAACTATTTATTTGACAAACATTTAGAAAAGTTTGAAAAAAAAATTAAATAGGATTGAGAGGTAAATTTTAAACGAAGCCTTTATGCTTGGATTTAAATACATTGGGTTCGCACACTCTTTAACATGCAAATATAGCGTGATCCATTTCATTGTTTGCTATTTTTAAGTTTTAAATTTTTTGCGAATTTTTTATATTTTAAACTTCTATTAATTCTCTAACATATAAGCTTTTGATGGAAGTGGGCCAAAAATTATTTATACTTTTTTTAATTTTTTGAAATTTTTAAAAAAAATTTCGCTGCTAACCACTGTGCTTGTGGCTTGAAGGCTTAGGAATAGATGTTCCACGTCAAAGAACAAAATAAAGGAGACACCCTTACCCCTGATAATCTCCCAATGTTAAATTATTTTGAAATTATTTTTCTTAAAAGTACCAAAAACAAAATGTTTCAAATCGGACCTTAACTTAAGAAGTTATGACCAAAACCACAATACCCAGAGTGATATCTTAACGATTTTTTAAATATCAATAACTTCTCAACAAGTTATCGGAAAAATCTCAAAAAATTCCACAAAGCGTTTCTTCAGGTGTACTAAAAAATAGAAAAAAAATGGGAAAATCAAAACCGATTTTTTTTTGAAACCATCGATTTGTCGTGGAATTCCCCATATGTATTTAGGAAATATCCCCAAATATTTTTGGCTGGTTTGTAAGTTAAACCTATCTACACAGAAACATTTTTTCCGTACACACCTCCAAACATTGTTTCTTCCTGTCAATTCTATTAAATAGAAGAATTTTAATTGGATTTATAAATTTATATATTTATTTTCATATTTGGATAATAGAATTTGTTGTATTTTTCCAGATAGTTAAATGAATGGCTCAAATGCCAAATCTAAGATGGAAAAATAAAAATGCAGAAAACTACCATAATCAATTGAATGATAATTAACAAGTATTATTGCTAGAACCTAACCCTTCTGTGAATGACTACACGACTGATATTAAACGCATAGCCAAATACCACACCCACAAGAAAACAATGTTACCATAATAAATTGTTCGATAAGGAATGTATGAAAGCCAGAGATAAGACAATGAAGTGTCTAAATAAGTTTAGGTCTTCACAGGATTCTACAGATAGGAAAGCTTACACAAGACAAAAAATATGCTTCCAGAAACTATGGAGCCAAAAAAAGGTGGATTATTATCACAGGATTGAGAACAGTCTAGACTTAATATCAGATAGCAAATCATGGTGGTCTTTGGCGAATGAAATTAGACAGAAGGAAAACTTTATAGGTTGTAACATTTCAACAGAAGCCCTAAAAGCACATTTCAACTCCCTTCTAAATCCAAAAACCAACTCTCCTGAAATCTTTTATGTACCAAATTAAGTGCTGAATGATATATTGGACATAGACTTCATGCTCCCAGAAATAAAACAGCAGCTGAAAAAGCTTAAAGAATACAAAGCTCCAGGCGATGACAGAATTCCTTAGGAGTTTTTTTATACACGCGACGAATGAATTTTTAGAGGAACTGTGCAAGGCATTTACAAGAATTTTCAACGGATATGATGATAATCTCAGTATTTTCCAATCTAGTGTTGTATTTCCCATACACAAAAAAGGAGATCCCAATATCCCATGTAATTACAGGGGGATCACATTCATGAATTGTATTGGAAAGCTTATGATTGGGATGGTTAATACCAGAATAACAGAATGGACAAATGAACTACATATCCTAAACGAATATCAGGCTGGTTTCAGGAAAGGCTACTCAACGGTGGATAACGTATTCAATCTGGTATCAATTGTAAACGTAAAATTGTCAGAAAATAGAAAAGTCAACGCATTTTTTGTCGACTTTAAGGCCGCTTCTGATAGAGTCCCCAGAAGCCAATTAATTTATAAGTTACACGAAATTGGCCTTTCGACAAAAATAGTATATTTTATAGAGAAAATGTGCATAAATACAAAAACAGTATATCTGGTGGTCTGAACGTAGATGGAATAAATATACGCTTATTAATGTATGCAGATGATATAGTGATACTTGCAGGTGACCCAATGATATTACAGCATATGATCGACAACTTAGTCTTATACTGTAATAAATGGGGAATGGAGGTTAACAAGACGAAATCTGAGATTATGATATTCCGCAATGGAAGAAGGCTAGTGGACATATAATGGTGAAGACTTGGGAGTTTTAAATGAATACAAATACCTCAGAATAACACTAACGCCGAAACTCTCATTTACTAAGCTTACAATTATAAAAAATGAAGCTGCTAAAGCATTGTTAAACCTGGATGCATTTTATTGGAATGCCAAAAATATCACTGAAACCCAATTGGAAAATGTTTCTATCAGTATGCCGATCAATACTGAGCTACGGCTCACAGATTTGGGGAAGTGGTGAAGTTGATGACGTTGAAAAACTACAGGGTTGCCCATATTCGACGGACCCATCTGGCAACGCCATAACTTTTGACAGATGTCAGATCGCTTAATGACATACCGCGTTTGAAGCGTCAGTCCAAGCAGATTTTTACCATGGAACAATACACGCCACGCGAGCGCTCTGAAATAGTTGAAATTTACATTCAACAGAAGAAGTCAATTGTGAAAACTCAACGTGCTTTTAAAATATTAAAAAATGTGAGAAGTGCGCCTTCTAAGAACACCATTAAGCGTTTATACGAAAAATTTTCGCCACTGAAAATCCTCAGGAGATTCAAGAATTGCCTCTTCATGACGAAAAAGTCACAGTTTGGTGCGGCGTTAGTGCGAAAAAGGTCATTGGGCCGTTTTTCTTCCAAAACGAAAATGGCCATGCTGTTACCATCAACCAGGAGCGTTATCGCGACATGATGACCAATTTTGTGATGCCAATTATTCGTCGAAAGCGTATGAGGCAGTTCTGGTTTCAACAAGACGGCGCTCCACCGCACACAAGTCGCATAACAATCGATTTTCTGAAGAATTTGTTTCCGGGCCGTTTGATGTCGAAAAGTGGTGATTTGGACTGGCCACCGCGTTCGCCCGATTTGACGCCGCCTGACTTCTTCTTGTGGGGATATTTGAAGTCAAAGGTTTACGTTAACAAGCCAAGGACCGTAGAAGAGCTCAAGGACAACATTCGTGAAGAAATAGCCGCTATTCCGGCCGAAATGTTGGCGAAAACGATGGAAAATGCTGCAAAAAGGGCACAATACGCCATCAACGCCAGAGGCGGCCATTTGAGAGATATCATATTCAAAAATTGATGTAAACATATCTACTTGGAACAAATTAAATGATTAAGATTGCCAACCGCCAAATTTTTATTTTTTTCTTTGATTTTTTTTAAAAAAACATGGGTCCGTCGAATATGGGCAACCCTGTACATAGATTCTTCATTAAGCGTATTCTTAACCTACCAGGAAACATACCAAATTACGTTATCGCTTTGGAGACTGGATATGAACCAGGCTATATATATACGTACACATTACACCTAAAATATTTGGCCAAAGTACTTTTCGACCTGGAACATCACAGACTCCCTCATATTCTTGCGATAAATACAATAGAGAAAAATATTTCATGGTATAAAGATTTAAAAAATCGGTTGTTATCGTACAACATTGAGCACTAGAACGTAATCTTAAATAAGAATTGTTGGTATATAGCTAGTCAAAATCTTATTTATGAATTAAAGTATGCAAACTATATACAACATTTAGAAAAATCGAGAGAAAGTGAAAGGCGCATCTATAGATTACTTGACTCAAGTTTGGGACCAACATACTGTAATGAAAATTTTAATCGAATACAAATATCTTACATAATGAGAGCTAGAGCTGACATGATGGGACTAAATGGCATCAACGATAGAAGTGAGCGGGATCAAAATGTAACCAAAGGGAAGTCGAATCAGTGGAACATTTCATAGGACGTCGTCCAATTTTCAGCAGGATTAGGACCAGATATTTCAGTAAAAGCTTGTTATCAGACGGATTGTTCTAAACGGTGGTGAAGGTAGCTGTTTGATTAATTTGTATAACTTTTTACGAGAAGCTCTAAAATATAGAAAATTTCTAATAAATGAATTTAATTATTAAAGCTTGCATATAAACCCTGCCGTAACTTTGTATATTCAAAAACAAATATATTTACATTGTGTACATTTAAAAAGTAAGCAAACAATGAATAGCTCAAATGCCAAATTGATTAACTGCAATTTTTTGTTTCGAAATTTTAAAGTCGAATCACAAAGCACAGATGCCAAATTGTTTGCTATTCATAAACCTTTTATTTTTTTATTTTATGTTTGTTTTGTTTTTAGAGTTAATCGATTTGGCATTTGAGCCTTTCAAATAGAGATCATTATTTGGTATACATTTAAATAATGAATTAAATACAATAAATTGGGTACGAATTGTTCAAAGAAACAATAATCCTCCCACCCAATTCATAGGGTGCACTCGTGCCAAACGTAATCCACTCGTAGTCATTGTACGATGAGATTCTCTTCCTCCACAGAATTTGAATGAATTCAAGGAATATATATAATTACATTCATTTTAAAAATATGTAGGGGTGCGCCGCACGGGTATTTAAAAATCTTGTGACGGGAGATGGTCGGTCTGCAAGCTGTAGCAACAAAGGAGTGATGCTAATAAATAAACAAAAAATAATATGATTCACTATTGATTTCATCGTGTGGCGGATATACCCGTAAATCTCAATTGACGTTATTGTCACAATTTGATTTGGTTTAAATATTCAATTTGTGGTTAACCACATGGTATAGATGGGATCACTTGATTCTCCATATAAATATTGGAATAGGTGATATAAGAAGTTAGTTTTCCCTATTAAGGCTAATCTTGAATGTTCAATTATGACAACATAGTTATGGGAACCATTTTATGCCACATTATTCCCACTGGAGGCTCTGGTCTGTTGCTGCAAAAATCTTTTTTTTTGAAGCAAGTATGAGCAATATGGTTGGTAAACTTAAGGTTGCAATTGACAACAAAGCCAAGGTACGCTAGATCATACGTTATCGTGATCTACAATGGATCTTTGCCCTCTACGGAATATTACACATTTTGTCTTTTCGACATTAATTCTTAAATTATTAATTGTTGCCCAAGAGCAAATACGACCTATATCTCCATCTAAAAGTCCTACACATTGGTCAAGGGAATTTGAATCTAACGAACAAAATAATCGAATATCATCTGCCTAAATAGAGAGTTCAGAACTAACAACGGATGACCTGATATAAATAACATAGCTTCTTGTTGTTTTTGTAGCAGCTTGGAGACGCTGAGTTGACAATACTTAAGTCTATTTCTATTACATTGTTTTATGTTGTTTTAATCTACTCAATGTTGTTCGATTGTAAATTAACATTCTTCTGTTAGGTTCAGGGAATGGATGTTATTTGAGTGTTACCGTTTCTATTCTCCACTAGAAGCGCTGAATTTCTCTTAATAGTCGTCATGGTGTTATGTCTATATTTAGCTTCCCTGTTGACTTGTTGTTGTAGTGGTAGTGCGACCGATGAGTTATTTTTAGCTGCCGAAACTAGAATTATGATGAAACATGAAATGTTTATGTTAAATTTTACCAGTGACCTGCCTGGGAATTGATCCTTTCGGGATCCAAGTCTAATGCACCAAGCACTAAGCTACCGAAGGCCAATTGGTTCTAATATTGATCCCTGAGGAACTCCAGAACAAAGATCAGATAAATTGGAACTACGCCCTTTATTAGACACAAATTGAGAGAGCTCAGCCAAGAAATATGAGATAAGCTAACAGAAGGAAACAGTTTATTACGAAGAATGTTATGATTAATTTAATCAAACGCCTTGCTTAGGTCGCGTACTGCGAGCACGTTGGTCCTTGAGTTAGTACTCAAAGGCTTTTAATAATGCCGGTGGTAACGAAATCGAGCGATAATCACAAGGTTCCAAACCAGATGTGCTTTTCTTCTGCAGCGGTATCACTCTTGCAATTTTTCAAGCAGAAGGGAATTTATTGGTTGTAATTATAGTGTTAAATAGATATAGTATATGGTGATGAACAAAGGGAAACACAAGTTTTAAAAAACGAATTGGAATACCATCTACACCCATTGCGTTTGACTTAATCCTAAATATTGCACTTTGTAATTCATAATAATCAATATATCTAAAATTAAGATCATCATCCGGATCGTTGAAGGGAACACATTACTAATATTAGACACAGAGTTAGATGACACAGAAGTAAAATAATTGTTCAAATAATCAGAGTCATATCACAGCCAATGGCACCAGTGGACCTTATTCGAGATCACATCTCCCGGGAGTCGGAAGTTCCGTTGAAAAGACGCTTTCCATAGCAACGTTTAGCACGTCTTACTACTCTGTGAGCTATAGATCTGTATTGCCAATAAATACAATTATTTCTCCCAGTCTTGTTCTCCGTTATGCTCTCAGTTCTAGATCTCTGCTTTCTATAGCTAGTTTCACCTGATTTATAAAAAATCAACAGGTTTTTTTATATCTGTTTTTGTTAATAATACTGCTAAATGTTGATCAGAGACCCCATCAAGTGTATACGAGTATATTCTTAGTCTCCATCATAAGCAATGTCTGTCCGTCCGTCTGTTGCAATCACGCTACAATCTGCAATAGATGGCTGATATTTTGGGCGGAAATCAGTTTTGGGTAATTTTAAGTCATGGGTAAGAAAAAATGGGTAAGGTTGTTACGCCCCTTTTGGTCCCTTCCACACAAATGGACCATTTTGCACCAAAAGTTAACGGGTTATAAATTTAATAGTAGTGCATACAAATACCTGATATTTTGTACAGTGTAATGCTTTTATAGTACCTAGAGTCAAGTGAAAAGTTTTCGTTATTGGCACGCCCCTTTTAGTACCTCCCACACAAATGGACTATTTTGCACCAAAAGTAAACAGCTTATAACTTTAATACCAGTGCATACATATACTTGCAATTTTGGACAGTGTAATGGTTTTATAGTAACGAGTGATCTAAGCAGAGATACTTTTTTCAATAGCCTTTTTTGACAGATCACGTGTGAGTCGTGTCATGCTGTCATGTTATTTTTGTTAAATATTGTTTGGCATTTCATCATGGAAAGACTTACGCCTTAACAACGTTTTAAATTATTCAGTTTTATTATCAATTCGCCAATTGCGCCAAGTCCATTTGTTTTTAAATCAAAACAAACTTTTCAGTCGACCCACGACCTTGACACCCATGAGCAATATTTTAGCTCTCGTTAAGAGCTATCTTTTTGCCATTGACCGATTCCCGATCCGACGTACCGGAATCATCGGTCCATATTTCTTCAAAAATGATGCCGGTGAGATCGTAACCGTCAATGGCGACCGTTATCGTGCCATGAGAACCGACTATGTGATGCCTAAAATTGAAGATTGTGATCTCGGCGACATTTGGTTTCAACAAGACGGCTCCACTTCCCACATATCGCATCAATCAATGGATTTATTGAGAGAACACTTCGGTGAGCAGATAATTTCACGTTTTGGGCCGGTCAATTGGCCACCAAGATCGTGTGATATCACAGCGTTGGACTTCTTCCTGTGGGGATATGTAAAGTCTAAAGTTTATGCGGACAAACCCGCTTCGATTCAGGTCTTGGAGCAAAACATCACGCGTGTCATTCGCCAGTTACCAGTCGAAATGTTCAAACGAGTCATCGAAAATTGGACTCAACGTATGGACCATCTGAGACGTAGCCGCGGCCAACATTTGATAGACATAATTAATGCCAAAGAATGTTCTTTCAAATGATAATAAACATTCCCCATTCAATTTGAATTTTCTGTGTTTTTTTCTTTAAAAAAGTAGGGAACCTCGAAATGGATCACCCTATACTATAATGTAAATTTAAAGTCACGATAAAGTAAAATATGTTTTACGAAGTCTGGTTGCTAAAACGTTTATTAAGAAATGACGAGAATATTTAGAGTCGCTCTTCTGCTCCAATCATTCCATAGATTTTACGACTTTAAATTTACATTATAGTATTTTTTTGTATAAATTGGCGTGTAATTTTGCTAATTAAGCGTAAAGAGCTATATGTACAACTTTGGTGTCGTCTTTGGCGACCCACACTGAAATTGTACGGCAAACATTTTCGTACAATATTTTAATCCTTAAATGTCCATTTTGAAAGGACCGTTTTAGATTTTTCAAAGAAAGGTCCAAATTGACCCATTAAGAAGGGAGCTAGAGGGTTAAGATCTTCAACAAAAATGATCCTTGTAAAATTCTACTATATAACTCTGACAATAAGAAATCTCTCAGACATTAACTTACATCATTGTTTTCATTTGGTATAATGCTCCCTTCGACCAAAACATGAAAACTTTGACCCACTGTAAATAAAATCTCAGGCCAGTTTAAGTTTATTCTGCAAAAATGATCTACACAATATGCACTTTCAGAATTATAGGGTCGCTATTCTGTTCCAATCAAAAAGTCCTAATTTGTTCGACAATGTTATTGCTTTAAGACATACATAACTCAAAATAAGTGAAAAATTAAAAATGAAACTCGAAAAATCTTCAACATTTTGAAAAGATTTAAAAAATAATATTTGGAAAATTCCTAGACAATAATTTTATCTGTATATAAACACATATTTTATTTCAGAAAATTAGTTTGCAAATATATTTTGTCGTCATATATTAATTAAGGGTGATCCAAGTAGAGATACTTATTTCAATAGCCTTTTTTTGACAGATCACGTGTGAGTCGTGTCATGCTGTCATTTTTTTTGTTAAGTATTGTTTGGCATTTCATCATGGAAAGACTTACGCCTGAACAACGTTTACAAATCGTTCAACTTTATTACGAAAATTCACGTTCTGAGAGGAATGTGTTTCGTGCACTTCGCTCAACTTATGGTCAACATAATCGAGTCATCGAAAATTGGACTCAACGGATGGACCATCTTAGACGTAGCCGCGGCCAACATTTGATAGACATAATCTTCAAAAAATAAATGCCAAAGAATGTTCTTTCAAAGAATGTTTTCCCATTCAATTTGAAAGTGTTTTGTTCTTTAAAAAAGTAGGGAACCTCGAAATGAATCACCCTATATATGCGTTTAAAATAAATTGTATTGATTTTCAAATAAAATGTATTTGTTAATTTATTTATTTGTATAATAAAAAATTTGTGTTCCAAATAGGGTAGGTCATTTCCTGACAATTTTTTTAAATCTCTGGTTTTATTGG
Source organism: Eudasyphora cyanicolor (assembly GCA_963930755.1). Lineage (NCBI taxonomy): Eukaryota > Metazoa > Arthropoda > Insecta > Diptera > Muscidae > Eudasyphora > Eudasyphora cyanicolor. The sequence continues at coordinate 9,604,883 of OZ005737.1, forward strand.
AAAGGTTGGACTTTGTCATTAAATAATGGAACACAATATCATTCATATGACTACCACGACCGGCTCGGAAATTTAGAATTTTAGGGATGGATTCAGGTAGGGGCCAATATTCGGCATTCGGCCACAAAATCAGCCGAAGTTGGCCGAAGGCCGATTTTTTGTTCAAAAAGTACAAAAAAATATAATTATATGTCTTTTTAGAGAAAATTCTATTATGGATATCTTCATAGAAGTGTACAGAAGTGAACAATACTACAAAAATAATTTGAGAAAGGACACCAAAGGAAGAAGGACAAAGAAAAACATGACTCAGTTCCACACCTAAAAGCTTTCCAACTAGTGAAAGCATTCGTGTAATAGTAGTACGAATAGATAATAATGAGCCATTGAGTCCAAGAATCATTAACATTTTTTAATACTGTAACTCGAGATGTTTCAAAAATTTGGAAATGGTGGCAGAAAAGTACTTGTACCCAAGTGTGCTAGAGAGCAGTTGTTTATGCTGCTGGGCAGCTGTATTCAAATTAAGGAAATAGTATACAAGGTCTTAATGCAGAAAAAATACCTTCTTTGTCATTATAACATTAAGGATTTCAATTTTATGTGCTAAGTAAGTAAATACGTAAGCAGTAGACTGATTAGATAAACTGATTAAAAACACAATTTTTTGGTGCAAGGTAAACAATTCTTTAAAAAATATAAAACATTCGGCTCCGGCTTCGGCCGAAGGTTGTAAATTTAGCCGAAGTTCGGCTACGGCTTCGGCCTTAAAATCTGACTTCGGTCGGGCTCTAATTATAACTATTCCTGACATGATGTTTTCGATAAAGTTTTTTTTATGATAAACTAAAATAGTTAGCTTTAATCCTTGGGCTTTCATAGAACTTTGTAATTTAACTGTTGTTTTTCACTCGAAGCTCTATTTCCCAATACCAATATCACTCACATTTAACATACCATCCTCGTGAAACTTTTTAATATCTTGTTAACAATAGCAAATTTAATTAAAAAAGTGCTGATAAACGACAAGGTTCAGGAGGTGGTGAACATACAAGAAAAATAGTGCTCTCAAAGGACCTTATATCCAAATACACACATACTAGTAAGTACCCGTATGTATGTACATACATACATACTTTGTTGTTGTAGTGACATCAAGACACAACAACATTATCTCCCTGGGGGGACCAGACGCCAAACAATGCCAAAGGCGAATGCAAAATTCCAACAAAAAAAACATAGCTCGGCTAAGCCGAGCAGAGCATAGCGTCACACAGGACACATCGAACAATGGGGCTTTTTGGCGTTCGTTCGTTCGCTTGTTTGTTCGTTCTGTGCTGTGCTGTCACCATGCCACAGAGCATGCATATGACATTGAGATAGACTTACGCTTCATCCTCGGCAGCGGCTTCCACTTGATTGAGATGGGGTGGCAGGCAGATGAAATAAAACAGCAGGAATGCGGTCAAAACAAGTGAAATATGTGTCATCAACTTATCACACGAACAATACATTTTTCTAGCATTTTCTTAACGTAATTCTTCGATTTTCACTCGCACACACAAAACAAAAACAACACAGCGACAGCAACAACAAACGAAATAAAAATTCGAAAAAATTAAACTAAAATACCGAAATTTTTCTCGTTTGTTCAAAATAGTTGAATTATTTTGTTTTGTTGTATTCGATATTCTTTCACAAAATTTCTTCTTTTGTGGTCGTTTTCTTGATAAACTATTTAGAAGAAATTGAATTAGAGACACGTTACTCTGGTGTCTGTTTTTTTCTGCAAAAGAACACAATTTTAAATCTTTTTTATAATTCGTCTGCTTATTTTAGAATGAGATTTTCATTTTCAGATATCTAATCTGTTCCACTTTAAATATTTTTCTTTCTTCACATGGGTGGTTCCCGTTTTACTTGAGATTTAGATTGGCTATTTTCAATTTCCCTTCAATTATCCAGATAATCTTCCTCTCTCTATACATAGGAAGATCTTTTGTAAGTGAAGGAATGCACTTCCCGGAAGACTGTTTTAGTTTGACAAACAATTTAGGCGAAATTATGCATTATTTTAGAGAATTTTCCGGGTAATTTTTCACAATTTTCTCTAAAGTTTTGTAAGAAAAACCATAAAAATTTTCAGCTGTGCGTTAATTTTCTATATATAAACCACGTTCAACCTCTATGATTTGTTACACACAGCCATAGACACACATACACACGTATATATTTATACAAATATATGTACACACGCACACACGTCCGACTAAATTGGTGAGGTTATTGTTGTTGTTTTCTCTTTGGTACTTGGGAAGCTATATGTATTTTTTTCGTTTGTGTGCGTGTGTTTCTATTGCTGTTGGCCGCCGCGCTATGCTCGCTTGTCTTCCTCGTCGTCGCACTGCGGTTCGTGTTCGTGTTTTGTGCCGTTGGTCCACCCGTTACCGTTGAAAAGCTGCGAAAAACTAAAAGAAAATGTAAAAAGTTTTTCGCTAAAATTGTTCATTCGTTTGTCTTTGGCTTACCAAGAAATATGGGAGACGACAGAGAGCAGCAACAGCAGCACTGTCTATTTTTAGCAGGATTCTTTTACGGATTGTCAAACTATCAGCTGTTTTGTTTATTAATTTACGCGCGCTCTCTCTCTCTCTCTCTCTCTCGCCTCACCATCTCATTGTTGTTTACTATTGTGTTGCGCTCTCACATTGCCTTTTGTTTACATATTTTGGCATATTGATTTTTCTCGGTTTTCCTACATATTTGATATAAGCTTTTCTCGGTATTTTCCAAAAATGTTCGCTATAGAAGGCATAATACGAGAGCATGATGTTTGTAACTAATATAACCGAACAAGTCCCCTAGAAATACGTTGACTACATGACAATGTGATACCCTACACCACCTTGATGGAACAGAATAAGATCACATATAAAGTTGTTCTATAGGGTGATCCATTTCGAGGTTCCCTACTTTTTTAAAGAAAAAAACACAGAAAATTCAAATTGAATGGGGAATGTTTATTATCATTTGAACGAACATTCTTTGGCATTTATTTTTTGAAGATTATGTCTGTCAAATGTTGGCCGCGGCTTCGTCTCAGATGGTCCATCCGTTGAGTTCAATTTTTGATGACTCGTTCGAGCATTTCGACTGGTAACTGGCGAATGACACGCGTAAACGTTGTTCATGCGTAAGTTTTTCCATGATGAAATGGCAAACAATACTTAACAAAAATAACATGACAGCATGACACGACTCACACGTGATCTGTCAAAAAAAGGCTATTGAAAAAAGTATCTCTATTTGGATCACACGTTATATCTGAAACGATTACCTTCAAAATCACTTGGTTCCTTATGGACCAAGAAACTTATTTGGATATTTAAAAAGTTAATTTGGAAAATGTGTATGTACATATCTAAATCTGACAGGATTTTCTCCATCTGACTCGAATTTGGATAAAGTAGCTCCTCAAAAAAAAAATAATAATGATCGAATGTAAAATACAGCTTCTATAACGCCCAGAAGTTAAATATCACCTTAAAAAGTTAGAGAGTGTACAAAGAGCGGCATCATTATAAATATTCGGTGCGAGAAAGAGCACCGCAGGCGGCCCGCAAACTGGTATTGAATCTACAACCTGAAGGTCATTTTGTTAAGTGCAGTGCCACAAAGTGCGCTCTCAGACTCCGAGAAGCTCGTGTGTGGCGTAAAGTGGATTTAGGCCTCTTGGACATTCTCAATGAGGCATCAAGAATGTCAGATCTAAGGGTTCTGACATGACCGACAAACTATTTATCACCAGTTCAGAAATTTTCTTCAAATCTCGACTTAATGATCCCCCAGAACAGACTTCCTTTTGAAGCAACCTTCCTTTGGAGGGCCATGCAATATACACTGACGGTTCAAACAGTCAACTGCTCTGCAGGCCCTGAAGTCAACCATTATTAAGTCAAAGGTTAATGAGTGCCGATTGGAACTACAGCAATTGGCAGACAGAATCAGACTGTTTTGGGGCCCCGGACACTGTGATATCGCGAGGAACGAGAAGACAGGCGAACTCGCGCGAATTGAATCAGCGATGGACGCTGCTCCAACTCGCGCAAGTTTTGGTCCATCACTATATCCCCCTTATGAGAGTTCTTCAGTAACATAGAGTGTTTCTACAAAGATCTGGCATACCAGAAAGGGTAGAGCAGATCTGACTGTAAAATCACTAAATCTCTCTTGTCAGCCATATCAAAATCTAGGACCAAAGATCTTCTTAACCTCACAGAGAGGGACATTCGCTTAATAATAGGCACGCTGCCTGGTCACTGTAATGTTAGATCACTAACATCAAGATGGCCGCATGATTCTGCCGACTACTGTCGACACTGTGAAGATAAAGATGAACTGGACACAATCGAACACCTTCTGTGTCAATGTCCTTCTCTATCAAGACGAAGATATCGCTACCTAGGTGATTACACGATACAAAATCTGGAATCTCTGTCATCCCACAATATTGATAGAATTATGGTCTTCATAGGATGCTTGAGACAACAACCCATATATCTGCATTAACAGGCGAGGTTTTGGTACTCCCCCTCCTCTGAAAATACCACCCTCCTCCATCTTCCCTATACTCATCACCTCCTTAATTTTCTTCACCCTCTTCCTCGTTAAATTATCTTCTCAGGACATATACTATGGACCAAATGGTCTCCGAGTGTACTGGTGCTCACTAGCAATGGTTGTGTGCCGCGGGTCCTTAACTTAACCTTACCTAACGCCCAGTGTAGCTTACCGGCTTCTAAAGAGAGTGGGACATAAACGCAGAATTCCTTCTCATCTTCATCTATGCAACTCCTGCAAGTCATTTCACAAAACCTTCAAATAAATTTGTTCCTAGCCCCTACCGTTGTAGAAATTTGATTGTTTTAGAAATCTCACAAGTTGGCGGATTTTAACATCTCCAAGTCTGCTAACACCTCAATGAAAAGAGAGCTAGTATAGCCAACCGCCTTCTAGAGAGAGGAGTGCACAGACACAGAGTGTGTTCTTCTGATTCCTCCTACTCATTGTCGCCACAGCTTCTGCAAAATTCATTTTCTTTCAAGATAAGTGAGACATCGGGTATCGATAATCGCCACAAGGCGATGATGCGTTTGGAGTTTCGTCAGGGTCTAGTCTACCTATCTAGGCTGCAGTCGTAGGCATGCAGGAAATCCAAGTGTATATTAATTAATGCCCTCGGAGGATTATGAGAGTCTTTTTGCTAAGGGTCATACCAAATAAAAGGCTATGCGAGGAAACCAATCAACAGCCGGTTGCTATTGAGATAAAAACGCGTTAATGGCGATGGATAGGCCACACACTTAGAATACCATATAATGACATAACAGGGGACGCCCTGCTCATAACCTCTTTAAATTATCTTGGGTTTTCCGAGCCCCAGGTGCGACAATTTTGCTTCTTGACGTAGCCACCGAGGTGGAAATGGGCCTCATCAGTCTAAATGATTTTTCGATGGAATTCCGGATCATTTTCATGCATTTCAAGGACCCAATCAGCAAAGACACGACGTTGTTGATGATCGGCCGGCTTGAGTTCTTGTGTTAACTGAACTTTAAAAGCCTTAAGACCCAAGTCTTTATGCAAGATACGGTGTAATGAGGTTTGTGGAATGCCCAATTCCAAAGAACGACGAGGAATGGACAAAACTGGGTTTTCTTCAACACTTTGGGCAATATCCTCAGTTGTTCTTGAGCGACGTGCACGGCTTTTATTCTTCACATCACTAACTTGTCCCAACAGCTCGAATTTTTCCATCAATTTCTGTATTGCGGTCCGACAAGGTGCTTCGGGACGAACCAAAAATGCTTTAGTTTTGCGAACTGTGACTGCAAGATTTTCACAATTTTTGTAGTGAATTTTAATAATTTCAATGCGTTGTTGAATCGTTTATCGTTCCATTTTTACTAATGGCGTAGTTTCTACTTGTCAAATGTCAAAGAATAAAAGCTTCAAAAGTGACAGCTACCGAAATACCGGGTGATTCAAAATAACACCTCTTGTTGGAAATATTCCCCCCCTAGTTACTAGGAGGAACATAGGGCCGTATTCGATGACTCTTGCCAGGGCTCAATGACACGTGTTGAGGATCAGTGACCTTTAAACAATGTTTAATGACGAAATGGGCCCATGAACTAAGGACCTTCGGGAGCAAAAAAAACGAACGGCCTTTTTCCGCAAAACTGCTTCCTCTTCCTGCTTAGAGACAACTAAAAAATAAGAGTGTTCGCGCCTAGCATTACAAATTTTGGACATAGCATGTGTCAAAAAATCATTACTTTCAATGCTTCAATGGCTTTAGATAGGGATACTATAGAGTCGGTTATGGCATATGTTCGTTGTTTTTCTTTAGCGAGTTTCCTCTATCCAACACGTGTGGTGGGACTCCTATAACATTATTGTGGTTTTTCTGATGTTCCCATTTATTTTCGTAACAGAGAAATTGACACGCCGAGAGAATATATATAGAGAGAGAGTCTTAATACATATAGGTAAGGTGCTTGTTTATATCTGTACATTTGTGTATGTATGTGAACTCTGTGGCATCTGAAGCGAAGACACAGCAAAAGCAAACGATTAATGGCTATTTTATGTTTAGAAGAAAAACAATTTTTTATATTTATTTAATAATAAATTAATTTAATATAATTTTTTATTTATTTTCATTTAGTCATTTAATTATTCTTGTAAACCGCTAAATGACTAATGTTATAAATAATCAAAATACTTACTTTAACGTAATTTAGTTATGTTTTAATTAAGTAAAATCAGTAGTCAATGAATTTATGTATTTGGTATTCACTAATTATGCTGTTTATATCTAAATAAATACGAGTACATGTTTAGGTATTATTTATACCCTACACCACACTGTGGTACAGGGTATTATAAGTTTGTTTCACGGCAGATGTTTGTAACACCTGAAAATAACACAGCTAGACCCACCTTAAAGTATACCGATCGACTCAGAATCACTAGCTGAGTCGATTTAAGCATGTCCGTCCGTCCGTCTGTCTGTCCATGTAAAGTTGTTCGTCGACTACAGGTCGCAATTTCACTCCGATCGTTCTGAAATTTTGCAGTTTAGAGTATTTCGCAGCTGTTAAGATCGCTATTGAATTTGGTTGAAATCGGTTCAGATTTAGATATAGCTCCCATATATATATTTCGTTCGATTTGGCCCTTTAGTCCTATAGAAGCTGTATTTTACATCCAATCCTTTTGAAATTTAGAATGGTAGAGTTTCTTGATCCATGAACCAACATTGCCGAATTTGAAGAAAATCGGTTAAGATTTAGCTATAGCTCCCATATATATGTTTCGTCCGATTTTGCTCTTTAGTCCTGTAGAAGCTGTATTTTACATCCAATCCTTTTGAAATTTAAAATAATAGAGTTTCTTGATCCATGAACCAACACTACCGAATTTGAAGAAAATCGGTTAAGATTTAGCTATAGCTCCCATATCTATGTTTCGCCCGATTTGGCCCTTTAGTCCTATAAAAGCTGTATTTTACATCCAATCGTTTTGAAATTTAGAATGGTAGAGTTTCTTGATCCATGAACCAACATTGCCGAATTTGAAGAAAATCGGTTAAGATTTAGCTATAGCTCCCATATATATGTTTCGTCCGATTTTGCTCTTTAGTCCTGAAGAAGCTGTATTTTACATCCAATCATTGTGAAATTTAGAATGGTAGAGTTTCTTGATCCATGAACCAACACTACACAGAGCCGAAAATACAATGATTTTTTTAACCATGTGTCTGGTTAAATTTTTCATGGTAAATGTTTGATTACGAAGACAAAAATAACCTTATATAAGTTCAAATGTACATGAAAAATGGTTAAGTTAACATTATATATGGTTGGTTTTTTTGAAAGAGAGGCAGAAAAATGTGCGAGATAAACAACAATTCGGCTCTGTTGTGGTCGACGTTTTTCAACTGCTTTGTGTTAGACGAAGTTGAGTATTAAGTTAAACGAAGTTGAAACGAATGCGACTGTCGTCATAAGAGAATTTATCTCGCTCATTCAAAACACCACCAAATGCCAGCTTCGGTGCTTGATCGAGTGCGGGAGTTCAGTTGGTGTTGAATAGTCGATGGGACTAGTGCTGTTGTCGGAAGCTGTTGGTATAGAGGTAAGTAGTAAAACATTTTGTAAAGAACTACATTCATAAGTATGTATGTACATATGTTTATTTAAAAAGTGAAATAATAAAATATGTGTGTTAAAAATGTTAATAGTGTTTTGTGTAATTATAGTAAAGGCGAATGTAATATTAATATTATTTTTTGTGATTATGCCATTAAAATTGTGAAATTCAGTGGTTAAGAGTGGAAAAAATATGTACACGCTGTCGCATTAACTGAGCATGAAAAAATAACCAACAACAATGTATGTACGTAGGTATATGCAGCAGCAAGCAAACATACGGAGAGAAGTGATGTGTACGTGTGGGTATGTGTTCATCTTGTCTTTTCGTTTGAACTCTTGTGGCTGCTACGCCGTACATACATACGTTAGTTTTTTTTGTTGTGCGATGTTGATACTGTTAAATGTACATACATACATATGTTGTTAGAAGTGCTTTCGTAATACCTACATACATACATATAAACGATGTTTTTGTTTTTTTCTTTTCAGTTGTTTCTTTTTCTGTGGAGTCCGGCCTTGAATCTGTTGGCAAGTTGTGCCAATACTATAAACTGTTGATAAGCTGTACCAATACTAGTTGTAGTGTGCGAAGTAATTACAGGAACAGTGGTATGCATGCATACATTTGTTTTTTTATACCCTCATTTTAGTAATACGAGGGTATATATCATTTGCAACGGGCCAAAAGTGTAACACATTGAAGGAGTGATCTAAGACCCTAAGTATGTTCAGCGCATATTAGTTTTGGGTCATTTTAAGTCGAATGAGATATGTCCGTCCGTCTGTCTGCTGGCTAGTGCGCACGATAACTCTCGAAAAGAGTAACCGATTCACTTCAAATTTGGTATACGGTAATATTTTTTTCGATCTCCGGTTAAGTTCAAAGATGGGCCATATTGGTCCATTCCTTCTGGTACCTCCCACACAAATGGTTAACATTTAGTGAAATATTGATTCTTTAATAACAACTATACCTTGGTCGGTTTACCCGACTGAAACTTTCTTACTTGTTTTTAATATACAATTCAGTGCACTTCCTTGAAGTATCATCCATTGACTTACCCAATCCTTGATTTTTATATCTATTCCGATTATGATTTTGGTGGGACATCGGCTTTCTATCAGATTGCCTTTGTTATTAATCTCCTCTCTCCTATAAGTTTGCCGTAAGATCGGACTAAGCTCAGTACCCCAAACTAAGTGCCTAACCGTCCTGGGCCCTTAATAATCGAAAGATTCAGGGAGTTTACGTGGACGGCACCTTTTGAGCGGGGACTGATCACATGTTGGTCAAGCACAGACACGTAGGCACTTAACTTATAGTCACAGAGCAGATTTTTCCATCAGATCAGTTCATCGGTAAATTAACATATATTTTGTAAATAAAATAAAAAATAAAATTGCGAAAGTTAAATTTTTCTTGTTTTATTTAATATAAATATTAAAAATTATTGAAACAACTATGTTTCTGGTTACGTGAAGTAACCACTAAATAGTTAAATTAACAATAAAAAAGGTTTCAATAACAATCTTCATAGTTAATAATATTAACAATTTCATTGTTAAATTGAACATGCATTGTTTCAATAAATTAACTATAAAATGTTAATATTAACAATTTTCATGGTTAAAAAATTCAAAAATGCATTGTTAAAGTAACAATTATTATTATAATATTAACAATTTTCATGGTTAAAAATTCAACCATGGAATAGTTAAATTAAATATTATTATTGTTAAATACCAGTCAACAAGAAAATGTTCAAATTAACCTTATATAACGTAGACTCCAAATCATGTTTATTTATGGTTAAGTTAACCTTATATAAGGTTAATTTTTGGCTCAGTGTACCGAATTTTAAGAAAATCGGTTAAGATTTAGCTTAGCTCCCATATATATGTTTCGTCCGATTTGGCCCTTTAGTTCTATAGAAGCTGTATTTTACATCCAATCGTTTTGAAATTTAGAATGGTAGAGTTTCTTGATCCATGAACCAACATTGTTGAATTTGAAGAAAATCGGTAAAGAGTTAGCTGTAGCTCCCATATATATGTTTCATCCGATTTGGCTCTTTAGATCCAATCGTTTTTATACCCTACACCACACTGTGGTACAGGGTATTATTGAAGTATAAAATGTCCCAAAAGTAAATTTATGTAAACAATTTATACATGAATTACAAAATTTATATATCAGAGTTATTCAATATTTCGAGAGTGGTGTAGGGTATTATATAGTCGACCCCGCCCGACTTTAGCCTTTCCTTACTGGTTTTATGCTTAAGTATAATTTGTAGTGGGTCTTTCATTAAGCGCATCGTAAACTTTATTCGTTCCGTTAAAAAGGCCTATTGATGCCATTATATATGGAATATAACATCATGCAAATGTCCGCCGCGGTTTCGATGGGTAGCGCATCCGAAATGTCCAAACTTCCATGACTCAGACTAAATGTTACCGATGACATGGATTAGATTGTTTCAGAACAGATCACCCTCAATATTAATTCATACCAAAAATACGGTTATTTAATTTATTCGTAAAACCAGTTTTGTTGTACGGCTCTGAGACTTTGCTAATGACGGAGGCATTTGTAAGAAAACTTCAAACGTTTGCCCACAAGTGTCTGAGAAGAATCCCGCAGATCTGGTGGCCAAATACAATTTCGAACGAAGAACTGTCGAACGAATGTAAACAAACACCGATACACCTTGAGATTTAAAGGAGAAGGTGGGACTGGATAGGGCACACTATACGGAAACAACCAACTGAAATCTGAAAACAGGCCCTCCCGAGGAACCTGCAAGGCACCAGAGCGCAAAGAAGACCAAACAAATATAGGAAAAGATCGGAAAATGCCAAAGAGGTACTATGCTCCACCAGGAGCCAAAGGACTTAAGAAGATAGGTTATGTTGGCTTTGAGGATCGCTGTGGTTTGTGGCTTATACGCTTAAGAAAATCCCACAAGAATAGTCTAAAGGGGTAAAATCGAACAATCTCGGCGGCCTATTCACATCACCTACACGTGAGATGATCATGCCCTAAAATCGCTAGTGCAGAATATACAAGGTGCCATGAGCCTGATGAAACCACATGTCGTTTGTGTCCACATCATCTAATTCAAGCCAAAATATATTTTGCCGTGTATATTTATATATACACGGCGCTCGCCGTGGACCGATGATGCATCCAGCCCAAATTCATATCGTTCTCATGTGGATCGGTATCGTCCCAGTGAACTCAAATTTTCCACCACACTGCGAACAGTCCTCTCAGTAGGACAATTAGTAGTTGACTGAACATAACTTCCATTTGGTAAAACAATTTTATCACTTGCGCGTGTTGTTGGAACGCTATATCCGTTCATGGTAATTTGGATAAATGACAGTCAATTCGGCATATGTAGCCTCCATCAACTGTCAAAGTTCTGAAGTTCCTTTAGCATGACCCAATATTTACTGGACTTGTCCCTATGTTTGGGAGGTACCAAAAGCGGCGGTCAATTTTCGACCATTTTTCTCGTGCTGGTAGCTATTAAAAAACTTTACTGCGTGCGGAATTACAAAAGATTGGGATGTGAATGATGCAAAATCAGACCAAAAACAAGTGATTTCGATAAAAACATAGTTACTCCCTTTCAGGTTAGACATTTCCCAAAAAAATGGGCACGATGAATAAGTGGGATGTCACGCCCACTTTAAAGAGGGAATATCAGAAACTACTAACCGTAGAATAATCAGATTTAGTTTGTAAATTAGCAGATTCAATAGAAATAACTTGACCAAAAATGGGTGGATGAAAAGGAGTAAATCGTGAAATTTGCTCCGATCTAAAATTGTCAGCTAGTTGGGAATTACAAATTCAATTTACCAATTGCCTTTCGCTTTGGTGAGTGTGAGGCAGCTAAAAGCAAGTCCATGGACTCTGCTTCCCCGAGATCTAGAATGCGTGGAATAAAAAGGCGCAAATCTTGAGGATTGTTCCGCTCTAGAATTGAAATCTAGTTGGGGTTTTAGATTAAATTTTCAGCCATTTGTCCTTAGCTTTTGTGAGCGCTATACTGCTTTCCAGAATTCATGTCTGCATCAGATATTGATGCTCACATGCATCGCCTTTCATCTGCATTGATCGTTTTGAGTTGATGCTTGATCACACCTTCGTCTTTTGGATATCTGTTTATTAATATTCGATTAGAATTCAGAATTGCTCCGGTCAGGAGTAGAGAATTTGGTGGAGATAACTAATTAAAGTACTTCAACCAATTGCCATTTTAACACTTCAGTCTCTGCAATTGGTTTTAGTAAATCTTTGGACCGACATTATTGGACTTAATATAAGGTGATATTTTTGCATTTGAGCATTATATATTTTTTGTGACTAAACGTTTCATTTTATTGTAAATTGTATTAAATATTTTGAAACAAACGCAATCAAAAACCTTTTTCCTGCATCTCTAAGAAGATAACCCAAGTCACGGAATCTCTCCACATTTGTATGTGATCTATCCATGTCATTTCCTTCCTTCCTTTGCCAGGGTTTCCCTCTATTTTTACCTTTGTAATGTTTTCAAGTAATTTGTTTTTTTTTGGGTTTCGCATGATGTTCCTCTTCTTTAAAGTTGTATCTAATTCTCCATTTCTGTGTATCCTTCTTAGAACTTCTTTATTTGGAACATAATCGGTCCATGGTGTTTTTAATATACACCGATATGTCCAGATTTTAAAAGTTTCCAGCTTTTTCAAATCAGCAGCATTCAGATCTATTATATGCTAATACATTCATTTCATTCCAGGATTTATTCAACATATATTACAACCTCCCAGTATAACAGCCATCACCTTCTACTGCTACCCTGAGAGTTCCATTCGATCGAGGTCGAATAGTATGATCAAGCCAGTTCCACTTTCTTTCATTTAATTGTATCAAATATTTTGAAAAAAAAAACTTCTTAGAATTACCGCAAACTCCTCAATATTTTCTGCGGCACTAAGAAGATAACCCAAGTCAGGGATTCGTCCGCACATGTGGATGTTATCTATTCATGCCATTTCCTTCCGTCCTTTGCCAGGATTTCCATCTATTTTTGTGTTTGTGATGTTTTTAAATAATTTGTATTTTGGATTTCACATGATGTGTCTAATTTAAGCCGTTTTCCTCTTCTTTAATTTTGTACCCAGTTCTCCATTTCTGTTTATCCTTCTTAGGACTTCTTTACTTGGTACATACTCGGTACATGGTGTTTTTAATATGCACCGATATGTCCTGATTTCAAACGCTTCCAGCTTTTTCATCTCTGCCGCTCATAGATCTATTATGTTAATAATTTCATTTAATTCCTACATATATTGCCAGTCTAATAGTGTGGGCGGGCCTTCTGATGCCCTGAGAGTGCTATTCGATCGCTAACCGCGTTATAGTATGACCAAGGATTTATTCTACATATATTGCAACTTGCCAGTCTAACAGCCTTCTGCATGTTAGACTGGCAGACGCCCGCCCTCTCCGTATAGTATAGTATAATCAAGCCAATTCCAATTTCTTCTCATAAATTCAGTTTGCAAATAGTTTTGATTTGATATTTAATTATTTTTCTGCCCAATTCCAAGTCTCCATATCTCTTCCATACAATATGTATTTTTAATTTTGAAGTTGGATTTTTTTATTTTGGTTCTCCTTTATTTGTTAGCCGAAGGACCTTCGAGCATTAATCCGAATGGCAATATATGTACTAGATCCACCCTTGCTGTCAATAACCTATGTAACAGCAGCGGTCAATATAATCTATGTCAGTGTTTATGATTTGAAAGGTTTTTCAGTTGATAGATTTGGTCATTGAAATATTTATTTGAGTGACTTACATTGCGTGCACCATGTCCGTTAATTCTAGGGTCAAATCTTTACATTCGATTTCAAGTATTAAATGTATATAAACCTTGGTCTAATAAAGGTAAATAAATCTGATTGCCATTAGAACTGGTATTTATTAATTTTGGAGAAGTTAGAAACAGATTTCGATCGAAATTATTCCGATATCGAATACGGTCATTTAACCCCTGATGTTGATGCTCTCACGCACCAGATAATTCTGATGTTGATTTAATCCTCGATGACATATGGACTCATTCAGATTTTTTTATTTTTTTTCAATATAAATCAGACCTTAGTTCTTCATGACTGTACCGGTCTGGATATGACAACTTGCTTAAGACCGACAATAACGGTCGGTGTGGGACTTCATGTTGGTGCTTCGTCTAGACATTGCTACTTGTTTTTGTTCAACAAGGACTTTGGCGACAAAAGAGAAAATTACATTTGACTTAATATTCAGCGTGACCGAGGCTAGAGCATTATATAAATTTTTGTTGTCAAGAAATATGCAAAATGGACGCAGTTGTTTGTGGATATAATTGCTTTAAAGTTATCAATATTAATTATGAATATTGTCGGACATTCATGTTCGTCCATATTGTTTTAAAAGACACCTAGAGCCAAATGGCGATCGAAGCAATAATGTCCAAAAGGATGAAATTCGAACTGTGTTGGATTGCAAAAGGGCTATTAACGATTACTTAGCATATGCGTATATTTTCGGTGACCGGACACAGCGGAATCATTGGAAAAGAACGGACAAATAACTTGACCGCAAAAAGCATATAACTTCAAGCAATAAACTTGGAAAATTGTAAACTTCTCGATGCCTCGAAAGATGAGTAAATACACTGGGCAGGGATTTCTTACAACATTATGTGGAGCAGCTCAACAGTGGAAGGATCTGACTGAATGATACTAAGGCAATTTGTGTCAAGTACCAATTTTCTATAACTCTTGAAGTTTAAAAAATATAAATAAGGAGCGCACAACAACCCAACCTTACCAAGTTTAATATGATGCTTTATTTGAACATATCACTCACTTACTTCAAGAGTGACATAAAATTGAAAATGTTGACGCCTTGCTTAAGACCGACAATAACGGTGGTCGGTGTAGGACTTCATGCTGATGCTTCGTCTAGACATGACTACTTGATTTTGTTCACCAAGGACTTTGGCGACAAAACAGAAAATTACATTTGACTTAATAAACCGAAATTATAAAGATAGATTCATTTCATTATTATTCATTCTTCCGCAGAACTGTATTTTCCAATTATTTGTATTCAAATTTATTTATTGGCAGCCTATCCACCTGTGAATGAAATATGTATGAGGTTCATGTGAATATATTAATCGGAATGTAATTATTTATTTGTTGTAAATTATAGATCTTAAAAGAATTCCAATTTTCTTTCATTAATACTTACTCTCAGTGGTTAATTAGTTATTTTAGAAAATGGCCATCCACTTTTATCCAGGCTTATTCTTATTTAGAAATGCTCTTCACCCAAAAATCCCTGTCATGTTGACCCTTATTATATTTATTTTGAGTTTATTTTAATCTCATACCAACTATTACAATTTTATTACCACAACGTTGGAATGGTCTTTAAATGTGGCACAAATAATAATTATCTACAACTTATTAGGTGACATATCGTCGCTTGGATGACCAACTGCAGTAACTGACATTTTCAAAATTGTTCAGGAGAGCAGTTTTTCTGTTTTTGAGACAATGTTCCTTCTTCCCCACGGCGTAATATTTATTATATTTCCAGTTTGCTTTTCTCATTGTGTACTTAACTCCATCTTTTTCAATATTATTAACAAAAAAATAAAAAAAATTAATCATAATGCATGTTTTTCATAAACAATGCAGATACGTCACTTTGTGGGAAAAAAAATTATACTTAATGTCAGTTACGACTGATCACCGCCCAGCCCAAACGGCTTAAGCTATAGTCATGCAATTTGGTATAATGGGAGTCCTTGTTATGTAGACGTGCAATATGGAAGGGTTTTTCGAAATTTTGGGCGCACAATGGGTCAAAAAAGAAAAAAATATGGTATCACAGCCAAATCCAAACGGCTGGAGCTAGAATTGCATACATTTCGTGTGAGGGTAGCGCATAAGGCAAAGATTCGGTATGAATCACAATTTTCTGAAAATAAAAAATTTACGCGCACATTGGGACAAAAAGGAATAAATATGGCACCAAAGCCAAGTCCAAATGGCAAGAGCTTGAATCGTCTAATTTGGCTTGAGGGTAGCCATTGGAACGTAGACTAGACATAAGGAATTTTTTTAGGCAAAAATTATAAATATTATGCAGTGGGACAAAACAATGTTGGATATGGTACAGTGGGGCAAAAAGTGGTAAATATGGTACAGTGGGGGATAATTTAAATTTGTGCTGTGGGTCAAAAATGTGTTAAATATGGCACAGTGGGGCAAAAAGGGTTAAATATGGTATAGTTGGGGAAATATTTTAAATTTGTGCAGTGGGACAAAAATGTGTAAAATATGGCACAGTGGGACAAAAATGTGATTAAGATTAAGGTTACGTATGGTACAGTGATGGCAAAAATAAATATTGTGCAGTTGGGAAAAACTGTGTTTAATATGGTACAGTGGGGAAAGAAAAATAAATGTTTGCAGTGGGTCAAAAATGTGTTAAATACGGCAAAGTGGGGAAAAAAGGGTTAAATATGGTACCGTAGTGCAAAAATGGTAAAATATGGTACGATATGGCAAAAAGGGTTAAATATGGTAGAGTAGGGCTAAGGGTGCGAGTACCACCCCACGCCACAATCTTCCACAATTCCACAATATAGTATTAGTTTCTTCATCGCAATCATCTTGAGAAAAATAACCCAAGTTGCGACGTCTCTTTTGGAATCTCCCAAACAAATGGATCATTTTACAGAAAAAGTTAACGGCTGATGACTTTGATCCCAGTTCATATAAATACTTGACATTTTATGAAGTGTAATACTTTTATAGTTCCCATGGTATATTAAAAAATAGGCGTTATTGTTATTACATTGTAGAGAGACGGAAAGCCATCTCTCAAATGAAAATACATCACGTTTTCATTATATATTTATAATCGGGATATAATTAATTATACTTGTATATTCATCCTTATAATTTATTTTTTAATCATTAGTATACGGAATCTATATATATGAGTATATATAAATGGATGTGTTTGTTGTTACGTATGGACTCCAAAATGGCTGGTCCGATATTGTTACGTATGGACTCAAAAATGGCTGGAACGATATTGATGAAGTTTTCAGGGAATCTTCAGATTATCATAGCGGGTGACATAGGCTATATCAGTTATTGATTGAGGAGGCGTGGCCCCGCCCAAATAAGCCAATTTGGAGTTATTATTTTCTTAGTGATTCCTACTTTTCCTACCTACGAATGGATTATCGAGATTCCTACTGTCGTTATCTGATGATTGGGACTGGACCGCAATCGGTCCAAAAATGGGCAACGAGTGGGCTGGGTCCAGCAAGTACTCCATAACTTTTTGCAATAATGACCAAACATTTCGGGAAAACGAAATATTAAGTGACATATTGCACTTACGTCTCTTGGTGAAAATATTTTTTGGCATTGTGTCAGTTACGTCTAAAATCATTTACCGTTTTTTGAGAAAACGGTAATATATATATGCACAAAATTTATACACACGTTGTACTTTGACTAGACAAATCGAATGGTGGCCTTAACTCAATTTCTGAAAAATGGTCAGTTACGTCGGTTGGTCATCCAAGCGACGATATGAGCATTCCTATATGTTCATTGTATTGTGAATATGTGTTAAAAGGTCGAACATATACTCGTATATACGATTTTTGGTTGGTAGTCATTTAGCATTTTCAAAAATCCTGTGGTATGATAGGTTAGGTTGGAAGAGAGGAGACGTTTTCACGTCTCATAAATAAGGAGCTTAAGGCAGTTGTGTTCCTTATTTATGACATTTGAACCTTCAACAATTACAGAAAATTGGAACTTTTAAAACGTTGCTCAGTGTTTTCTAGCCTTGCCTCTGAGAGGATGGGGCAAACCTGAAGCAGCAACATCTTGGTATGATCAGCTTGGAAAATCCCTATAGTTACTTTAGTAGTTCGTGGAAAGTACTCTGTACATTATACAAATGGCGGTAACATTTGAAAACTATTTTAAACGGATAAAACTCACTATTACGTTTTCAGTTTATAATGTGGCTCCCAATTCAATACACCTACCTCGTAATAGCCATTCAATCCTCCTGTGCTACTTGTATACAAATACAAACAGTAACCACAAGATTGAATGCAAAGTAGTGGCATGTGGTAAAAATGAGAGCAACCAACGCCAACAATCCGAAACAGGGAACACACAAAATTGAATGCAGACCCAGACGAATGCATAGACTTTCGATTTCGAACCAGAGTATAGACAACCATTGGCCACCATGAACTGCCACAGCATAAAGCAGTGACGAAGGACGACCATTTCCTTTCACACAATCCTACCCCCCCGCTAACCAACACTGCACATGGCTGTGCGCTTATTTAAGGGGCGTAAGGGTTTTTTTTGTTCATTGCACCATATAAACTTTCCCAGAAAGTTTTCAAAACACTGAAGTAAAAAGTGGTCAAAAAAGAATTATAGTTTTAAATGTGGTCTTGTTTAAATGCCTCTCCTTGATCCTTGGTCCACTTGGTTGCATTGTTCCCCATACAACTGTTTTACTGTTGCATAATGACTCATATCCTTCCACAACCCCGAGTACATTGTGCAGAGAGTCCGAGTACACTGTATTTATGTCCATCTGGTCGTTGCTGCGTCCGTCCTCCAGTTTGTCTTTATGTGCGGTTAGGGAAACAAGTGTGCGTGTCTACGTTGGGAAAATATTGTTTTTAAGGCTAACAAAAGGGGTACATTTTACATATGATCCTCTTTTTTTGCTCATAGCTGAAAATTGTGCATGATTGGAATGAGTGTGTATGTAGACATTCATGTAGTAGACGGAGTATACATGTGTTGTGTTTATTAAGTTGATTAAGTGTCTTACATGAAGTACAGCATACACCCACCCTCTCGTTCATATATTATCGGACATATTGTACTGTACTACATTAACTTGGAGTGAAGTATTTTACTGAAAGGGAAATATATTTTTTCAACCCATTATCAAGGATGTTTTTGATTTTCTGATTTGCTTTGTTGAAGTAACGATTTATGGCAGGATTTGATTTATTTTATTTTACTGTTTTACCTTTAGAACTTTAATTTATATCCATTGGTCTTACCGGACCTGTATTTATTTATGATCCTATTTGAATTTTATTTATTTTCACCATTTGTATAATTTTTACAGACAAGATGCCGAATGTTTAAAAGTTTTTTGGGTGAATATATTTGCATTTAAAGTTAATTGTTAGAGTTGTTAAATCTAATATCGGTATCCGAAAGGGAGTTAAGCGTGTCCGAGGCTAGAACATCGGATAAATTGTTATTGTGAATAAATATGAAAGCTGTTGTTTATGGATATATTTGCATTTAAAGTTATCAATATCAATTATGAATATCGTCGGACATTCACGCTCGGCCATATTGTTTTGATGAATAAAGCGTTTCAAACAGATGGCCCCAAACCAGAGGGGAAAACTGGACAGGGATATTTCATTGAGGAACTAGAGGCTCGCTCAGTGACACCACAAACCTAACGGTACTAATATCTTCAAATAGAGGCTTCACAATTCTGGGCATCCCTGTGAAAAAGACCGATAAAGGTAAAAAATTCTATCTTTGAGGTCTTGAATCGACGCTGGGCTGTTGGCGTAGACCTTATCTTTCACGTGGCCCCAGAGGAAGAAGTCGCAAGGTGTTAAATCACACGATCTCGGTGGCCAATTGTGATCACCTCTAACACGGATAACACGGTTCGGAAACTTTTCCCGTAACAGAGCAATGGTTTCGTTGCTTGTGTGGCACGTGGCGCCGTCTTGTTGAAAGTAAACGTTGTCCAGATCAATACCATCCAACTCCGACCATTAAAAATCATTAATCATCTCTCGATAGCGCAATCCATTCACCGTAACTGTTGATCCAACCTCATTTTCGAAATGTAAGGTCCAATGACCCCGCCGGACCATAAACCGCACCAAACAGTCACACGTTGAGGATGGAGAGGCTTCTCAACAATAACTCTTGGATTTTCCGAGCCCCAGATGCGACAATTTTGGGTTTTCTTCAACACTTTGGGCTACAGCAACAATATTCTTAGTTGTTCTTGAGCGACGTGCACGGGTTTTATTCTTCACATCACTTACTTGTCCCAACAGCTCGAATTTTTCCACCAATTTCCGTATTGCGGTGCGACAAGGTGCTTCACGACGACCCAAAAATGCTTTAGTTTTGCGAACTGTGAGTTTTGTCGTTCCATTTTTAGTAATGGCGTAGTTTCTACCTGTCAAATGCCAAAGAATAAATGCTTCACAAGTGACAGCTACCGAAATACCGGGTGATTCAAAATAACACCTCTTGTTGGAAAACCCGTACATATCGATCATTTACTTCAAGAGTGGCATAACTAAAAATTGGAAAGATAAGTAACATGAAATTAGATGTTTAAAAACGCTGGAATAATCCGAAATATGTTTGTTTCCTTATAAAAAAAAATTCGTTGAGATTAATTTATGGACATTTGCAAAATTTAAAATTTTGAGTTATGGCACTCTTGAAGTGAGTGAGCGAGTGCATTTAAAGCTAAAAGGATTTCGAGATTATAGATCAGTCATTCAGACGGGGTTTCCAAGTTGTTCTCGTTCAGAACACGATATTCCCGTCTTGTCTCCGGTTGAAATTTGAAGGAAATGGAGAAAAGTAGATAGGACGGTGTCGGAACATCGGATAAGTTGAACAGAAGAAATTGAAGAAAATGTTCAATAAAATTTGGAAATCATGGGTTCCAACTCGATTTCGATGACGAGATGAAATAGAAGTCTTCAAATTCGGAAATAAAGCATTGATAGGAAACTGTGACATTGAAATATAGAAGAGCTAGACAAAATCGCAGCCTTTATTCAGGATATGTTTGCACTTAAGGTTATTGTGAAAATATAATAATTTCGAGGATAAACATCAATTATTTGAACAATTTTAATAAAGAAAAGCTTTGAAACATCATAAGTGATTCTTATTGTAGATTGTAGCGTGATTACAATAGACGGACATAGCTAAATAGTCTTAGATATTAGCGTTCCTGATTAATATTTCGAGGTGTAACAAACGGAGTGACAAAGTGAATATACTCTCATCCCATTGTTGAGGTTATGAACATCAACTGCTGATTAATATTGTGACTAATCCAAGAGTTTGTCCCCTGGATTAACGTTTTTTGTGGATATGTTTGCATTTAAAGTTTTTAAATAATGAATATTGTAAAGGTATTCAATTCAATTGGAATAATCGAATGGAATGAAAAAGCATTTTAGAGGATTGGCCAACGAACAAATTGCATAAAAATAAGAGAAATCTTTTGTAATTTGTAGGATAATTGATAAGACTTGAATAGTAGATAAAAGTTGAATAGATAACCTCAAGAAACCGATTTATGGAACAGCATCAAAATACAACATCACGTTTTTGATGAGATAAAATGAAAAGTAAATCGCCAAATTGTAAACGAAAAACTGCTTTTAAAATCAGAAAAAATCATTCGATTATGAAAGTTAAAGTTCTCTATTAGTAATATATAAACCAAAATTAAAACCGCGATCTTAAAAATGTAGTCACTAAAATATGACAAACAAAGTGATCTCTGGACGAAAATAAATTAACTGATGAACACACCGAATATGCATTTCCCAATAGGAACTTGTTTTCCTCCCAACAGAGAAAAATCATTGAGGGCATCAAAATCGTGCAGGACATCGTAAGAAGGAAGGGAGAGAAGATTTCGTTATCAAGGTCAATACCTTTTTAAAATTGTTTTGTGAAACTTTTTAACTTACCATTTAGAGATTACATTTATGCTCAATATATGCATTTATCTTTTTTGGGATCTCCCAGAAAAATTCTAGTCACTTTTTAAATTTAATTTTACCATAAAGTCTAAAAAAAATATGCATAAGTTAAAATCAACTACGTTCCCATCTAATAGAAACCGTCCTAGTTGGAGGGGCGTTCACATGACTTGTGTTTGTACGAAATTATTTTTGTACAAAAACTTATATTTTATTACTAGTAATTACGAATTTACATTGCATTTGTTTGTGAGAAGACTTATTAGGTGAAGAAAAATGAAATTTTTTACTATTTTACTAATTAAAAGTAGGCAGTATATAGAAAGTTAAACTGACTACAGAGAAATCTGCAAGAAATGTGCAAACTAATTACAAAATATTTGGAGGAAATATTTTTTTGCGACAACTTATTTGCTATTGTTTGAATTAGGAAACTATATTCGTCTTGGAATTATTTAAACCGGAATGTAAATTGGCCTGATTCCGTTAAGATATACATTCGTTACCTCCATTCTAAACTATGCTAAGTGCAAAAAGGTAGTTTTGCAGGAGAGGCGATCAAAGTTTGATGAATTTTTTAAATTTGTGTGGAATGATGGAAATCGAATCACCTGTACCGTTTTGTGAATAACTTTTGATTGGGTTCGCGGATAAACACCAAATTTTGACTGAATATTATTTGGAATATTTAAAAATTAATAATGCAATCCCTCTAAAAACTAAGTCGACTTGGAATGTTTTAGAATGGAGGTATAGAATTGTGAAAGTATGCTATGACGATTTAGCATGTTTTAAGGAGAATAGCAATTTAAAATTCTATTCCGGTTCCAATTTCCGGTCGGTCAACAGTGATGTTTATCCCTCAACCCAATCTAAAGTTTATTCATAAAACAATAGAGGTCATTTTATTTTCATTTAAAAGAAATTCCATAAAAATTTAACAACTTTCATCTTCTCTCCGAAAAACTGCGTATTCAGGCTTAGCATATTTAAGAATGATTCATCGATATGAAGTATGAGTGATATTAATTTGGAAACATTATTATCCCCTTCAAAATATATATTCAGCGATGCGCTGGACAACATATTCGATGAGGTCGTTTTCATATCGTTTTCGAAATCGCATTAATTTTTTACCTTTTTTTTAAATCCTCACTTTTCTAAAGAATACGAATGTCCCATTTCGTTTTCCATCAACCTATTTTTTATTCATTTAATGCTTATTCATTAAAAGAAGTAAATAGAATTTGAAAGGGATTAATTCAAAAACGCTTTCCATCATTTAACCTAATAAAAACCAAATGTGTAGCGGACCACAAATTATTTATTGTAATTAATTACTCTGCCTGTGTTTCAACTTTAAAATAAAAAATATATTCAAAAATCTTCATATGGCTTATGAGTAATATTAATTTAAAACTACATGCATTACTAGCTTCCTAGAAATAACCCTAAAATAAACTACATTCTCGCTTTTATTATATTCCCAATGTAAAATAAATGAAAACACGTAAATATTTTTTCATAAACAAAAATTACATCTGTATTACAATATTTGTTTAAGATCTACACAAAATTTCGACAACACAAGCCATTGCCTATTTTAGGGCTTTCATGGAAATTTGTAATAAACTCTCGTTTAGTTCTAACAAACACAAACACTGACACAGACACTCACTCGTACTCTTTTATGAATTGTGTCTATGTAAACATAATGTTTTAAACCTTAGAAAACAAGTGACTGTAAATTGTTTGCAGTGTATAGGACTAATATTAGGCCAATAACAGTTATAGTAAACAACAAAAAAAATATTTTTTTATATTGACTATATCGCATACACATGATAACATTCAATTGTGTGCTGCACACAGTACATGGTCATTGAATTACGATAGCTGTGAGATAAAAATGAAAAAACGAACAAATATCCAAGTGCAGTTCTAACGGGAAATTGCCTGATCGGCGAATTCGACAGGACGTTAGGAATTGAGTCCAATAACTTCTGTGAAGATGAGGAAGAAGTGGAGAGCATTGAGTTCCAGCTTTGTTGCTGTTTAGTCTGCCAGTCAGATGCAGCTCATTTCCACCATGGTGGTTATGTTAATAAGCAAAACTGTCGCATTTGGCGAAACGTTACCGTGTCATGCTCAGAGGTTATTTGTTTCCAAATGTTGAAGAGAATGACGTGGACAATGTGTGGTTTCCACAGGACGGCGCTACGTGCCACACAGCCAACGTTACAATCGATCTGTTGCGTTCGAAAATCGCATAATTAGCCGATACAGCGATAGATCGTGGGATTTAACGCTTTTAGATAATTTTTTGTGGGGTTATGTTATGGCTCATGTCTATAGGGACAAGTCCGCAACGGTTGACGTACTGGAAGCAAATATTGAAGAATTTGTTCGTGAGATGCCGGGCGATATGTTGGAGAGAGGGGCAGCCGCCGTCAACATTTGCATGAAATCATCTTTAAACTTTTAATTATATAGACCGTTCTATCGACTCAAATAAATATTTCATACATTTCATTAACTTTTATGTGATTTTTTTTAATAATATCCGAAAGCTCTTTAAAAATCACCATTTTTTAATAACACAGTACAGCATTTTTCAGCTCATTGATTTGGGACTCAATTCGGAGAATTGGACTTGAAAGTAGCACCAAAAATAAGAACTTCTGCATCATTGGTTTAGTCAAGTTGGCTCAATTAATAATTGAATGGCCATACGTTTTTTTTTGCTCTAGGTGGATTTTTAGCACTTTTAATATATTTTTTCTCGGTACGGAAAATCTCTTTTGTGTCTGAAGAAAAGTAGGCATGGAATATGAGAAAAACATGCGGAACAAACCTACCTTTCGTTACTCCAGGTGCGACTATTTGTTTCGCAGGACTTCAATTGAGTCGCAGGCCCAACGGGTGAGAAGACCTGCTCTAATTCAGTTACTATTATTCAATATTAATTCTGTTTTAACAAATCATATTAGACATTTTTAGCTACAAAATGTTTAAAATTAGCTTAATTTCATGACGTGGAATAATATTTTCTTCTATCTCCGCCTAATTTCGAAGATGGGCCATATTGGTCCAATTCTTCTAGTACCTCCCCCACAAGGGTTAACATTTAGTGAAATATTGATTTACTAATAACTTATATACTATCTAACCAATTATTCTGTAATTCCATATGTAGTAATAATTTATCTGTACCTCCCACACAAAGGGACCACTTTGTTCAAAAAATTAACAGCTTATAACTTTAATACCAGTACATACAATTACTTGAAATTTTGTGCAGTATAATTCTTTTACAGTACCTAGAGTCCAGTGAAAAATGGACGTAATTGCCACAATGCTTTTTGCAGGCTGTTAACCCTAGAATAGTGATAATCCCTATTTGTATTTAAATTTTAAACTAATTATGAGATTTCATAAAAATCCCTCAAACCGTCTAATACAATGATCAAAGGCTGTGTATCGCTCAAATAGGATTTCAGTATTAACGTAAATATTCACATGTGTGTGTGTGTGGCTATAGGTATTTACACACACATGTGTTCGTTGGGTATGCACAATTTAAAGGATTTATGAAAAAGAGCAACATTCGGTATTTGTGTAATGTATATAAATATGTGTGTACGAGTATGTGTGTAGGCATGTATGCCATTCATATACGGGTATATTCGTTCGTTCCTTCGCTGCTGTGGATGTCGATATGTTGAATAGGTATATTTCGGCATTGCTATGCGATTCGTATTGAATGTTTGTATGTATGAACGTTTCGATTCGTTCATTCCTGCATAAGTTCCTTCATACACTACTCGTTCATAAATTCAAAAAAGGACGAACAATCAAACATACTCCTGGAAACATGGCGAACATACGTGCATAGCAGGCGTAAGGATACTCAGAGATGTATGAATACATACATCAACATATGTACATACTGATGTTTACTACATGTTCATGGAAATCCATATTTTTCCTCGCATGCCAAACGACCGACAGCCCAAACTGATCGACCACCTATCCCACACAGCGACGCATTCAGGTACAATTTCCATGTGGCCACCAAAAAAATGGGGCGGTAATGAATATTATGGGTAGGCAACAAACTATACCTACGGAATCGTCGTTGCTGTTACTCCCCTTATCGTTTTTCCGGGGTACCCTTCCTCAGTCCTTCCTTTAATATTTTCGCTGTTGTCGATGTTTGGGAATTGTTGGAGGCCGGTGCAGGTTATAGGGAAATTCTCAAGCCAGCCAATCATTCATTGGATATTTGCTTGGTTATACCCCCTATTCGTCGTCGTTGTCCTAGTCGTAGTCATCATAGGTTTTCCCATCAACGACTCAACAACACAGGAAGACCTTCAATAAACAAACAGATGTTCGGTTGGACGGATGGTTGAATTGTGTTGGTCGGTTGGTGGTTGGCCTTACAAAAAATGTTGCACAAAAAATGATTCCATATATGAATGCGTTTGCATATACTATGCAAAAGAGATGGTCGTCATTCATTAATATTTTTATATTCTTCCTTGGATGTTTTCTATGGAATTATTTATTTATAGAAATTTTCTTTGAAATTTTTTAATTTATGGAAAAATTCTAAGAAATTAAAAAAACAAATTCATAGGAAAGCGAAAGAGAATTTCTAAAAAAGAAATATAAATTTCGTAGAAATTTGGAATTTTTGAAAATTTATATTTACATAATTTGCCTTGAAAATGCTGTATTTATAGAAAATTTTTATTCATTGCAATTTTGAAAATATTTCAGAAAATTTGTATTTAAAGGATGTTTCATAGAAGTTTTATATACATTAAAAACTTGTTTTAAAAATAATAAATCTATAGAAAATTTGTTAAATATTTAATATTTATAAAAATTTTGGATCTATAAGATATTTGAAAGAAATTTTGGATTTATATTTCATAGAAATTTTGGATTTAGAAATTTTTTATTTATAGAAAATTTCTTATAATTTGTTTATTTATAGAAAATTTCTTAGAATTTTTTTATTTATAGAAACTTTCTTATAAATTTTTTATTTATAGAAAATTTCTTAGAAATTTTTTATTTATAGAAAATTTCTTAGAAATTTTTTATTTATAGAAAATTTCTTAGAAATTTTTTATTTATAAAAAATTTCTTACAAATTTTGTATTTATAGAAAATTTCTTAGACATTTTGTATTTATCGAAAATTTCTTAGAAATTTTACATTTATAAAAAATTTCTTAGAAAATTTCTCAGAAATATTTTATTTATAGAAAATTTCTTAGAAATTTTCTTATATTATAGAAATTTTTTATTTATAGGAAATTTTTTATTTGTAGAAAATTTCTTATAAATTTTTTATTTATAGAAAATTTCTTAGAATTTTTTATTTTTTATAGAAAATTTCTTAGAAATTTTTTATTTATAGAAAATTTCTTATAATTTGTTTATTTATAGAAAATTTCTTAGAATTTTTTTATTTATAGAAACTTTCTTATAAATTTTTTATTTATAGAAAATTTCTTAGAAATTTTTTATTTATAGAAAATTTCTTAGAAATTTTTTATTTATAGAAAATTTCTTAGAAATTTTTTATTTATAAAAAATTTCTTACAAATTTTGTATTTATAGAAAATTTCTTAGACATTTTGTATTTATCGAAAATTTCTTAGAAATTTTACATTTATAAAAAATTTCTTAGAAAATTTCTCAGAAATATTTTATTTATAGAAAATTTCTTAGAAATTTTCTTATATTATAGAAATTTTTTATTTATAGGAAATTTTTTATTTGTAGAAAATTTCTTAGAAATTTTTTATTTATAGAAAATTTCTTAGAATTTTTTATTTTTTATAGAAAATTTCTTAGAAATTTTTTATTTATAGAAAATTTGTTAGAAATTTTTTATTTATAGAAAATTTCTTAAAATTTTTTTATTTATAGAAGATATATATTATATAAATATTATAAATAAAAAATTTCTAAGAAATTGTTTTTTATTGAAAATTTCTTAGAATTTTTTTTAATGAAAATTTCATTGAATTTTTTTATTTATAGAAAATGTCATCGAAATTTTGGGTTTATAGAAAATTTCATAGCAATTTTGGATTTATATATAATTTCATAGAAATTTTGGATTTATGTAAAATTTTTTAAACATGTTATATTTATAGAAAATTTTATAAAACTTTTGGCTTTACAGAAAATTTTATAGAAATCCTGGATTTATAGAAAATTTTTGGTATTTACAGAAAAATAGATATTTTTATATATAGAACATGTCTTAACATTTAAATCTGTAGATTTTTTTTTTGTTTTTTCTATTTTTTTATTTATAGATTTTTTTAGAATTTTTTTTTCATAAAATTTTTTAAAATCATTTTATGTATGTATAATTTCTTAGAAATACATTATTTTTTAAACATTTTCATTTATAGAAAATTTCGTAGACATTTTTATTCATAGAAAATTTCTTGTTTTATTTATAGAAAATTTGTTAAAAATTTTATATATAGAAAAAAAATTCTTATATACAAAATGTCATATTCATTGTATTATAGAAATTTCTTAAATATATTTTTGAAATTTTTTTTATGCTTGATCATTGTTTTTTTATTTAAAATTTCTTAAAAAAAATTATTTATAGTAATTTTACTCAATATGTCTACTATAGAAAATCTCTTATTTACTAAAAATTAGTAAATAATTTTTATTTATAGAAAACTTTCTCTTCAACTTAAAAACTTTTATAATATTTTAAAAATTCTTAATTATACAAAATTTCATAAAAATTTGTAATTTATAGAAATTTGCATTTTGTATTAGAAATGTAGTCATTTTTTTAGATATTATTTATTTTCTGGGAATTTCTTTGATTTATTTTATACAGATTTTTTTTTTATATTATGGTACTCAAAGAAATTTTTTTTAAAATTTGAAAATTTAAAAAAAAAATTAAAAGAAATTTTTAGTTATTAAAATTTTAAGTTTTTTTAGATTTTATAGAAATGATTGTTGAAAATTTCATCGAAATTTTTATAGAACTTTTCTTAGAAGTTTTTATTTCTAGAAAATTTGTTAAAAAATTTTTATTTATAAAAAAATCTTTAAAATTTTTATTTATAAAAAAATCTTTAACATTTTTATTTATAAAAAAAATCTTCAAAAGTAATATTTATAGAAAAATGTTTCAAAATTCTTTAGAATTTTTATTTATAAAAAATTTGTCAAAATTGTTATAAAATTGCTAAGAAATTTTCTATTAATGAAAAATTCTAAGAAATTTTTTTTATGTAGAAAATTTTTTAGACATTTTTTATTTATAGAAAATTTCTTAAAATTTTTTTATTTATGGAAGATATATATTATATAAATATTATAAATAAAAAATTCTTAGAAATTTCATGGAATTTTTTTTATTGAAAATTTTTTAGAAATTTTTTTTAATGAAAATGTCTTAGAATTTTTTTATTTATAGAAAATTTCATAGAAATTTTGGAATTGTAGAAAATTTCATAGCAATTTTGGATTTATATAAAATTTCATAGAAATTTTGGATTTATAGAAAATTTGTTAAACATGTTATATTTATAGAAATTTTGGATTTATAGAAAATTTTATAAAACATTTGGCTGTACAGAAAATTTTATAGAAATCCTGGATTTATAGAAAATTTTTGGTATTTACAGAAAAATAGATATTTTTATATATAGAACATTTCTTGACATTTAAATCTGTAGATTTTTTTGTTTCTTTTTATATATAGACATTTTTTAGATTTTTTTTTTCATAAAATTTCTTAAAATCCTTTTATGTATTTCTTAGAAATACATTAATTTTTAAAAAAAAATTTATTTATAAAAAATTTCGTAGACATTTTTATTCATAGAAAATTTCTTGGTTTATTTATAGAAAATTTGTTAAAAATGTTATATATATTTTTATGCTTGATCTTTGTTTTTTATTTAAAATTTGTATTTATAGTAATTTTTCTCAATATGTCTACTATACTCTTATTTACTAAAAATTAGTAAATAATTTTTATTTATAGAAAACTTTCTCTTCAATTTAAAAACTTTTATAATATTTTAAAAATTCTTAATTATACAAAATTTCATAAAAATTTGTAATTTATAGAAATTTCCATTAACATTTTGTATTAGAAATGTAGTCATTTTTTTAGAATTTATTTATGTTCAGGAAATTTCTTTGATTTATTTTATACAGAAATTTTTTTTAAATAATTGTATTCAAAGAAAATTTTTTTTAAAAATTTCTGGCTTTTGAAAATTTAAAAAAAAAAATTATAGAAATTTTTAGTTATTAAAATTTTAAGTTTTTTAAGATTTTATAGAAATGATTGTTGAAAATGTCATCGAAATTTTTATAGAACTTTTCTTACAAGTTTTTATTTCTAGAAAATTTGTTAAAAATCTTTATTTACTGAAAATGTATTAATAAATTTATTTATAAAAAAATCTTTAAAATTTTTATTTATAACAAAAATCTTCAAAGGTATTATTTATAGAAAAATGTTTCAATATTCTTTAGACTTTTTATTTTAAAAAATTTGTCAAAACTGTTTTTTTTAATCTTTTTAAATTTTCAAATTAACAAATTTTTTTATTTTTAATTTATAGAAAATTTCCTTAAAATCTGTATCTAAAATTTTTAATTATTGAAAATTTCATAGAAATTTTGATAGAAGTTTTTATTATTTTATTTTATTAATAATTTATAGAAATATTCTTAAAAAATTTATTTATATAAAAATTCGTTGAAAATTTTATTTATAAAAAATTTGTCAGAATTTTAATTTTTTTTAATTTCAAATTAATATAGTTTTAATTTATAGAAAATTTTTTAAATATCTTTATTATTTTTAAAATTGCTTAGAATTTTTAATTTATAAACAATGTCTATCTCTATCTACAAATAAAATTGTTTATATTTGTAGATAAGGTTTTAAACCTTATTAAAACTTTGTATTTCTAGAGTTTTAATTTATAGAAAATGTCTCGAAATTGTGTTTATATTGTTGCAATTATTGACAGGTGTAGTTGTTGGTACAAGTGAAGTCAATGCGAAAGTTCGGTAGCTTATGAAACGATATCATCCACCAAAACAGTGGACAGCTTTCATACATTTATCATATTTCTTATTCTTCTTTTTTCAAAGAAGATTGTTTTCAGAAACAACGATCTCGAAGTGAATAGTAAAAACAAAACTATTAAATAGCAAACAGAACGAAAAAACCAAAAAACAATTTTTTATTTATACGTATTTTCTTTGTTTTTCTATTTATTTAAAATTTAAAAAAAAAATATTTTTTTCATATTATTTATATTCGGAATAATTGTATCAATTACAGAAAATTTCTTAAAACCTTTTTATTTATAATAAATCTTATTTGTAGAAAATTTCTTAAAAAGTTTATTTATAGAAAATTTCTTACAAATTTTTATAGAAAATTTCTTTAATTTTTTACATACAAATTCTATAGAAATTGGTATTCATTTTATTTGAATTTAATGTAAATATGGTCAGACTTTTTAAAAAAATCGGTTTCAATACCAATGTACATAGATATTTAGATTTAAATTAGCTTAGAAAACCATCACTAACAGAATGATGGTAATAGACATTATTGGATTTCCCCTCTCATTCAAAATAAAAAAACACACACACGTTAAATAATATTCAATCACATTTATGACGTGTTTGTTTTTTTTTCAAATAATAATCGTCATCATCAGAAGCTGCAATATTTTTAAAATAATGTTCCTTTTTGATATGGGGGTGGAATACATATGTTGAAAAAAGTTAATTGTGTATGAAATTTTGGGTTTAATGCCCATTACTTATACTCGTATACCGAACATATTTACACTTGAATTCATTTTAGATTCTCTTAAATATAGGGGAGGCGATACGACAATTTTTCACGTAATATTTAACACAAGTACTCTTTAGGTAATTGCCTACAATTGACCTATTGCAAGATTGAAATCGATATTTTGCATGATTTATTTCTGTTTTTTTTTTGCTCTCCCATAAAAATATATTGTTGCAAGATTGACTCAATTAAAAACACATTAAATTATAGTTTCCAAAAATCGAAAAATTTATACCAGCTTTTTGTATACGTTTTCATAAATTGATTTAGTTTGAAGGTTCATTTTTTTATTGAATAATGATTTTGTTTTTTTTTAATGTAATAACAATATTTCAAGTGGAATTTTCCCTTTCAATGGGTTTGAACAGCAGCGTAGTTGATGAAATTTCATGGGAGGGAATTTTTCATCATGCATAATTTTATTTTATTTTTCTTAGAAATTTTTTAAAACAAATTGCAGGAGGTATTTTGTAAATAATAAGCATAATAAAGTCAAGTAGATTTTCTATAAATTTCTATAAAAATTTTTTGGGAAATGTTCGGTAAATAAAATAAACAGAGATTGCTCTTACTTGAAAGTAATTCCTATATGTAAATTTGCAATAACTTTCGTATAAGTAGAAGTAATGACAAGTGGATCGCAGACCTAAAACAACATTACTGAATCTGAGGAGTTGACTAACCCCCAACGAAAGGCGTCATGCATTGGTTGATGTTGGATTTCAAGGTCGTTTTATTTTTCACTTGACTATTCAAAATACCTTCCTTCACTTTGAAGGAACTCCACAGTGAGAAAACCATAAAATAACAGATTTTTTTGGAAAATTTCCAGATTATTTCTACGACTTTTATATAAACAAAAAATCCAAGCTATTTTCTATAACCAAAAATTTCTAATAAATTTTCTTTTAATATAGAACTTATAAGGATTTTTTTATAAATTAAAATATCTAAGAAATTTTGTAAAAAATAAAAATATCAAAAAAAATTACAAAAAAATAAAAAAATATATTTTCTATAAATAAATATATATTTTAAAAATTTCTATAAACATTTTTTTAAAAGAAGTTTTCTATAAATAAAGGTTTTGAAGACATTTCAATAAATAAACAATTACTAAGATATTTTCTATGAATAAACCATTTCTTAGAATTTTTCCACAAAAAATAAATAAAAAAATTTCTAAGTAATTTTCCAAAAATAACAAATTTCTAAGTAATTTTCTATAAATAAAAAATTTCCGAAATGTTCTATAAATAAACAATTTCTATTATTTTTTATAAAACAATTACTTAGAATTATTTTCTAAGCTCTCTACAAAAAAAACATTTTAAGAAATTTCCTATAAATAAACAATTTTAGGAAATTTTTTACAACTAAAAAAAAATGTAAGACATTTTCTGTAAATAAACAATTTTTAGAAATTTTCTATAAATAATAAATTTTAATGAATTTTCTATATATAAAACTTATACGGATTTTATTTATAACTTATTTACTGTAATTAAATGTGTCAAAGAACTACTCAAAAAGTGTTCTATAAATAAAAAACTTTTTATAAAAATGCTAGAAGATTTTTGATAAATAATAAAAAAAATTTAAAGGAGATTTTCTATATATAAAATATTTCTGGGAAATGTTCCATAAATAATATAAACAGTTTTTCTACAAATAGAATTATGGGGAACTTTCCATATAATTTCTATAAAGAAAAACAAAAAAAAGTTTAAAAAATTCTAAGACATTTTCTATGAATAAAGAGTTTTATTTTCTGTAAATAAACAATTTATAGAAATTTTCTATAAATAAAAAATGCTTATAAATTTTATATAAGTATAAAACTCAAAGGGATTTTTGATAAATATAAAATCTTAAAAAATTTTGTATAAATAAAAATGTCATCATTGTTTTTGTTTTTTGTTATTCGATCTGTTGTGAATTTTCATAGTTTTGTTTTTGACTATTGAGTTCGAGATCGTTGTTTTTGTTTTCTGTTAAACAGAAAAACAAACCTTCTTTAAATAAAAAGAATAAGAAATGTGTGAAATGTATTAAGGGTGGTCACTGGTTGGTGGACGATATCGTTTCGGAAGCTACCAAGCAACCTCATCGGCACCTTGGACAAAATACCCTGTCAATAATTGGCACACAAAAAACAAAACAAGAAGTGTGGGGATGTATTAAGGTTGAGAAATACTGTCTGCAATGTTTTGGAGATATGGGACTTAGAAGCCAGTTCTCAATTATTTCATATTGAGCTGCTCTCATATTGTGCCAATTATTGACAGGGTATTTTGTCCAAGGTGCCGATGAGGTTGCTTGGTAGCTTCCGAAACGATATCGTCCACCAACCAGTGACCACCCTTAATACATTTCACACATTTCTTATTCTTCTTATTTAAAGAAGGTTTGTTTTTCTGTTTAACAGAAAACAAAAACAACGATCTCGAACTCAATAGTCAAAAACAAAACTATAAAAATGTCAATGAAAAATTCTTAAAAAATGTTATAATAAAAAAGTTATTTTCCATAAACATTTTTTTGGAAAAATTTCTATAAAAAAATTCGAAGAAATAAAAAAATAAAACTAAATTTGTAAGAAATTTTCAAAAAAATATTTCTAAGAAATTTTTTATTTATAAATTTCTTATATGTATTTATAATTTTCTGTAAATAAAAAATTCCAATAAATTGTATACAAAAACAATTCTAAGAACTTTTCTATAAAAAAAATTCTAAGCAATTTTCTTTAAATTAATAATTTTTAGGAAATTTCCTATTGATAAATAAAAATAAAAAAAATGTCTATAAATATAAAATTTATAAGATTTTTTTTATAAATAAAAATCTCTAAAACTTTTGTATAAATAAAAAAAGTTCAAAGAAATGTTCTGTAAATAAAAGTGTCAAATAAAAAATTCTAAAAATGTTCTATAAATAAAAACATTTAATACAAAAAATGCTAGAATCTTTGCAGATAAATAATAAAAATGAAAAGTCATGTTCAAAAAATAAAATAGAAAGTTACCTACAAATTGAGTTTTTGGAAATTTTCCATATCAATCATATCCATAAATAAAAGGACTAGGATAAAAAAATTCTAAGGTATTTTCTATAAATAAACAATTTTTAGGAATTTGCTATAAATAAAAATTCTAATAAATTTTCTATAAATATAAAACGTATACGTATATACAAATAAAAATGTCAAAGACAAATTTTAACAAATTTCTATAAATAAAAAAGTTATTTTCTATAAATAAACATTTTTTGGGAAATTTTCTATAAATATTTTTTTAAGAAATTTTCTGTAAATAAAGGAGTTTTCCAAAAGTAACAAAATTTCTAAGCAATTTTTCTATAAACAATTTTTTTAATAAATATTTTATAAAAAATGTATTGTCTGTATGTCTTCTTATTTTCTATAAATATTTTTTACGAATTTTTCATAAAGATTTTTTGTTAAGCAATCTTTTATAAACACGCAATTTAAGAAAGTTTTCTATAAATATAAAATCGCTAAGAAATTTTCTATAAATAAAAATATAAGAATTTTTCTATAAATACAAAGTTCATAGACATTTTCTAATTTAATTTCAGTTGAAACAATGCTGTGTTAGCAAAAAGTCGTTTGTTTTGTTTAAATTGAAAATCCCTGAAGATGATTGTCAGAGACGATAGAAATATCGGAAATAAATACAAATAAAACATAATACAAACAACACCATCAGTTTTAGTTTTTAATATATATATGACCTCGAGCCAAACAAAATTTAAAAAAAAAAACATTTTAAAAGTTTAGATAATTTCTATTAAAAAAAGTGTTTCTACTTACATCAAAAAATTTCTAAAAAATCAAATATATCAAATTTGTTTAAAATTGTTTTCCATTATAAAAATTTAACGAAATTTTCTGTACATATAAAATTTCTAAGAAATCTACAAAAAAATATAAAATTTCTAAAATGTTATATGCGTTTGTTTTTATTTCGGTCTTTAAATCGTTACTGATTTGTCACTAGGCTATTCTCCTGGCTTTATACCATTTTTGCCTCATAATATTATAGAATGGAAAGTTTTATAAAAAAACGGTGAAGCAAATACAATTACTTGACAGCTCAGCTCCTCGTATAGCTATTTCATGGATGCTACACCAATCAATCAGCGAGCTTTAGCTGTGATTATTCGGTCAAAACTCAGTACAGTCGGTCGGTGCAAATACGATTACTTGACGTGATTTTTTCGAGTTGATATAATTCTTATTCGTTTGGAAGAAGCTATCCCTCTTCGAGCAGGAGTTTTGACCGAATAATCACAGGTAAAGCGCGCTGATTGATTGGTGTAGTAGCCATGAAATAGCTATACGAGAAGCTGAGCTTGCAAGTACTTAATTGTATTTGCCTCACCGTTTTTTTTAACCATTGTATTTTATAATATTAAAGAGGAAAAATGGTCTGCAGCAAGGAAGGAGCATATACATACTAGTGACAAATCAATTTCTAAAAATTTTTCAATAAATATATACTTATATGAAATTTTTATAAATAACAAAAAAAAACTCTATAAACAAAAAATTAAAAAAATTCTATTAATGAAGTTATTGATATAACTTCATACTATAATAAAGGAATAATTAACAAATTTCTAAAAATAAAAAAATTCAAAACAATTTTGTGGAAAAGTTCCTGTAAATATAAAATTTCTACATAATTTTCTATGAATATAAAATTTATAACAAAAATCTATAAATATATAAATTCTAAAAAGATCTCCTATAAATTTTAAATTGCAAAAAAATTTCTATAAATGTTAAACATTTTAAATTGCAATAATTTAAAAATAAGTCCTAAGATATTTTTTATAAAAACGTCCTAAGAATTTTCTATAAAAAATTCCGTAATTTTAAGCAAATAAAAAAAATCGTCGAGATTTTCTATATTTAAAAAAATTCTTGCAAATTTTCGGTAAATGAAACATATTTTTTAAAAGTGAATATAATTTATATTTAAATAATTTTTAAGAGATTTTCTACAAATATTTTTAAGGAAATTTCTAAAAACACAATTTTTTTAGAAATGTTCTATAAATATGAGCTCTGTAGGAAATTTTTTAAAAATATAAAATTGTTAAGAAATTTTTCATAAATATGAAACATAAAATGTTTGACATTTATATAAAATGATTGACATTTTTGTAAATATATTTTTTAAAATAAAATCTTTAATAATTTTCTATAAATAAAAAATATCCTAGAAATTTGTTCATAAATAAAGAGTTCTAAAAAAATTCTATAAATCAGCAATGTCTAACAAATTTTCTATAAATATAAAATCTCTAAGAAATGTTTAACAAATACAAATTTGAAAACAATTTCTATGAATAAACAAATTCTAATAAAAAATGTTTCTAAGAATTTCAGAGTTTTTGGCAACATAAAATTTTAACGAAATTTTCTGAAAATATAACATATCTAAGAACATGTTCTATAAAATTAAATATAAAAAAAAATTTTGAAATAAAAAATAATTTTTTTGCAAATTTTTCCAAACATTTCCGTTTGTGTGCCCCTCTGTGGCTGCAATATCGTGTTTCAAGTCATGAATCGTCTCTGGATGTTTGGCGTAGCACTTATCCTTAACGGCTTCCCACAAAAAATAGTCCAACGGAGTCAAATCGATGCGTTAGATGGGCCACCCGTTATAAATATGAACTCTGCAGAAAATTCTCTATAAAAATAAAATTGTTTAGAAATTTGTTCTTAAATATAAAATCTGCTAAGAAGTTTCTATAAATATTACATTATTAAGAAATTTTGTTATATATATTTTTTTTAAATAAAATCTTTAAGAAATTTTCTATAAATAAAAAATTCTAAAAAAAATGCTATAAATGAAAAATGCCAAACAATTTTTTTATAAATATAAACTCTAAAAATTTTTAATAAATAAAAATTTCAAAATAATTTCTATGAATAAAAAAAATTCTATTAAAAAATATCTAAAAAATTTTCTAAGAATTTAAGACTTTTTGTTAAAAGAGTTTTTGTTAACATAACATTTTAACGAAGTTTTCTGTACATATCTAAGAAAATGTTCTATAAAATCAAATATACAAACAAAAAAATTGAAGTAAAAAAATTTTGTGGAAAAAATATAATTTTTTATAAATAAAATTTCTTGCCAATTTTTCAATACATTTTCTATTGTGTGGCCCTCTGTGGCTGGTTTCACGTCATGAATGTTCTCTGGATGTTTTGCTCAAAAAAAAAAAAAATAGTCCAACGGAGTCAAATCTATGCGTTAACTGGGCCACCCGTTATAAATATAAACTCTATAGGAAATTTTCTATAAATATTAAATTGTTTAGAAATTTTTCATAAATATAAAATCTCGTAAGAATTTTCTATAAATATAAAATAATTAAGACATTTTTTAAACATATATTGTTTTTAAATAAAATCTTTAAAAACATTTCTATAAATTTTCGATACATAAAAAAATTCTAACAAAATTTTCTATAAATATAAAGTCCCCAAGAAATGTTTAATAAATAAAAATTTCAAAATAATTTATATGGATAAAAAAATTCTATTACAAATATCTACAAATGTTTGTAAGAATTTTTCTATATTTCAAATTTGTTTAAGAGTTTTTGCCAACATAAAAATGTAACGAAATTTTCGGTACATACTCGTATAAATATCTAACAAAAATTTTCTATAACAACAAATATTTAAAAAAAAATTCTATGAATTAAAAAAAAATTAAAAATATAAAATCTTTAATAAATGTGTTAAATATAAATATAAATAAAAGGTTCTGTTAATAAAAAAACCAAAGAAATGTTTTATAAATAAAAAAAAAATTCTACACAATAAATTCTAAAAATAAAAAATCTAATAAATTTTCTATAACAAATTTCCTGTAAATATTTTTTTTAAAAAAATTTTTTTATTAATAAAAAATGCCTAAGAAATGTTCTATAAATAAAAAATGGAATAGAAAGATTCTAAACAATAAATTCTATAAATAAAAAATCTAAGGAATTTTCTAAAACAAAATTTTCTGTAAATATTTTTTAAAATTTTTTATAACTAAAAATAATGCCAAAGAAATTGTCTATAAATAATTAAAGGAACAGAAATATGTTAAACAATTAATTCTATAAAAAAATATACAAAATTTCCTGTAAATATTTGTTTTAGAGAATTTCTTTTATAAATAAAAACTTTCTGAAATTAGTTAATATTAATTATACGTCACCCCATATGGGGCTTTTTGTTTAAATTTTTAATTTTTTCATTCAATACAGTATTTTTAAATTCGTCCTAGAATTATTTATTTTTACAATTTGAATGGCTAAGTAATAATTTCCAAGAAGCCGAAGTTTAGTTGGCTATACATAAGTAGGAATTGTAAAATTCCTGGTATTTATAGGATACCTTAATCCCTTAATTTTGTCCCCTCCCAATCTACATTTAGTGACGCCCTTGGCCCATTTTCTTTTTATATTATTATTCATGTCAATCTCGTTGATCGTAATTATGATTTATGGCTATCATATATAGTAGTCCACCCGTCCATCCATCCACTCTCGTGTTATGTTTTGTGAAAGTTTTCCATTGACAAATCTACCACTTTTTGTTGATATTGTTTGTTTTCTCCCCTTTTATAGTAATTGGATTTGAATGGATAGCCACATTCAGCTGTAGACACTGAACTGGACTGTGAGAGAGTGAGTGTCAAAGAGAATGAGTAGAACCCTAACTACACGCATTAAAGGTCAATTTGTCATATCATTTATAATTTATTGTAACGCATCAAGAGTCTTCCTCCTATTGCGCGAACTCGACCGAATATGATTGGCAATCATGGATGGATGGATGGTTGAGGAAGACCCTCCACACATTCATCTTTGACTCTGACCAAGTCATTGTCAATGATGCTTGGTCGGGTCTCATGTCTCTCTCGCGTGAAAGGTGTTATTGACTTTTGGGGTTAACACTTAATAGAGTCATAAAGGAGAACAATTTTTGTAATTTATTTATTTGTGATGGAACAAAAAATATATAAATTGAGCCAATAAAAACTATTTTCAATTAACAGCCCCACTTGGCGATGTAAAAAGTGCGTGTTAATCTTTATTGGGCGACAATAAGAACAATAGCTTAGATGAGAGATTTTATAATGTACCTAGTTGTTTAATGGGTATTATTAGGTTATTTCGTAAATAAGCAAAGAAGTGACAATAATTAATTATTCCTACTTGATTAAACATTTATAATTTTCAGCTTTAATTGGTTTTAATTAGCCTTTAATAGGTGTGGTGTTTTCTCCATCTATCGTTGAATTAATATCAATCTTACGCAGCCTAATTCTCAACCATAATACAGTACAGCATTTTTCAGCTCATTGATTTGGTACTCAATTCTGAGAACTGGACGTGAAAGTAGCCTCAAAAATATGAACTTCTGCATCATTCGTTTAGTCAAATTGGCTCAATTAATAATTTAATGGCCATACGATTTTTTTTTGCTCATGGTGAATTTTTGCACATTTTTTCTCGGTATACCGTACGGAATATCTCTTATGTGTCTGAAGGAAAGTTGTACATATTGAATAGGAGAAAAAAACCAAACCTACCAAAAAAAAGTGCATCCAGTGCCTTAAAAATTGCAAAGATTCCAACAAAGTCATAAAATATCAGTCAGTAAAATATTGAAAAATATACCTATACATATCCAACTATACGTTGGTTCAGATTCCAGCGTTTTCCTATTGCCCTTTTACAGGTATATATCGCTATCACAGAGTTTTTTACTCTTTCCAGAATGTTGGGTTTGACGTTTAACTGCCTGTCTAGTCAGCAGGTGCAACAGTTGGTACTTTATATCTCCTGCTTAAAAGAACTAATCCTGACTTGGTCTGTTTCATACCAAGACCATTACGCTGTTTCAGACCCCCAGAGTTTTCCTATAGCCTTTTATAGGAATATAGCGCTACCACAACCTTTTTTGCTCTTTCCAGAATGTTGGATGTGAAGATTAATTTCCTGTCTAGTGAAATACTTAAGTATCTGGCGCTTTCAGATAAGGGAATTC
Source organism: Eudasyphora cyanicolor (assembly GCA_963930755.1). Classification (NCBI taxonomy): domain Eukaryota; kingdom Metazoa; phylum Arthropoda; class Insecta; order Diptera; family Muscidae; genus Eudasyphora; species Eudasyphora cyanicolor. The sequence goes on from OZ005737.1 coordinate 9,646,007, forward strand.
CAGGAGACAGGAACAACACTTGGTACTTTATATCTCCTGCTTAAAAGAACAAGTTCTGTCTTAGTCGGGTTCCCACCAAGGCCATTATCGGAAGCCCATCTTGCGGCTGTATGAAGTATCTACGGTAGGATATATCGAAGAGTACTCGGAAACTTCCCTCTGACCATCATCTGTTTAGGAAATACCTCTTCTCCGGAGAAATCATTGTCCTTCTGACTATTGCAGCATGTCCAATAAACTATACGCGGTTCAGATTCCCAGCGTTTTCCTATAGCCCTTTTATAGGTACACAGAGCCTTTCGGGTCTTTCCAAAATTTTGATTTTCAGAGAAGGGAATTTTCAATATCCTACAAAGCACATGTCCAATAGTTTGTACCATATATCTTATGCTGAAATGAACTAGTTCTGTCTTGGTCGGGTTTACACCGAAAGAATCGGAAGTTTATCTTGCGTTTGTAAGAAGGGCCTGCTGTAGAATGTATCTAAGAGTTGTCGAAAACTTCCATCTAACCATCATCTGCATATGAAATAACTCTTCTCCAGAGAAATCATTGCGGATCTGCCTAGCGTTTTCCTATAGCCCTTTTACATGTATACAGCGCCTTTTTATATGTATATAGCCATCTTGCGATTGTATGAAGGACCTGCTGATGTTTCTAAGACACGCCATCTTGACAATAAGCTTCTTCAGAGAATGCAGAATATTGTGCAGTGACAGATTCCCTAGCAGATGAGACAGAGCGAACCCTTGGGGCATTCCCCTGCTGACAAACCTATGGTTATGAATAACCTTCGATGTTTGTCAAGCCATAACATTAGAGGCTTTTTGAAGGCCCCTCTATATCTATCAGGGCTGTTTCGCCGGATTTTCCCTTGCTGTGGGCATGCTGTTAGCATGCAGGATTTATGTTACGAAATCTATGGAGGTCTGTTGACCCTATTGTAGCTGGAATGCGTCTTTTAATCAGAAAGCTATAAATTAACTCTTGGATATTGCTATCAATCCCCCGGGTTGCTAGAGTCGTAACTATAGCGGCTGGATTTATGCTGTATTCAATTTTTATCCTAAGGTAACTATCGATTTATTTCTCAGTAGAAATCTAGATAGACTAATCGGCCGACTAATCCTTAGCTTCTGTAGGGGTTGGCTTTCCCGCTTTTCGGACGAAAATAACCTTCGTTCCTCTTCATTGTGATGGACTGGTTGATACACCAAGTATTGTGCTCTCAATTCAATTCAATTGTTCTTGTAACAGGTTGACTGTTTCCGTTTGTCTTTCGCTGGAAGATGTAGATGTGGATGGATTGAACGTCAATACAGTGGATGTGAGACTGGGAAGTTGGAGAAATAGTGTAACTTCCACAGGTCTAGTCCATAGGTCTTCCGATAGCAGGTCGGTAGGCATATTGGACATGAGAAGAGGTGAGCGGTGTCAGAAGGCCTTGATGAAAAGATGTATAGGTGTAGGCAACTCCTTCGATGATCCTATAACGGTAGGTATTCATGTTTGGACTCTAGCCAGAACGTAATTGTGTCGGTATTGTTCTGCTATGTCTAGCTAGGAGTCTTTCATTGTCAGAAATCACGGGTAGGTGTTGATTAAGGATCCAGCGCCACTTATAGCCGTTGGCTGGCGATACCGCCTCAGTGTGCAACTGTTTCAGCGCTTCATCGATTGACAAACAGTCAACGTCAAATGGTATGAAGTCCTGGATGTCTGTGCTGTAGCGTCTGGAGTTCTTCAGGACGAAGGGGTGGATCCTACATCAATATACGATGGTTGGAATGGTGCGGCTGATGACATGCCAGCAGAACCTGTCTGGTCAGCAACACGTTATTTTGTTCGACTGACAGTGTCCTGCTCTTCTCATGTAGATGATCCACATCCGCGATTCTGAGTGCCCTATTTTGTATCCTTTGGGGACCTCGCCACTGAGCATCGCTTAGAAATGATGTCCAAACTGTGGCAGCGTAGTTGAGGACGGAGCGACTGATTGCTTTGTATGTTGTGAGAACGTTTCCTTTTCCTTGCCTCAAGTGGAACCTGCAAGGGCTTGCAAGACTTTATTTCTAGTTGGACTTTTTTCCGATGTAACTTGCGTGTTTGGAGAAGCTAAGGAGATTATCACAATACCACAAACACACTTAGCATCCTCACTGGAGTCATCACAGGGCACTGCGTAATAGGCAATATGGCTGCACGCATGAAGCTTCCTTGCGAAGACTTCTGTAGAAACTGATTGGATGAAGAAGAGGAGGAGTCAGTACAGCACCTATGCTCATGCAAAGGACTGCAAGAGTACCATTTGGCCTTTTTAGGGCACAGGCTCTTCAAAAAAACATAGATGACCTAGCAGATGCACCGCTCAAACCCCTTCTCAATTTCATCAGAAAATCTCTCTGGTTTAGTAAAGCCACAAAGACAAACGAAAACACGAGCCACTAGATCTTCTCTCCCTCTTCCTAAATCTTCTCTCCCTCTTCCTAGTCTGTCAACCTCCAACTATTTCTTCTATTCTTCGTCGATGTTGACCAAAGAATTCTAGATTCGGTTACAATCTCTTTGAATTATTTAATCCCTCTTTAGAGTTGCCCCAGCCATTCTTCAAAAACTAGCATCTTTATTGATGCACCCAATAGTCCCAGATGTTTAGGCTAACATTTTCCGTAACCTTGAGGCTTCGGATGAGCTTTCTACGCCATTGCAGAAATCTTTCCAGAATATATTTTGAGCCTTTCTTTTCAACTCTCTTTTGTACTGCTTGAGTTGTTACTTATAGAGTAGTTGCCCCAGTCCTGTGGAGCTATTGTGGCCTTTGCTTGGTTAAAGAGATAAAGAATATCGCTTACATTCTCAGAGACAGAAGGTCACATAGAATCTCTCGTTTTCTCTTTTACTCGTAGCGAAGGTAGGCTCATGCCCTATGTTACAAATCACAAGAATACTGCCTATAATATATTAAATCACCCCTTTCGTTGATATCGGTACTTCCCCGCTTATGATAATGTGCATTGACATCACTGCACACGATCAGGTCGTTATTATTTTCATTTGCCGCTCCCACCAGTGTTTTTAGTGCACATGGTGGCGCCTCAGTGTCATGTGCCACGTAAAGCCAAACAAATATGGGAGTGTTCTAACTCCAGGCAGCCAACTGATATTCTGTCCTTGCTACTGAAAGCAGGAAGATGACAAATATCTCTGCGTCTTCCATTTCCTGATTTTAATTCAACAGTGTGGCAATATTTTACTAACTAATAAATTCATTTTATTTTCCATTTAATAGTTTATAGTCTTATCTATCATTTGTTATCTAAATTTCTTTTCTAGCTTAATTAGCCCTCAATATATTTCTAGTTTTTCCCAACTATCTTTTAATTAATATCAATCATACATCAATCACCACTTGTAGAGATTTATGTATATGTTGGCCACAATCATAAATATCCAATGCTATAGAGAATTTAAGCATAAATTACTAGACTCGAGCGCAGAATTATGCATTCATTGATGAGACCATTTGATGAGAATCTTATTCCCACATCACCTGATTTTCACATAGAATCTTCATTTAGCACAACTGTGCGCATGGGAAAAGTTCAATGTTTTAAGGTCAATTTTAAATAAATGTGACAGTTTACTTGCCGCACAAATTGAAGACATTTGGTGCCACAGGCAACAGACGAAGAGACGACAGCAGAGATGACTGATACAGCATCTCTGAAGACAGGCAGACACACGTATGTGAAATGCTACGATTTATGATTCCACAATGCTGAGGTCTTCGCCACCATGTGCCAGTTTTGTGGGAATTAAATTAAATCTTTAAATTGAATAACTTTGTTTCCAGGTCGCGAATTAAATAACAGTTTTATCAGTTTTTTCAGTTTTTTTTAATTTATCCGATTATTGGATTGTAAATTGCAAAACGTGTGTTTTCCAACGGATATTCTTAAAATGTTTTTTTTTTGTTGTTGTTGTTGTTGTTTTAATTAACAGTCAATATTTTACACATTCAGGTGTCACATGATTGTTATTCACTTCCCCATCCCCATTTCGACCCTCCGCCTTCTCCGGTCATATGCTACAATTATGCGTATGTCCGAGTATATTTTTTTGTTTCTGTTAACATTTTACATTCCATTAAAGTGGCATATTTTAATGAATTATAATTTTTATTTTCACTTCTGCCATGTCACGCATTTTTCATAAAATACAATCGAAGAAAAAAGTTGATTCAATAGAGAATGAAAAAAGAAAAATACAATGAAGTAACAAAGCATTTATGATTGTAGCAATAATTTATTTAGTTAGATGGGGTGGCGTATGATTGATATTAATTAAGAGGTATTTGGGAAAAAGGGTTGAATATATTGGTGACTATATTAGATAGAAAGGCGGTAAGGCTAGAGCTTGTAAAATTCGAAAAGTTATGGATGAATTGTTCGACGGTTTTTGTAATAGACATGGAAAATATTATACATAATTGGATTCAATAATATTTTGCAAAAAAACGTCACTCCGATCATCAAAATTGTGGATTCAATATAATAATTCAATAAAAGATTCAAATTAATAATTTCTATAAAATTACACAGTACAACACATGACTTTGGGACCCTATTCTGAGAAATGGACGTGAAAGTCGCCCAAAAAAATAAGAACTTATCCATCATTCGTTTGGTCAAGTTGTCTCAATTAATAATTTAATGGACATACGAATTGTTTTGCTCAACGTGGATTTTTAGCACTTTTTCAATATATTAATATACCGTACGGACTATCTCTTTTGTGTCAGAAGCAAAGTTATAGATATTGAATAGGAGAAAAAAATGCGGAACAAACCTACCCGAAAAAAGTGCATCCAGTGACTTAAAAATCGCAAAATTGCCCACAAAGTCATAAAATGACTGTCAGTAAAATATTAAAAAATACGTATACGAGTACGTATACATAATACGTATACGTATAAAACAGAACATTATAAAACATAACAGAACCGCCCATGTGATGGCAATCGCATTTCGCATAAAATTGGCGACTGTGACTTCAAGTCGCAAAATGCATGTTCTGAATTCTTTTTTACCGCAACAATTTGGATTTATTAAAATAAAATTATTAATTGCAGTGATAAATAACTACATCCTTGTGTGAATTTTATTAAAATTTAATTTCGAAGACCATTAAAATTGAAGGGGAAATTTTTGCGTTTTGCGATTCGAACTCACGCGATTCTCATCACATGGGCGAACATTTTCCCGATTTTTAAGGCACTTGACGTACTATCACCTGAATATTCCATGCTTTTTAGTTTCGTTGAAACTTCTTTTATCATGAAAAATATTCAAAATTGCATTTCTCTAAAAAAATGCGTTGAAATTTTATCTTTTCATCAAAATTGCTTTCATTTATGTAGAAAATACTTTTTTTTAAATTTCGTCGAAATAAAATTTTTCATTACAAATCGTTTGACATTGCAATTACGTTGAAATTGCATTTTTTCTAGAAGATTTTGTTAAAATTGCTTTTTTTTGAAAACTTTTTTTTTATCAAAATTGCATTTTTTTATAAAAATTTTCACAAATTGGCGGAATGAATATTTTATTTTGAAAATTTTGTCGAAAATTTCGTCAAAAATTTAATACTAATATACTACGAAATTTCTCTAAAAACGTTCTTTACAATTCAATTTTTCTAAAAAAAATTGTTAGAAAAATTCATCTAAATTACATTTTTCTTAAAAAATTTGTTGAAATTGTTTAAAAAAAAATTCGATGAACCTGTATTTTTTTAGAAGAATTGTTGAAATTAAAAAATAAAAAATAAAAAATTTCGTTGAAATTGTATTTTTTTAGAGAATATTTAAATATTTTTAAATTTCGTGAACAATTTCTTTGAGATTTAAAATTTTTTCTAGAAATTTAGTTTTATTTTAAATTTCGTCGAAATATATTTTTTTTATGCAAATTTCTTTGAAAATCCATTCCTTTAAAAAATTGCGTTGAAATTTAATTTTTTTTAGAAAATTTCTGTGAAAATGAGTTGAAACTTTAATTTTTGTAGGAAATTTTATATTTTTTTATATTTTGTAGAAATTAATTTTTTTTTAAAAAATTTCTTTGAAATTGCCTTTCTCAAAAAATTTCGTTGAAATTACATTTTTTTAAATTCCATCAAAATTTAATTTTTCTAGAAAGTTTCGTTGAAATTGTATTTTTCTACAAAAATTTGTCGAAGTTGTATTATTCTGTAAAATTTTTTTGAAATTGCATTTTTCTAGAGAACTCGTTGAAATTGAATTTTTTCTAGAAAATTTTGTTTGAATTTTTTTTAAATTGAATTTTTCAAGAAAATTTCATTATAATCGAATTATTTTTTTAGTTATGTAGAATATTTCCCTTTTCACTAAAAATTTCATTGAAATGAAAGTTATCTAAAAAATTTTGTTAAAATTGTTTTTTTATAGAAAAATTCATCTAAATTAAATTTTTCTACAAAATGTTGAAAAAAAATATTTTTTAAAAATTTCCTTGAGCTCGTATTTTTTTTAGAAGAGTAGTTGTTTGAATTTTGTCAAAAATTTCTTTGAGATTTAAATTTTTTCTAGAAATTTAATTATATTTTAAATTTCGTCGAAATATAATTAATCATGCAAATTTCTTTGAAATTGCATTTCTCTAAAAAAATGCATTGAAATATCATTGCTCTAGAAAATTTCTACGAAATTGCGTGGAAATTGTAATTCTTCTGGAAAACTATATATATTTTTATATATTGTGGAAATTTATTTTTTTTATAAAAATTTCTTTGAAATTGTCATTCTCTAAAAATTTCGTTGAAATTATTTTTTTAATTCCATTAAAATTTAATTTTTCTAGAAAATTCCGTTGAAGTTGTATTTTCTATTCTATAAAATTGTGTTGAAATTCTCTAGAAACTACGTTGGAATTGCAATTTTTCTAGAGAAGTTAGGTAAAAATTTTTTTCTTGAAAACATTTTTTTTTATCAAAAATTCATTTTTCTATAAAACTTCGTTGAAATTTAAATTTTATAGAAACTTTTTTTTCTATAAAAATCCGATGCTTTATTCTATAAAATTTTGTTGAAATTGCATTTTTCCAGAGAAATTGCTGAAATTGATTTTTTCTAGAAAAAATGTTCTTTTATATAAAAAATGTCGAAACAAAATGCTGTTTTATTTAAAATTACTCCAAAATTAACTTTTTCTAGAATTTAAGACAATTGGCGGAATAATTTTTTTATTGAAACTTTTGTGGAAATCAATTTGCATTTTATCGAAAATTTCTTCAAAATTATATTTTTTATACTATTTTCTACAAAATTGCACTTCCTCAATTTTTCTACAAAATTTCGTTAAAATAGTTTTTTTCATTTAAATTCAATTTTTTCTACAAAATTTTGTTGAAATTTCATTCCTTGACATTGCAATTCTCTAGAAAATTACTTTGAAATTGCAATTTTTCTAGAAAATTTTGCAAAATTTAATTTTTCAAGAAAATTTGGTTTTTTTATCAAACTTGCATTTTTCTATAAAATAACGTTGAAATGAAATATTTGTAGAAAATTCGTTTTTTAATAGAAAAAAATTTGTGTAACAAAATTTTGTTGAATTTTAATTTTTCTATAAAATTTAGTTGACAATTAATACTTCTTGAAAAATTTCATTAAAATTAAATTTTTCTAAAAAAATGGTAATTTTTTTTTCCTAAAAAAATCGTGGAAATGAAATTTTTTTGTAGAATATTCCATCAAAATTAAATTTTTCTTGAAATTTAATTTTGCTACAAAATTTTGTTAAAATTTTATTTTTCTTAGAAATGTTACAATTTTTTGAGAATATTTTCGGGTAACTCTCTTTAACCCAGTAAGGGGCCCTTAATTGGTAGTCATCTAAATTTACTTAGGTACATTTCCCTTCAGTGGCCCTTAATTCGTGCTCATCGACCTTTACTCCCGTCATCGATCTTTACAGTTTGTAGAAAAACACAAATTTCTAGAGGAACGAAATTTTGAAGAAAAATTAAAAAAGGATAGAAATGCAATTTCAAAGAAATTTTCTAGGAAAACGCATTTATTTGCTACATTACGATAAAGATATTACTGTGCACATATTTGGAATAAGAGCATTAAGTTCGTATACAATTTATAATAACTTATCTATATTTAAGGCCATAAAAGCGTACCACAAAAATCTGTGTGGCTTAAAATGATATATGATCCTGTGCGATGATGGGTGGAAGCGATAATGTCCCTGAAAGATTTGTTTCTCCTTAATAAAATAATGAAATTCAACAACTCTATAAATCCACTTTGATGCAAACTCTAGAAATCCACTAATTTAGGCAAAATTGGTAATTTATGATATTTACAAATATTTAGATATCTGGACGGGGTTGCGTATGATTAATATTTATTAAGAGGTAGTACGGAAAAAATTGCGATAAATTCAATGCCACTTAAGCTAGAAAGTTAATCTATATATCAAATGAAAGCTAACACAAAGGACTTTTTAAGAGTTACACAAATAGTAAAATGATTTCACTAATCTAGAAAATTATACGCGAGAAAATAAACTAAGAGTTCTGATATTCTTTAGAGCTTAGGCGGTAAATGGTACAAATTTTCAATTCAAGTATTTTAAAAGTTGTACAATTCAACCACTTCGTTCATTTAGGACAGATGCTTTTATGTTAAAAATTAATGCCGGCAAAATATCTACAAAAAATAAAATTACTTGCTTTCTATCACTGTATAGAAGCATGTTGGTCTTGAGCCGAGAGAGTATCTCAGTTTAAATCATAACGATTACAGACCGAATAAAACGGGCAACCGACAAAAAATTAAACTTTCACTATTTTAAGTCCTGAGATTTGAGTATTTTTTTTCTTGGCCAAATCATGAACTCGATTTTATTTATTTTTTCCTCGAGATAATTGAATTGATTCATTTAAGCCAAACACGAGCAGAACATACGGAAAACGTTAAAAATTGTCATGCAAAATGTATGAATGTAAATATTTTTGTTAAAATGTATACGCAAATACATTAAAATTTGTATTTATACAAATAAATGTAAACATGGTAATGTGGAAACGATGAATCCCATAAAAATGTGTGCGTTTTATATACATTAAACAGTAGTTTTAAATTTGAGAACACAATAACATGTTATTCTTATCAATTTGAAAACAAAATAAGATTTGAGGAATAATATCGTATAGACGGTATCTTTGAAATATTTTGCAAGGATTTAAAAATAAATAATATTTTTAAGAGATTGTTCAGAATAATCTTCAAATTGTTTTCTTTTATTTTAAAATAGATTATTTTAGCAATTTTGATTTGATATATGAATATGTGACTGATCTGAGTTACATAAATCGAGATTTTGCTTTGCATTAACACCACTTATACCTTAGCTTTAATTTGTTATATAAATTAATGTTATAGTCATATTAAACATAAGTTTATATTAGGTTTTCTTCAATTACTTTTTAATTAATATAAATCATACGCTACCTCATACAGATACTTATACTTTTGCCACTACCAGACAAAATGGGGGTTGCGTATGATTTATATTAATTATGATACACTTGGCAAAAACTTAAGATATTTGGTATACTACATAAACGGGATAAATAAGCCGTATATCAAATGAAACCGCGTAAATGAGAAAATACGAGGCAAGGAAACGAAACAATAATTCATATATTATTTTTAGAGTTACAGCGGTATATAGTAGGAAATTGGTTCTTGGATTTTCATCAAAATAAATTTTAAGCTGATTCTGCAAAACTGTGAAAAAATAAGTTTCAAACCGTATACATTTTATTACCATCAGAATACACCAAAGATCCGAAAAATGTACCACAAAAATGAGTGCAGAATTTTGTGTAAAAAAGCCAAACCATCAATGTTTTAATAAATATTCAAGGTTTTAATTTTTTAATAAAACTAGAGATATTACTCAATATATTTCTAGAGTAAATTGTGTAATTGGGATTGTTTATAATAAAGGGTTTTCCAATGAGAGGCGTTGTTTTGGTATTCAAAGAAAAATGCAATTTTTTGAGATAAATGATCGGATGTTTATTTCATAATAAAGAGGAAGGTATGCCGTTAATAATGAAAAACAACATCAGCCAAATGGCACCACGACCACGCTTTCAGGACCATATCTTTATCATCAACCAAAATCGCAAATCGCAAAGTGGCTGCCCTATGTCCTCGATAGCCTCACGAATTCTATCTTTGAGTTCTTGAATCGACGCTGGGCTGTTGGCGTAGACCTTATCTTTCATGTGGCCCCAAAGGATGAAGTCGCAAGGTGTTAAATCACACGATCTCGGTGGCCAATTGTGATCACCTCTTCTAACACGGTCTGGAAACTTTTCCCGTAACAGAGCAATGGTTTCGTTGCTTGTGTGGCACGTAGCGCCGTCTTGTTGATAGTAAACGTTGTCCAGATCAATACCATCCAACTTCGACCATAAAAAACCATTAAGCATCTCTCGATAGCTTAATCCATTCACCGTAACTGTTGATCCAACCTCTTTTTCGAAAAAGTAAGGTCCAATGACCTCGCCGGACCATAAACCGCATCAAACAGTCACACGTTGATTATGGAGAGGCTTCTCAACAATAACTCTTGGGTTTTCCGAGCCCCAGATGCGAAAATTTACCTTGTTGAAGTAGCCACCGAGGTGGAACTGGGAACTTTTTCGAATTTTAATAATTACAATGCTTTGTTGAATCGTGTATCGTTCCATTTTTAGTAATGGCGTAGTTTCTACTTGTCAAATGTCAAAGAATAAAAGCTTCAAAAGCGACAGCTACCGAAATACCGGGTGATTCAAAATAACACCTCTTGTTGGAAAACGTGGTTGCGTATGATTTATATAAATAGAGACGTAGTTGAGAAAAACTGAATATATATCGAATACTGCATAGGATAGAAAGATAATTCGCATATCAATTGAAAGCTATAATAGAAGCCTTTATAATTAAATAGAAAGTTATCTCTTTATCAGTTAACAAATCTATAAAATATGATTCAGAAAACAATAACAAAAACCAAAATTTCAAATTGTATTCTTAGAGGTTAGACGATAGTTTTTTTTTTAATCGGTAGAAGTACAAATATACAGACATTGTATAATAATACGATAGAGAAAATTTATAACTTTGTAGAACTTTCTGAATTTTCGTCAAATATTTAAACTGGCTCTGGATTTTATATAAAATTACGGAAATGTGATGAGAATTAAAAATATAGCAGCTTTTTTTGTCATATTTAGTATTACGCTTTTATTTAAATGACGATCACGAATAGTTCTGCAAATATTTGGAAAATTTGTTTTCATACATATGTATATATTTTATTAGGATTACAGGGCACACAAGTATGTAAACGTGTACCACAAATGTTTATATGGGGTAATATATTTTGAGAGAGAGATAACTGACATTTGACAACGATTTTTTTTTATAGATTAATGATATCCTATATTCAGTTTCCAATACAGCAAAATATGTGGCCCATCGACTCCATAGTTTCCGTTCAAAATGTTTTTTTGTCGCTAATATCTTAGCTCATTCCACGATTTGTTTGCATCAGCTATCCTCAATATCCAATTGTCGCCTCCAAGTGTGGCTGGGGCGTCCTCTTCTTCGGCTACCTTGAGCGTTCTAATCGATAGCATTTCTGGTTATATTCTTATGGGGCCTGCGTTGTGTATTTGCAATTGTAATAATTGTAGAAATATTTGAACGGGGTTGTGTATGAATTATATTCAATGAAATAGAGTTCGGGAAAATTCAACATAATGGGCATACTACTTAAGCTAGAAGGAAAATCTATGTATCAAAAGAAAGCTAACATAATAGGGGTTTTAATCAAATATAAAACGATACGAAATTCTTCAGATTTTTTCCGAGGAATACATAAAATTTGAAAAAAATTCTTAGGAAAAAACTTATTTGTAAATTATTCTTAGTTTTTTAGCCTGAGATTTACAGGATTCGTTTTGTTTATGTATTTTATATTTTTAAATGTCAATGAAATCCGATAGATCAGTTTACAATATAGCACAATAAGTGGCTCAACGACTATATAGTTTCCGTTCAATGTGTTAAGCTAAGTTGTGTATTTACGATTGTAATAATTGTACGAATATTTGGACGGGGTTGCGTATGACTTATATTAATTAAGGTAGAGTTGTGGAAAATAAAAGATAATGGGCATACTAAGTATGCTAGAAGGATAATCTATATATCAAATGAAAGCTAACATAATAGGGGTTTTAGTCAAATATAAAACGATACGACATTCTTCAGATGTATTGCGAAAAATGAATAATATTTGAAATTTTTTTCTTAGGAAAAAATTAATTTGTAAATTATTTTTTAGTTTTTTAGCTTAAGATTTACAGATTTCGTTTTGTTTATGTATTTTATATTTTTAATACATAAACAATTTCAATATCCTAATACGAGTATTATCGTTCTACTCGACTTGATGCTTTTAACCAGTTCATTGGCAAATTACCGGAATATAATTGTATACGTGCTGCTGCTACTGATTCTACGGATGATGGCGGTGGTCTATAAAAATTCAATTAATTGTTGTGACGTAATCTGGCGTGGCATGTTAGGAGGCAAAGTTTGTGGTTTCTCCCTTCCTACAGAGAGACAGAGTATGAAAATGTGTTTTCGTCAACACGGCAATAAATTGGTAATCGGACATATGCACATTGCATGTAAATACATACGAGTTTTACACAAAATGATGCCTGAGTAAATTCTATAATCGATCATTAAAATTTATAGGCTCTTGCTTGGTGGAATTGTAGCATTGCCCTTTTGGGAAATATGCAAAATGTAGAACGCGGCTCATGTTAAAGCCAAATGACATTCAGGTGAATTGTGAGATGAGGAAATAAATACGAATACAAAATGGAAGACAGGGTGGCGAGGAAGGGAATATATTTTCAATGGAATATAATTGAATTAAAATCATAAACAAGTAAGAAAATGTCAGTCGAGTAATCTGACTAATGACTTATCATAATTCCTATCAAATGTATATTGACTAATCTGTAAGAAAAATATTTTACTTTTTTTAAATTTTTCAAAATTTTTCTTAAAACGCTGAAAAAAATCGCTTCTCTAGTATATTGTCCCAAACATATTCGGCTTGAAGCATATACATATATGTTTAGGACAATTTAAAAAAATCATTTTGAGTTGTGCCGTTTTTTTCCAAATAAGCGATATGTATTTAGCTATCTGCAACCATATTATAGTTGCAATACAACACAAATAGTTACCTTCACCAACTTTAACCAGATATATCCCCTGTATACATTTGTTTTAAATTGTTTTAAAATTAAATGCTAAATTTCCAAACTGAATAAGGCCATATTTATTTTACACAACATTGGTTTTTTTTTCGTTATCCTTAATTTATGTATTCCATAAAATCTTCCACTTCCCAAGCACAACCTGTTGGTTTTCCCCAGGAAACTTTCAGATTCTGTGAATCAACTTTAGCCTTTATTTTATTTCCTTTGCTTATGTGACTAAGGCCACCTCTTCTATGGGATTTAACAAAAAAGGACCTTTTCCTCTTAGTTACAATTTAAATCCTTTTTTATTGCCAACTGCATAAGAGTTATGTTGTTGCTCGCATGTTTAATGTTCTAAGTAATTGCAAAAGTTTTTGCACCTTTTTGCAATCCTGGAAGCAACCAGAAATGTACGTTTATTAAGCATAAATTGCAATTTATTTAAATTGTATTTGGTTGGGGTTGCAGAAAAAAAAAACGGAAAAACAAAAAAATATTTTAGCAGGAAAAAAAAACAATTCACTACACCTTCAGTTTCCACCAAAACTGAACACAAACACAGACACACCTGGCGCCAGAGAGGAGAGGGTGGTGAATAGGAGGAAACCCACATTGAAGGACATGGACTGATAGTCGCTATGGCGGAACATGTGACTGTCTCTGTTAAAGTAACGTCACATCACAGCACAGCGTCAACCCAAATAGAAGAAATGGCCCGAAAGACGCCCAGAATAACTAAATAAAGCGGAGAGCAAAAGCCAAAAGGAAACGAAAACAACAAAAAAACGAAATGAAATGAAACACAACAACGACGACGGCTGCACTTGAAAAATGCTCAACCATTAACAACTGCACTTGTTCGACGGATGGAAAGGATAACGACAACAATGCCAACAACAATGAGCACAGCAAAAGGACATCAACAATAATTGACTATTTGCACAGGTTGTCACACAAAGATCGAGGCCTCCATCCTCTAAGTGGTTGCGAGGTTCTAGTTTTATCTACACCCTCACCTAACCTGGCAAGGTAACTGTCCTACAGTGCTTCGTGTGATAGGCTAAAGTTAAGCTTTTTTTTGGAAACTAACGGTTCAAAGGAAAGAGAAAGTGTGTGATTTATGTCACAAGTGACCAACTAACCTTCCAATGGTAGGGGTACTATAACAACATGATTTTGTTGAAATAATCTCACTTCTACGAAAAGGGCTATAATTTCTACATTTATCCATATACTTTTTTTTATCCCCTCACCTTAGAGAGGAGGGTATATATCATTTGCTACGAACCAAAAGTGTAACACATCGAAGGAGTGACCTAAGACCCTAAGTATGTTCGGCGGATATCCGTTTGGGTCATTTTTAATCGAATGAGCAATGTCCGTCCGTCCGTCTGTCTGTCTGTCTGCTGGCTGGTGCTCACGATAACTCTCGAAAGGAGTAACCGATTGCCTTCAAATTTGGTATGTGGTAATATTTTCTTCTATCTCCGGCTAAGTTCGAAGATGGGCCATATTGGTCCACTCCTTCTAGTACCTCCCCCACAAAGGGTTAACATTTAGTTAAATTTTGATTATTTAATAACTTCTGTACTATTTATTTGAACCCTCTGAAATTCTACACCTAGTATTAGTTTACCTCGAGAAAAATGTGCGAAGTTGCTTTTTTTGGTATCTCCCACACAAACGGACAATTTTGAACCAAAAGTTAAGAGCTTATAACTTTATTACCAGTGCATACAAAGACATGCAATTTTGTACAGTGTAATGGTTTAATAGTACCTACAATACAGTGAAAAATGGACATTATTTCCACGCTACTTTTGGTACCTCCCACACGAATGGGCCATTTTGTACCAAAAGTTACCAGCTTATAACTTTAATACCAGTGCATACAAATACTTGCAATTTTGTACAGTGTAATGGTTTAATAGTACCTACAATACAGTGAAAAATGGACATTATTGCCACCCTCTTTTGGTACCTCCCACACAAATGGACCTGTTTGTACCAAAAGTTAACAGCTTTTAACTTTAATACCAGTGCATACAAATGCTTGAAATTTCGTACAGTGCAATACTTTTATAGTACCTAGAGTCCAGAGAAAAACGGGCGTTATTGGCCCGCCTCTTTTGGTACCTCCCACACAAATGGACCTTTTTGTATCAAAAGTTAACAGCTTTTAACTTTAATATTAGTGCATACAAATACTTGAAATTTCGTACAGTGCAATAGTTTTATAGTACCTAGGGTCTAGAGAGAAGAGGCCGTAATTGGCGCGCCCGTTTTGGTACCTCCCACACAAATGGGCCACTTTGTACCAAAAGTTACCGGCTTATAACTTTAATACCAGTGCATACAAATACTTGCAATTTTGTATAGTGTAATGCTATTATAGTACCTAGAGTCCAGAGAAAAATGACCTTTATTGGGACGCACCTTTTGGTACCTCTCACACAAATGGACCATTTTGTACTAAAAGTAAACAGCTTTTAACTTTAATACCAGTACATACTTTAGTTATTAAATGCAATTTAAATTGATAATAATTTAAATAAAACCAAAAAATAAATAAATTTACTAATATTTTTTTGAGACTCAAGGTGAGGGGATTCATTAGTCGGTTTACCCGACTGAACTTTCCTTGTTGTTAAATAGACAATTTTTTCGATTTTGTCCTTCTATTTTTTTTTGAGTTTTTTCATGCCAGCAAAAAATGTGTTTTTTAAAAAATCTAATTTTTTCTAATTTATTTAATGACAGCTACAACACTTCTGTGTCTACGTGAAGGTATATGATTTGCTTTAACTACTGTTAAAATGACGAGAATTTCTTACATTGTTAAAATTTTCCTTTTCCCATAAGGACCCCGGTTTCGCCTCTAAATACATGTTGATATAGTGTTCAGTAGGTCCCAGTTGTGTATACCCTCACTTTAGTGATGGGTATACTTCATTTGTTGTGAAAAACAGTGTAACGCTTCGAAGACCCTATGAATGTTTGTTGGAAATCCGTTCAGGATATGAACTCATTTTAGCTATGTCCATCTGCCTTTTGTCTTTTTGATAGGTTGAAATTTTCTTCTTGTTTGAGATATTAGATAATAAAAAAAACTTTGCGGAAAAATGCAGACCTATCATCAATACTTCAAACTAAGCAATCATTTAAAAATATTAATTTCATTACCTTTTCTGTTAGAACGAAGTACTGTGCAACATTACCATAAAAAACAGCACGCGAAACAATAGTTACTTTGGGCCAAGCGGCCGCCAGCAAACGCGTAATGCATCCTCACAGCAATGGCACATCGTTGTCATCGTCGTGGCCGCCTCGTAGTCGTTGTCGTCGTCGTCAGATGTTTTGTTTCTATTTACTCTCTGGGTAACGACGTTAAAGTCAAAGCCATCGTTAATCTATATAAACATAACCCACCTCACCAAAGAAACACACACACAGAGAGACTCATATCCCTAGATAAATACACACAGTCATAGACGCATAAAAACGAAAAAGCGAACGAGTATATGAGGATGTACTCATAGACTGTGCTATGCAGCCTCCTGGTTATCCTTTACGTGCGTTGCGTTGCCAATTGACGGTGTAAAGGCCTCCGTGTGTTCGAAAGTGAGAGTGTGTGTGTGTCTGTTTTGTGGCGGCGTTGTGTGTGGCAGTCAAGGTTGTATTTTGGCATTCGTTAACAAATAATAATTGTTTGTGGAGGGCGTATGTATGAGCGTGTGCGTGTTTAGTTACCTTTTAACAAACAAGACATAACACAACGCACTCTCACCCACTACCAATCACTTCCAAACACACCCAACAACAACAACAGCAATAGTAACAATAAACAATCTATGATGCACGAAGTCCTAAAACACGTACCATCTACAACAAGGAGGATCTCTTTAATACATCACACACACATACACTCTAAAACATAGAACCCCTCTCCACCTTCAACTGACTTCATTCTCATTTGCAGTTGACGTTTTAATGGCAAGGAGTACAAAGGCCGCTCTATATCGGTAGCAGCAAAACTGCTTCTGTAACGGTAACTGTGGCAGTAGCACACACATCAACAACAAAAAACATAACCTTACCTAATAAAAATCGTGGTCGTCGGTAGAAATTCATGCCACTTTTTATGTTGTTTTCCTGACTATTGTCGTTCTCGTTCTCCTTGTTGTTTTTGTTATTGTTTTGTTTGGATCTGACCTTCATTAGGACACCATGATGTTGTTGAGAACAACAACAACAGCAATAACAACATAACAACAACAGTCAGCTAGCTCCAGCATCCTTTTTTTTGCACACATTCTCTCATACTCTTCTTACTCACTCGTTTGGCACTCTCAGCTCAGCTCTGATGCTGATGCTCCCATGTAAACAATCGAACAAAAACACACTCTCGTATACGAATACATACAGACATACGAGTACTCGTACATACCGACAATAGATAGCTGCCTGAGATGAACAGCATAAAGCTTTGCTACAGTATTTGTTGTTGTTGATGCTGTTATATTGTTATTGTTCTTTTTTACACTTCGCAAAACATTTTGTAAATACAGGATGTCTTTGTATAGCTGTATATATACACATGTACATTAGGCCGGATTGAATTTTTTATCGTTTTGGTTTCTTTAGTCGGATTTCTATATATCGATACCTCCATTCTAAACTATGCTAAGTGTAAAAAGGTGGTTTTCGGGAGAGGAAATCAAAGTTAGATGATTTTTTTTAATTTTGTGTGGAGTTCCTTTATATAGCAAATCAGAATGGATTTGCATTAAAAATCGATATGTATGTATGTATATAACTGCAAAAGAAGAAAAAAGCTTAAATATATACAACATTTCAGACCAGTTAACCACCCTGTCGCGTCTAAGGGTTTGTAAACAGAGGGACAAGGAGGATTACTGTTTCCTCTAATATGGAATCTAACGATGAGATCTCGTTAAGAGATCTGCGACATTTTTTTGATTCAGGAACATAGTTTCTAGGGACTTGATAACTGCCTGACTATTAAAGAAAATATTAATACCGACTTTGGTCGAAACATTAAAGATGGATCGCTTACTTCTGAATCACACGAGGCAATTTTTTCCAACCAAGTGTCAAAGCTCTTTCCGCCTGCCTTTCTCTCCTATAAACTTTGCTTGGAAAAAATTGCCTCGTGTGATTCCGGACTAAGCGATCCATCTCCAGTCAACTTGCGTAGGTTCCGAGAACAGAATGCCTGGGCATCAGCGCAGCTTTAGAGCGACAGAGTCTCTACAAGTCTTACTCCATCTATGGTGGCTAGAGAAGTAGCATGCAAGAGCGGCATTAACCAGCAGGAAATATTTATTATCTCCATTTCTATACATCAGGATTCATCAACCGATGCCTGAGAAGAATCCTAAACATATTTTAGCCAAATGTGATCTCCAACAAACATCTATGGGTAGCCACGAGACAGGATCCTTTGCGTTTGGAAATATTGAGACAAAAGTGGAAATGGCTTGGTTGCACCCTTCGCAAGGGTAAGGATCCCCAGGGTAGCAGGAGAAGAGGAAGACCAGCACGTACTTGGAGAACAGGTAAAGCGAGAAATAGAAACGACGGATAAGTCTATGAATGAAATTAAAATATAAGCTAAAAATAATTGAAGCGATGGGAATAAATATTGGAATAATAAACGGTGGAATTGTAGGGAGGCAAAAAATGGGTCATTTCAAGAAATATTGCCGAACAAACCATAACTCAAAAATAACTTTCAAGCACCAGCATCTTTCAGAATAGGTATTTTTCCAAAATATTGAAGGACAGAGAAAAGGTTCAAAGGGGCGTTTTTATGGGTCATTCCAAGAAACTTTGCCGAAGAATCCATAGCTCAGAAATGATTTTCGAACCCACGATCTTTCAAAATAGGTATTTTTCCAAAATATGCTTGTATATAAAAAGGTACTAAAATGAAATTAAAACCAGTAAGGAAAGGCAGAAAGTCGGGCGGGGCCGACTATATAATACCCTACACCTCCCTAACAGTGCGATAAGGGTCATTGCGATAATAATTTGGAATAATTGGTAATTGATTAAGAACATATATATGTGGATATATCTAATTCAGAACCGATAATCGCTAAATTAAGCAGTATTCGTTCCTAAATTGAGAAACATCTTTCTGAAGAATTTTGTAATGATCGGAAGTAAAGTACAACTTCTATAGCGCTTTGTAACCAAATCAGGAGGAACATATATATGGAGGTTATATATTAATCAGTATTCCTTCGTGTAATAAGAAACCTCTTTCTGTCGAATTTCGCTGTGATCGGATATAAAATACAGTTTCTACAGCGCTTGAATTTCATATCGGGGGTAACATATATATGGGGGCTATATCTAAATCTGAACCGATTTCCCTCAAATTTGGCAATGTTAATTCACGTAATGAGAAACCTTTTTCTGCCAATTTTTTTTTACTGATCGGATATAAAATACAGTTTCTACAGCGCTTACATGTTAAAATGGGGGTTAACATATATATGTGGGCTATATCTAAATCTCAACCGATTTCCCTCAAATTTGGCAGTATTAATTCATGTAATAAGAAACCTCCTTCTGCCGAATTTCGTACTGATCGGATTAAAAATACACTTTTTACAGCGCTTACATGTAAAATCGGGGGTAATCGGTATAAAATGGGGGCTATATCTAAATCTGAACCGATTTTCTCCGAATTTGGCAGTATTCCTTCATGTAATAATAAACCTCTTTCTGCCGAATTTCACACTGATCGGTTATAAAATAAATTTTTTATGGCGCTTACATGTGAAATCGGGGGTAACGTACATATGGGGCTATATCTAAATCTGAACCGATTTCTTCCAAATTTAACAGTGTTCATTCATATAATAAGATACCTCTTTCTGCTGAATTTCATACTGATCGGATATAAAATAAAGTTTTTACAGCGCTTACATGTCAAATCGGGGCTAACATATATATGGGGGCTATATCCAAATCTGAACCGATTTTAACCAAATTAAATAGGGATCGTCCTTGGGCCAAAAAAAATATATGTGTAAAGTTTCGTCAAGATCGGGCCATATTTGCGACCTGGACTTTGATTACAAGAATACATCTACAGACAGACGGACAGACGGACAGACAGACGGACATAGCTAAATCGACTCAGAAAGTGATTACAAGTTTATCGGTATAATAAACAATGGATCTATCTCTTCTCCTTTTGGGTATTACAAACAAATGCACAAAGTCATAATACCCTGTACCACAGTGTGGTGTAGGGTATAAATATAAAAAAATTCCGTGTCTATCAGGCCGAAATAATGACAATAAGAGAAGTAGCCAAGTGGCTGAGTCGCAATATAGTAACCATCCCGGGTGCCACTAAATCTCTGGAGGCTACGTCACTAAATTCAGAAACAGCCCCCGACTGCGGTAGATCTGTTAACGTCATGGCTGAGCAGTTTACCGGATAAATACCTTATAGGTGCCTGATCTGGGTGTGGGGATTTCCCACGGAACTGCAAAGCCGATGTATTTGCTAGGAATGGGATGACATTAAAAATTCTCGAAGAGCCAGCCAAGATG
Source organism: Eudasyphora cyanicolor (assembly GCA_963930755.1). Taxonomy (NCBI): domain Eukaryota; kingdom Metazoa; phylum Arthropoda; class Insecta; order Diptera; family Muscidae; genus Eudasyphora; species Eudasyphora cyanicolor. The sequence continues at coordinate 9,666,977 of OZ005737.1, forward strand.
TCCAATGAGAGATGGGTATCTAGGCAAATCTGGCTACGATACGACCTGAGAAGGTCAACATATCTCTTCGCAGTTGAGAGGAACAAAATGTCTGCTTTAGTGTCCATTCTGAAGGGACAATGTCTGATCGGCAAACACGCCGGACAGTTGGGAATTGAGTCCAATAACTTCTGCATAAGCTTTGGAGATGAGGAAAAAGTGTAGAGCATTAAGTGCGTCTGTTTTGTTACTGAGGGGATATATACGTAATGTCGTTGGGCGGTCTTTCTGGGAAGTCTGGCAGATCTTGCCAGATAACTTTGTGGATTGTAACATGTATCTAGGGATCTCAATTGGTCTAATTGGCTAATAACAACTGATGTCACTCTAACTTCAACCAACAACAAAAAACAGTCAACTTCCAGTTAAACCCATCTTTATAATAATAATTACTAATAATTACTTATATAATTAATGTTACTCATACGACATATTGGTCGTAAGTAGGCTTCAACCACCAGTTCGTATGAATATTACAATTAAAGTTATTCATACGACATAGTGGTCGTATGGATAACACTGCTATACGCAAAAGAGGTGTTTGACTGGAATTTTGCTGTTTTTGTGTAGGGGTTAAGTTTTGGGCTTTGATATGTTCTGATATACATACCTAAATATATAGTAAAATTTCACGACCAACAATTTTCCAACAGTAAATTTTAATGACCAACAATTTTTGTAGAACATTTTATACCCGACCTCCCCATTTTAAGGGGTGTATTTTACGATTTGTTAAAGTATACCCAAAATTGACCATTATGTGAGAGAGCTAGCTCTGAAACTATTGATCAGATTTTGATGCACTAGATGCTGTTTTTTCAAACTATGTAGTTTGTTTTACACATTTTTGCTCCTAATCTATACCTACAATTAACCAAATCGGTCAAGTCGTTTCCAAATTATTAGACAATTTTTGAGAATTTGAACCACTAGATGCTGTTCAAACTAGTTTGTTTTACACATTTTTGCTCCTAGTCTATACCTACAATTATGCTTAGGGCTATAAGACAAAATTCCCATCGGTTAATTAGATATAGCCGTGGGAAAAATTAAAGTTTCTCTAAACAAATGTTCAAAATCGAGTGTCAGCCAAAATATTCGACAAGAATATACGACAAAAACAACAACAGAAAAACAAAAATTACATTTAGTTAATTTCAATATGTATTTTGAGAAACCGAAGTCAAAACGGAGTCAACTTGTTATGTGTTGCACTGTGTTATTTGCATTACAATTCGTCCTAATATACACTCTCTCTCGAGTATTGGGTGGTATTGTTAACGGTAGTGGCCATCGAGGTGGCAGTGTAATCCTGCAAGGTTATCACTCTATACTCCCCTCTCGCCACTTACCCACCACTCCACTCCACTTACATATGGCTGTCCTGATGATACCCTTAGCCAACATGAACTTTCGTCGAAAGCATTCACATTGATTTTCATCGAAACGGCACTACCCAATTTTAGCCCTACACAACATACAACAAAAGCTTTTTTCTTACGTTTATTTGGTTGGGCTAAAGCTTTGCACCGTTTTTTTTTGCTTTTCACTTTTGTTGCTCTATCTCTGCTGCTGCTGCTTCTGTTGTTATGTTGTGTGTAAAAGCTTTTCATTGAATCCTAAGGAAAGTGCATAAATTGTGTCTGTGGCCGTAAGTCTGCCAATCATTAGTATGTGTGTGTATGTGGCTGTGTCCGTGTCTATGGATGTGTTGGTTATTTTTACGTCACAGGCACCACTTCGGCTACGAGAACCTAAATCTGCTGTTAGCTCTCATCACGTTTCTTCGGGAGATTATTTTGCAAAAAAAAACAGAGAGCAAATGGACATGACATGTGCTCACAAAGGTCAACAATGCATTTTTTGCTTTGAGAAGTGGACTCCTCTCAAGAGTGAGCACGAGAGAGATTAGAGCAGAGTTGCACTAAATAGTAGCAAAACTGAACCAATAATATTAGCGTTAGTTATCGAGTTGCAATTTAGATTAAAACACTGTGATATTACACACAGAATACAGTTTGGTTGCCTCAACCGAATTATTTGCCAATTATTTATATGTCGAGAAATTTTATTTTTTGTCTGTCATGTATCAGCAAACGAACAGCAACCAATCTTTCGGTTGTATTTCCCAAAATAAATTTAATTATTCTAAATTTGGGAAATTATTGGGATAACCAAAAAACGAATATTTATTAATATTTTTCTGTTGTAGTAACCAATTATTCGTTGCAATAACAATCTTTTGTCTATTGATACAATTTCTGTTGTCAAGAATAAAACATTGGTTGTCACAACAAAAAATCGATCATAAGTTACTATAATGAACATTTAAAAGTAGTTAATTAGTAGTAATTGTGAGTTCTTTGTTGACGTTTGTAGATTTCGGAATCGGTTTCTCTAATGAGGAACCAAATATAATCTCCCATCATTCTTTCATCCCAGTGCCCTCGGTAACGCCGCTCGATAGACTTCATTTCTTGGTGAAACCTTTCCCCATGTTCGTCGTTTACGTCGTCAAGATTCTCGGGGAAAAAGTTTAAATGAGAATGCAAGAAATGAATTTTGAGGGACATATTTACACCTGTTGGAATACATAAAGCGAAAAATAAGTTAGAAGAATACATACATATCGATCATTCCATGTCAAACCGAACACTTTTTTACATCACCATCTCCGATTTCGATGAAACTTTGTAGGATAACTCAACTCTATAAAATATTTGATTTGTAGAAGACGAAAAAAAACCGAAATTTTTTTGCAAAAGATATGGCCAATTGAAAATAGGTAAAATCAGGAAAAACGTGCCGAGGTAGGAACATTGAAAGTGGTGTAGTGAGAAAACGCATGGCCAGAATTCAAAGAATGAAGGCTTATTTTAAAGGTAATTGCAATTACTATTCATCTGCGGCTTTGGCTACTGACCAAATTTGAACATTTAGTTTTATGTTTCTCCTTCTTTTGTGTTTTTCACCATGAAAACACCAACCTAAAAATTCAGAAAAAATATAGGCATATTCCTTGATCGATTCTAAACAAACCCTGAAAATTTCAGCGTGGAGAAATAACGGGTTATATTTTAAAAAAAACATTTACGAAATGTAGTCGCCCGAAAAAAGTATTTTTTGAACGAGTGTTCAAAAAATAACATACACACACGTCGTTCAAAAGTAGTGTTTTCGGTCGAACAGTTAGCTAAAGACGCAAATTAAAAGTTAGAAGTTTTATTAGTGTCTTGAAGAAACAAAAACGTAATGTAAAAACTCTAGTGTAAACAAAAATTATGGGATATATTTATTAATGGAGATAAAAAAATAACAGTATTTATTTGTAGCTAAAACAGGAAAAAAATAATAAATATTTCAATATACATGTAACAAAATTGTTATACAAAATCTAGCTTTAGCAGTAAGGAAAGTAACTATAGTTCACAAATATTTGTAGTGATCGCATCAGTACCGAGTGATGTAATTTGAACAGTTATTTGTTTTTTTTCTGTTGGAACGAATGAATGATAACCTAATGTACCACGGATAGTCGTAGCCTTACTAAATCGTTCTTGAAGTTTAATAGTATTGTCATTATATTGTTCTATAGTAAAGAATTCAGTATTTACATTTTTCACATTGTGTTTTACCCAGGAAAAGAAAATGTAAGGAGTATTAATAGGACTATTAATATTTGTTAAACTTGCTCGGGCAGCTAATCTTTTAATTGTTCCTCCTATACCGTCGCAGGGTCCCTTTCCGTGGGATGTTGCAAAAAATGCCATTCCGCTTTAACACCAAAATCATTTTCATGAAAGACAAGATTTGAAAAATTTTTTTTGTTTTGTATTGCGCACTTGCTCCATCAGAGAAATAAAAGATTTTTTCCACTTTGCCCAAAGAGTTCTTTAGAAATGAGATAAGGCCATTCTGAAACAAATTAACAGCTACGGTGTCATGCTTCAAACATTCAGATATTGCGACGTAGTTAGTAAACTTTTCTTCTCCATTTTCTTGGTAATAAATTGCCATTGGGTGAATTGTGACTTGGTCATTATTCCAATGAGCTCCTTGAATTGAATCTTGTATAACAAAATAGTTTTCCGAAAAATCAGAAATAACCACGCATTCGCCTGGATGCAATTCCTTTTCTTCTATTCTCTTTTCGGAGAATTTGTCAAAAAAATCGTCCGTACTTGATTGCAAAGTTTCAAGTGCACATCGATCAGTAGTAACCCATTGCTTATATGAAATTGAATCAATCATTTTTTCATGAAAAATTTGTTTTAGCTGTTCAATTAAGTTGTCACAACCAGGACACAATTCACATCGCCGAAGATAACAATCATGTGTTGGGGGGTTGCAAATTATTTTTGAGAGACAGTCATTATAAGTTACAATTTGTAGGTTATCAGATGTTAGTCTTGAAAGAGATGATCCGTCAATCATTAGTTTTACGTTTTGGTGAATAGAGCACACACAAACGGAATGGGTTCCAGTTGCCCCCGGTAGAATACAGTATTTCGGTCGCAATTCTGCGAACTTAGAGAATTGTATTTTTGCCTCTGGGTGTTTTTCTTTAAATAACACATGGACTTCCTTTAAGTTGCACAGTACCAGTCTTTTTTGAACAGTTTCATTTCCAATTTTAACGCAGTCTTTTTTTCCGGGCATAACTCTGCTTATTTCCTGTGATCCATAAAACTCAATTACTGTGTTTACAATTTCATCTGTAAGGTGTTTTCCCGGCTTTGGGTTGGGAGAAGCAAGAAAACCCTTTTCCTTCACAACATTCTTAGCCACAGAAATCATGTGCCTCGTTGCACCGCTGAAATTTCTTTGAATTTGACTGTACGACCAGTCCGCGAATAATGTCAAAATTTTAATTTTTAACTCTCTATTAAATGTTGTTTTATGTTTCTTTTAATTTTGATATAATATCATCCCCCTCATTTACACTTTCAGATGAATCAAATAATTTCTTTATAATGAGACTATTTATTTTTCGTTTTTTGTTAGCGACATATTTTTTTTGCACAATTTTTCTTTTGTGGATAGGTGAATCCCCAAACAGCAACAATGATTCATTTAATTTGGAAATTTTTAATGATGCTTCTGATGAAATACTGCTATCGGATGAGTACGCGTTATTTGCTTCAGGGATTAGGGTTAAACTTCTCATTGAATCACTTTCACAATCATGTAGTGGCATTTTGTTCATTCTTAACCGGCAACTATTACAAATTCTTATTTTTCCGCTCGATGTATTTATCCAACGTAAACATTTTATAGGCTTCTTTCCATGTTTTGCAATTTTAAATGGATTGCAGCAGGTATCGTTACGCGGCCTCATAGCGAAATCGGGAGTTATCGCGAAAATCACAGAATTGTTAAAAAAAAATATATACAAATCTGAACTGTTATTTATAATAAGAAGCGAAGGCACAAACTTTTTCTTATATTGTCATTGACATTTATTGATGGATGGTTTACAGCTAGCTGTTCGACCGAAAACACTACTTTTGAACGACGTGTGTGTATGTTATTTTTTGAACACTCGTTCAAAAAATACTTTTTTCGGGCGACTACATTTCGTAAATGTTTTTTTAAAAATATAACCCGTTATTTCTCCACGCTGAAATTTTCAAGGTTTGTTTAGAATCGATCAAGGAATATGCCTATATTTTTTCTGAATTTTTAGGTTGGTGTTTTCATGGTGAAAAACACAAAAGAAGGAGAAACATAAAACTAAATGTTCAAATTTGGTCAGTAGCGGTCAGTAGCCAAAGCCGCAGATGAATAGTAATTGCAATTACCTTTAAAATAAGCCTTCATTCTTTGAATTCTGGCCATGCGTTTTCTCACTACACCACTTTCAATGTTCCTACCTCGGCACGTTTTTCCTGATTTTACCTATTTTCAATTGGCCATATCTTTTGCAAAAAAATTTCGGTTTTTTTTTCGTCTTCTACAAATCAAATATTTTATAGAGTTGAGTTATCCTACAAAGTTTCATCGAAATCGGAGATGGTGATGTAAAAAAGTGTTCGGTTTGACATGGAATGATCGATATGTGTTATATACATAAATATAGAAAAATATATTTCTTACCAATTTTTTCATAATTGTTTCACATTGCGAGCTTTTACTGGATACAAGGAAATTTGAAACTACAAGCTTAAACGACTTCCAGCTGCAATTTAATCCGACGTCAAATATGATTCGAAATTTACATCTTTCATCAGTTGCCTTATTTTAGGCCCATCAAAACGCCTTCTTCGATTTTGTGAAAAGAAAGACTTTTAAATAAACTTTTTAAATATGAGAGTGAATTGCCATCTTTCCTTAAGGCTTTTAAAAAAATTTAAACGAGCCCCAGCTTAATATGCAGTAGTGGCAAAATAATGTTTTCATTTTGGACGAGAGGTGTGTATTTTATGTTGTTTTCACCCAATGTAATGTGTATCTTTCTTCTGTAATGATCTTCGCGAGCTCGGCTATCCCAGAGGCATAAAAACAGCAATATTTTGTATATCCGCCTTGCATTCCACATAACATCCCAACTACTTTTAAATCGCAACAAATTTTCCAGTCATGTTGTTCATATTTTATGTATTTTATCAATTTAGCCATTGTTTCGTATAATTCCTTAGTGTTGACGGCATGAGCAATGGGAATCGACGGTTTCTGATTTCCGTTGTGCAAAAGTACTGCTTTCAAACGTTCTTTACTGCTGTCAACAAATAACCGCCATTCTTTTGAATTGTATGTTTGATTAAGTTCCTCGAACAATCCGGGAATGTCCTTGCAAAAGCATATGTTATCCACAGTTGTATAAAATTGTTTGTAAGGTATATCACGGACTCTATAATATGATATGTTAACATCTAGGGCCAAAATATTGTACTGTTTCATCCGAGATGCAAGTAGTTCTGCCTTATCTTTGGTCAGTTCCAAATCTTGCACATATATTTCCAAATATTGCACATTTGTTCTATAATTTTACTAAACTCACGTCAATTTTTTTAATTACATATTTTCCGCAGATGTAGCAGAAATTGTCGGGATCATTTACACATTGAAAAGTTCTTTGCCTTTTACTCATACTTCGAAATATAACTTTACGGATCTCATCCAATATAGCAATTGTCGGGATCATTTACACATTGAAAAGTTCTTTGCCTTTTACTCATACTTCGAAATATAACTTTACGGATCTCATCCAATATAGCTCGCACATTGCATATCATGTTTTATGAAGGGTTACGAACGGCCATAAAACCTCGTCCTCTCTATAATTTTATAATGTCTGACATCAATCCTCAAAAAATAAAATGCAAGTGCAATGTCTCTCTCACATATGGAGAATTTAATATAAGCAATAACATCATTTAAAAACGAAAAAAATATGAAACAAGATTTTTTTGAATTTCCCTAACATTTACAAAATGGCTCATAACTTTTACATCTATCCATAGACATCTGTCAAATAGACAGTGCTTTCTTCGTTAGCATGCTGGATTTTTAAAAATGTGTTAAAATAATTTTTTCTATTTTTGTTCCTATTTTTTATGGTTTCTTTGTGCTAGGAAAAAAACCATAAAAAAAAAAAATTTTCTGATATTTTTGACGACTGTTACTAAACCAAAGATTCTACGTGAAAGCAATATTTACAGCATATGTAGCCCTCATAATTCCCTTCAATTTGAGGCATAACACTGCTCAATCAGGCTTATACTTGAATTATGGTCCAAATACTGAATGTAATATCCATGAAAGCAGGAATTTAAAAAAAAAAATGAAAAAAAAAATTTTAAATAAAAATTTTGCCTTAACATATTTTTAAAATATTTTTTCATGTTTGTGACACCAGAAACAGTTATCCACATCCCTTGGACAAAAATTTTGTTGCATAGTGTTATTAATTGAACCAATTTGACTATACGTACGATGCAGAAATTCTTATTTCTGGGGCTAATTTCATGTCCAATTCTCAGAATTGAGTCCAAAATCATGTGTTGTACTGTGTCATTAATACTCCTCATGGATTTGCATTATGATTACGTTTGTCTAATTTGTTTTCCCCCCTAATTGAACACCTGACTGTCCTAAATATATACATATCGTTAACGATATGTACCAAAATTTGCAACATTGATTTATTATTCTTAGCCGTTCACTGTGCTCTCTCATTTATGGAGAACAAGAACACCGGCTTTTTTTTCACATACACAAGTATTATATAAATTTTGGGGAAAAAGCTTTCTCTATGAATACTCTACTGCTTTAATGTTGGGGCATTCGCTCTCTCTGCGGGACTCTTTGTGTCACGTGGATTTGTTAGTAGCAAATTCTCCCATGAGATAGTAGAAAAAACAACAACAAATATACATATGCAAGTAACGTAAATGACAGAGAGAGAGTGCGGCGGCGGTAACATCTCATTGTTGTGATAAATTCAAGCCTAACTTTTTCCGCTTGGCGAGAGTGTTGTTGGCTGATGTCGTGTCGAGTGTCGTATATGTCTTTTTGGGGAAGTCTTTGTTGGGTCTCATGTGCCGCAAAAATTCTGACGACGCATGTTGTACGTACACCTCTCAGTGTTGCGGTAGCTGAGTGTCTCTGTGTATGAGTGAGAGATTCTATGCTTGCCTGGCTGTCCTCTATGTGTGTGTGTGTGGCTCTGCATGGAAAAGTCGTCGAATCGTATCGAGTCGAGTCGCGATGAGACGAGTCTACTTGAAGCAATTTTTCTGAGCAGACTTTAGCTCAGTTGGGTGCAATACGCGGAACGCGTTAGAACGTTTTAAAAACCACACCAGAAAAAATACGTTTGCTAACCTCTAAAATTAAACCAAGAAGAAAAAAAGAAGAAATTGGCAAACAAAGTTGTGTTTAGAAAAATTAAAAATATATAAAAAATAAAATACAGCAAAATTGCAATTCCTAGGAAAACGAAAAGAGCCCTGCCGCAGGAAATCCCAGCTGAATTGATACGGGGGAATATGTTGAAAGGATACCGCCAGGATATGAAGTGATATAAAAAGTTTTATGAAAAAGAAACGCAAGAAAATTCCCAAAAATTTTACAAATCTTTATTTTGAAAGTTTTATGTTCTACGAACGACTACCACTAGAAATACATCACAAAGGATTTAGAATTTTCCTAATCTGGAAAGCAAAGCAAAATTCATGATTTTTTAACAAAAACCTAAAAGTGAAATTCAAGTTGTTTTCTACAATTAATACAAATGTTTTGGCCTTTTTAAATACAAAAAAAGAAATTTGGAGAAGAATTGCAAAAAAAAAAGAAAGAAGGAAAATAAGAATTAGAATCCGAGAAAGAATCCTTCTTCTTCTTCGTTACGTTAAGTTCTTTGCTGGCATTTGGTTAAAGCTTTGTTTGGTCGAGAGTCGTCGTTGTTGTCCGTCTTCGTTAAAGTCGTCCGTCGTCGTCTTTGTTGTTGTTGATGTCGTTAGTTTGAAGAGCAGCACCACCAGAACCAGAAGAAGCGTTTTTTTGCGGTGTTAGCCAAGGAGAGACGAGAAGAAGAAACATTCGGCAAGAAAGTGTTTGAAATCCAGTTTGCCCCGTCTCTGAGAGTGCGAGTTGTGTGTGAGTGAGTGTGTTTGATTCGTACTGTTCCGTTCTGTTCTGCTCTGTTTGTGTGTGAGTGTGTTTAAAATGTTCGTTCGGTTAATAGTTTGAGCCAAAAAGTAAAGTAAAAGCAAAAAAATCTCGAAAAAAGTAAAAAGAAAAAAGCTTTAGATAGATTTTAGATGAAAACATAAAAAACAGAACCTCTAAAATAAACACAAAAGGAAAGGAAGTAACCAACACCAGAAGCTGCAGCACCAGCACCAGCCCCAGCTAAAGCAGGAGTAAAAGGAATATCAGCCAGACCAGACAAACCACAACAAACCAAACGAAAGTATCCTGAAGAAGAAAAAAAGCAACCAAGACAAAAATCTGCTCATTAAAAGGTCAGTTCATGTCAATTTTTTTTCTTCTTATCTTGGTTCGACACAAACGTTTCTTTTCTTTTTTTCTTCAAACTTTTTCCCAAATTTAATTAAAAAAACAAACTATGGCTCTCAACTTACCTCCGCCATTTAGTTGAGGGAGAAGTAGGATGATGCGGAGGAATAGATGGGGATGAGAAGGCAAATTTGACATTGATTGCCGTTGAGTTTAAATGTCAGGGCCAATATAATGTCCCTAAGAACCATTACAGCAATAGCCGCAGAGGCGTTACACTGGGAAAGATAAAAAATTTAAGATAATAACATTTTTAAATAAGAACATTTCATTCGTACTTAAAGTCAAACAAGCCAGTAAAGTATAAAGTCGGGCGGGTCCGACTGTTGAATAACCTCCATTATTATTTGCCATGAGATTCACTTCATATACATATGTCTCCTAGGGCAGAGGCTTCTCAGATATTTTTAGGCTCTGCGACTCCATTGAAGCCCCGCAAACGTAATTAGAATGTTTGTATTTTTATAATATGGTGACACCATAGGATGGGGGGTACATTCATTTTGTCCCTCCGGTTGTAACACCTCTGATTTTTTTTCCATATTTTGTAAGTTACTTTAAGAAATTAGCAGAAATCTGTAGAGCTTCAAGAAATCTATAAGATTGCTTTTTCACGATAAATCAAATTTTGGGATTTAGGAGGTACCAAAAGGTAAAAAAAAAAATATATGTCTCCTAGGGCAAAGCTTCTCAGACATTTTAAGGCTCTGCGACTCCATTGAAGCCCCGCAAACGTAATTAGAATGTTTGTATTTTTATAATCTCCACCATAGGATGGGGGGTACATTCATTTTATCCCTCCGGTTGTAACACCTCGGACTTTTTTTTCCATATTTTGTAAGTTACTTTAAGAAATTAGCAGAAATCTGTAGAGCTTAAAGAAATCTAAAAGATTGCTTTTTCAGGATAAATCAAATTTTGGGATTTAGGAGGTACCAAAAGGGGCGTGGCAACTTCGCTCATTTTTCTCAAGATCATAGACTCTCTACCGTATAGATGTGCCGTACCGTAGCAAGAAGCCTATTAGTGGCGAACGAATAGAAATTTGATTTCAGTGATTGATTTTTTTGCGTATTTAAAGGCCGATTTTCCCGATTTTTTGTAATTATCACATTTAGATGATTAGTTTCGATCGCTTAGTGCAAAAAGTTACAAAAATACTCCGCAAAACTAATTTTTCGCATTTAAAATTGCATTTCTATTAGTTCGTAACTCACGAAATGTAAACAAAATTGCGACGGAACATCAGTCTATGCCCAAGATGATAACGACCAAGAGTCGTAGTTTAGAATTTATGATATAATAAATATTTCACAAAATTTTGAGCCTTCGGGAGGGGAGGTACTCAAAGGAGTGGACCAACATAGTCCATCTTTGATGTTAGCATAGGAAAGAAAGAAAATATAAAGACATACCACATTTGAAGTCAATGGTCACTCCTGTCGAAACTTATCGTGCGCTCCAGCCAGACGGACAGGCTGACGGACATTGCTAAAATAAAATAAATAAATGGCTCAAAACGGATTTCTGCCAAATATTCTTGGAGTCTCTTAGGTCACTCCTTCGATGTGTTACACTTTTGGCCCGCAGCATCTGATATATACCGTCATTAACAATTTTAATCCTCATAATTATACCCTACACCACACTGCGGTACAGGGTATTATGACTTTGTGCATTTGTTTGTAACACCCAATGGAGAAGAGATCGACCCATTGTTTATTATACCGATCGACTAGTAATCATCTCTCCGTCTGTCTATCTGTAGATGTATTCTTGTAAAGTACAGGTCGCAATTATGGTCCGATCTCAACGAAACTTTGCACATCTCTTTCCTTAGGCCCAAGGACGATCCCTATTGAATTTGGTTAAAATCGGTTCAGATTTACATATAGCTCCCATATATATGTACCTCCGATTTGACATGTAAGCGCTGTAGAAGCTGTATTTTATATCAGATCAGTACGATTTCTTGCAGAGAGAGTTATTCTATTATATTAAGTATTAATCGGTTCAGATTTAGATATATTCCCCATATATATGTTACACCCGATTTGACATGTAAGCGCTGTAGAAACCGTATTTTATACCCGATCTGTTCGAAATTCGGCAGAGAAAGTTTTCTTATAACGTGAATGAACGCTACCAAATTCGGAGAAAACCCGTTCAGATTTAGGTATAGCCCACATATATATGTTTCACCCAATTTGACATGTAAACGCTGTAGAAACCGTGTTTTTTTTTCATACCGATCAGTATGAAATTCGGCAGAGAGAGTTTTCTTATTACAGGCATGAACACAGCTAAATTCTTATCGCAATGCACATTTTCGCATTGTTATGGAGGTGTAGGAGGTGTCTTTCCTTACTGGATTTCTTTAAGTTAAGTTAAGTTTCCCGGCTTTATGGATATTATAATTCAAAAAATAGGATCCAAATACTAAAGGCACCTTCCATGAAAATGGAAATTTTAAAGATAAATAAAAAATTACCATAAAAATTGTTTTATTCTCGTATATTTTTTTCGTGTTAAGGACACCATATTGCATCAGAAAATGTTATGCACACCTCTTCGACAAAAACTTTGTTGCATAGTGTAATATCTGATAGCTGCAAATTCTTCTTCACCTGAAAAATGTGGTATTTATGGCTTAAAATAGCATATTTGAGAGCCACATCTAAACGGGGACTACAACAAAATAAAATTTGATTTGTATAAATTTTATTGAGATTAATTTCTGCCAAAATCGAATACAAACTGCAAAGTTTCAGCTAAATTTCTTAGAAAATGTGATGTTTATGGCTTAAATAAGATTTTTGGGAGCGACATCTATAGGTGGACTGTAACAAAATATGAACTGATTTAAAAAATATTTACTGCGATATATTCTTGTCTTAATTAAATACAAACTGCAAAGATTCACATAAAATGCTTAGAAGATCTGGTATTTAAGGCTTAAATACGTATCTTTTGGAGCGACCTCTATAGGGTGAATATAACAAAATACAAACCGATTTGTAAAATTTTTGCTTTGATGAATTCTTGTCAAAATAGAATACAAAATGCAAAGTTTCAGATAAATTGCTTTAAAAATTTGGTATCTATGGCTCAAAAGGCGTATTTTGGAGCGACCTCTATACAGGATGTATATCAAAACATTGACCGATATGGCCCATTTTCAATCCTTAACAACCTGCAACTATAAAAAGTATTTCTACCGAATTCGGTCAACCTAGCTCAATTGTTACGGACTGTATCGTGATTACAACAGACGGTCGGACGAACAGACAGAAGGACATGGCTAAATCGCCTTAGAATTTTACGACGATTAAGAATATATATATTTTATGGGGTCTCAGATCCATATTTAGAGGTGTTACAAACGGAGTGACAAAATGAATATACCCCCATCGTATGATGGAGGGTATACAAATGTGTTTGTGGAAAAACCCTAATGTTCCAAGCACCAAAATGGCTTTGTGAAAGGGTGCTTTATTTGGGAGACATATCAAAACATAGACAGATATTTTTTTTGTCACTCTGCTTGTAACACCTCTGAATATTAATCCGAACCCCATAAAGTAAATACCGGGTTTTCCAATAGGGACATAACAATTTCGTATCTTTATGTAATGATCTTTCAGTGTCAAAACGTTAGTCGAAGTCAACATTTTCATCATGGTAAAGTTCACTTACGTGCAACGTTTGGAAATCATTTAAAGTTTAATTCTAAGTCGGTGGTCGCAACTTAAATAGCGCTTACTCCAATTTTCGGCCTTAATAAACGTCCCAACCGACAGACTGTGCCTGCTATAGTGGATAAATTTGAATCCATGTTGGATGTTCCGGCGCCAAAAAGACGCCGTACCGCTCGAAGCGACGAAAAAATGACGTTCAAAATGAGCCAAATCAGTCGATTCACGTCGTTCTCAGGAATTGAGCATCTTTCAAACCACACTGTGGCGTATTTTTCGAAAAGATCTTGGCCTGCATCCCTACAAGATCAAACTGACTCAAGAACAAAAGCCACTTGATCATTTGAAATGCCGAAACCTTTCCGATTCGACTCTGGCAAAGTTAATGTTATGCCCTTAATGGAAAACCCGGTACACTCAGATCTCAGTTTAGTTCAAGATTTTTACTCATGTTTAGTTAAATTTTCCTCAAAACTGGGAAATTTTACTTTCAATGAGTAAATTGAACTAAATTCAAAGATATAGCAATTTGGTTAAATACTCGGAAATGGGATATGATTTTACTTAAAATTCCATCGACCAAGTAAAAATTTTCTACTATTTGGTAAATTTTGACTTTTACCGAGGAAGGATTTCCAAGCGTCGAAGCAACATTTACTACTCCTCGAAAATAAATCATTTTAGAAAATTTTAACTAGAAATATCCGAATTTCCTTAGTTCTAAATCATGTTTTTCTGAAATATATAATACGGTTTTCAAATAATCCTTGAATATTCGTTAAGCAAAAAATTCCCGTTCGTTTCAAGAGATTCTTTCCTTAACTGCTCAAATATCATTTCAAACAGCAGCTGCGAAGTTAAGTAATTTTACTTGGCAGCAATTATATAGGATTATATGTGAAATACTTAAGACATAAGATTGAGACATTGAGTGAGAATTCTATTTGTTTCAGGTTTTTTGAATTTGTTTCAAATACATTGGAGCAAAATATTTATTGGAAAATTCCCGAGAATATTTTGCTGAATTATATTAGTAGTAATGAACTAAAATTTAGTTTACTTCTACAAGTTGCAAGTTCAAAAATTACTCATTTATAGTTAAACGTTTCTTACATTTTAGTTTAATTTTCGTATATTCAAGTAAAATTGAACTTGATTTGAGGAATTATTTTACTTCCATTTAGTAAAAATGTAACTTAATCTTAGTAAAAAAAGTACTTGATTTTAGTTAAAATTTTCTTAATTTTTAGTAAAAATTTACTGATTTCAAGTAAAAATGTACCTGATTTTAGTGAAAATTTAACTAGATTTTTTTTTCCAAATTTCATGTAAATTTTTACTTAAACTGAGTTAATTTTTCCTTAATATGAGTTCAATAGAAACTAGATATAAGGAATATTTACTAAATTCAAGTTAGTATTAACTAAAACTAAGTTCAAAACATTTGCTAATATTAAGGACAAATGTGAACTTGATTTGGGAAAAAATTGCTTTAGCGCCATATGAAGTTTAATTTTCCTGGAGTTTAGTTCATTTTAACTTATCTTTGGGTTCATTTTTTTCTGAGTGTATAAGACAATCTGCATTGAAATTTCGAAAAAAAAATATTTTGTTGAAGAGAAATCCATGAAAGTTGCACAGACAAATATTTTATTTACATTTTGCTCTCAAACATATTTTATTTAATCGGTTTTGCCAATTGCCATTTTTCTCGTAAATCACGTTGATATCGGACTTCAGTTTCATTTGTAATAGCAGCAGGTGTTATTACAAAAGAAACTGAAATCCGAAAAAGGGCAATTGGCAAATCCGAATCCCCAAAATTCTTGCGGTTTTGAAAGCCAGCACAGGAGCGATAAATATTTTTTTGGTATTTTATTTTTCTTAGGATTATTTTTTTCGGCCTATTAAAAGTGTCTGCCTTAAATATAGCAAAACGATTTTTCACAGTATATTTATTGACAAACAATGCACTAAAAAAAAGCAAAAAGAACGGTGGTAAAGACTACCGCAAAAGCATTGGCTCCAAACAAACACCTAGTGAAAAAGCCTTAGTAGTGATGGGGGAAGTGCGAGTATTTCACGTGGGGTGTGATAATTCCCATCACTTTAACAAACACTCACTTTTTATTTACACTTCAAAACACTCTCACGCACAGACACAGACAGGCACACACCGACACACAACGCACCCTCCGACTCATAAACACTAAAATGCCTAAGTACACCTCTCCTGCTCCTCCTTCTCCTTATCACGCCATGTTACACCAATCAACTTTATATTATGTCTGTGGGAAGACAGATCCTTAACATCCTTTTTTGTTTTGATTAGCAAAAAAAAGTCGCCTCTCACTGAAATTTTACACTTTGGTTTGTGTCCGTGCTTGTTTGATGGGGGAGAGATGGAAGGCGATGAGTGCATACATGTTAATGAGCTCTCCGACAGTTGGTGGTTTGTGTGTGGGTGCGTGCAGCTCGTCTTGTTTATATTTCCTAACATAATGAATCGACTCGACTCGCATCATAACACTAGGATTTTAAATCGAAAAGGGAATTGATAGAGATCGATATAGCAGCTTCGCATACACTGGCTTAGGAAAAGGAACGTATAATTTAAGATCTTTCGATGAAGTATATACATACACTCAAAGAATTTTGTGAGTATCATTAGCAAAAATGTTTGTTGTTTCAACAGTCTGTGTCTGCTGAAAAAAGGAAAGCAGACTTCGTCTGTTATTTTAGCAACCCTATGGTTGTTATTTTAGCACATAAATTTGCCTGCTACTGTAGCAAACTAGAACAGTCATTTTAGCAAACAATTTTGCTATTATTTAAGAGAACAAACTATTTTTTTTATTCTAGCATACGTTTCTTTCTTTTTTATTTTAATAAAAGAAATACAAATTTTATATATTCCTGATATTTGAGAAGAGTATATCAACCAGGACTCCAACCTGAAGTTATTCAGCCCATGTATTGATAAGCGTTTCGAACTGTGAAATCTGTATGTATGCTTGATCTAAATATATAAATGAAAAATAAATCATTTAATAAAATTGAATAGCAATAGGAGTATCTACAAACAATACTTACCGGTCACTGGCATTAACAATTATCTTCTTTTTGTCCGAAGGATAAATATAAAGAACATAAATGGTACGACATCGACGCGAACTCTGTCAATATTGGCCAATGTGTTGGGTTTACCCTATGGACACGGTATCTAATTGTACATGTCCAGAGCCATATCATTGGGCAAAATTATCTTATCCATGGATTACATCCAAATTAGACTAAATTATCCTGAGATTTTTGGAGCCAAAAGTTTGCTTCGTGATTCGGATATTAGCGACCATCGTTGGAACATATAGAGTAAATAATCAATGTTGCCATTTCGGTAAACAAATCACAAAAAGGAAAAAAAATACTTACGAGTTGTTGCAGGTATTATCATTAAGGTCACACTTCCAAGAGTTGTATGCGATTTGGAAAAGTAGACAAGGAAATAAATGGTTAGTCCATCCATGACACAAGTTATCTGAATTTATATATTGTAGTTGCTACGAAATTTCAGATCATCTTTTATACCCGTATTTTAATAGGACACTGCTTGGTGAGAATCTTGAAAACAAACAGAATTAAGTCTTATAATCATAGTACATTTAATTTTCAATTTGTGTACACTTACCTGTTGCGTCTTGATTAATTGATAACATGGTCCTTTATGTGCATTTGTGTACGCTTGATCAAAATATATAATCATTTAGAAAATTAAATAGGAGCATCTACACTCAAAGAATTTTGTGAGTATCATTAGCAAAAATGTTTGTTGTTTAAACAGTCTGTGTCTGCTGAAAAAGGGAAAGCAGACTTCGTCTGTTATTTTAGCAACCCTATGGTTGTTATTTTAGCACATAAATTTGCCTGCTACTGTAGCAAACTAGAACAGTCGTTTTAGCAAACAACTTTGCTATTATTTAAAAGAAAAAAGCGGCTGGGAGAACAAACTATTTTTGTTATTCTAGCATACGTTTTTTTCTTTTTTTATTTTAATAAAAGAAATACAAATTTTATATTTTCCTGATATTTGAGAAGAGTATATCAACCAGGACTCCAACCTGAAGTTATTCAGCCCATGTATTGGTAAGCGTTTTGAACTGTGAAATCAGTATGTATGCTTGATCTAAAAATATAAATGAAAAATAAATCATTTAATAAAATTGAATAGCAATAGGAGTATATACAAACAATACTTACCGGCCACTGGCATTAACAATTATCTTATTTTTGTCCGAAGAATAAATATAAAGAACATAAATCGTACGATATCGACGCGAACTCTGTCAATATTGGCCAATGTGTTGGGTTTACCCTATAGACACGGTATCTAATTGTACATGTCAGAGTCATATCATTGGGCAAAATGATCTTATCCATGGATTACATCTAAATTAGACTAAATTATCCTGAGTTTTTTGGAGCCAAAAGGTTGCTTCGTGATTCGGATATTAGCGACCATCGTTGGAACATATAGAGTAAATAATCAATGTTGCCATTTCGGTAAACAAATCACAAATAGGAAAAAAATACTTACGAGTTCTTGCAGGTATTATCATTAGGGTCACACTTCCAAGAGGTGTATGCGATTTGGAAAAGTAGACAAGGAAATAAATTGCTATACATAGTAGTTGCTACGAAATTTCAGATCATCTTTTATACCCGTATTTTAATAGGACACTGCTTGGTGAGAATCTTGAAAACAAACAGAAATAAGTCTCATAATCATAGTACATTTATTTTTCAATTTGCGTACGCTTACCTGTTGCGTGTTGATTAATTGATAACATGGTCCTTTATGTGCGCTTGATCAAAAAATATAAATCATTTAGAAAATGAAATAGCAATAGGAGCATCTACACACAATACTTACCGGTCACTGGCATTAATAACTACCTTCTTTTTGTCCGAATGATAACAATAAAGAACATACATCGTACGACCTTTGGTTATATTTGATGTTCTCCAAGACCGTATGAAGATCAGTGACTCCTACGCGTTAGCCAATTGGGTTCACCCTATATATACGGTAATTGCACATGTCCAGAGCCATAGCATTGGGCAAAATTATCTTATCGATGGATTTCATCCCAATTAGACTAAATGATATTAGCTGCTGATATTAGCAACCATCGTTGAAGCATATGGTGTAAAAAATTAATGTTGCCATTTCTGGTGATACAGGTTTAATTAATGAAATAAGTAAACAAATCAGAAAACAATTACTTACGTTGTTGCAGATATTTTCGTTAGGACCACACTTCTAAGAGGTCTATGAGATTTGGAAAAGTAGACACAGAAAGAAATTGCTACTCCATCGATATCACAAGTTCTTTGTATGGACAGCATATACATATTTAGTTTACTTTTGTAGCCGTATTAAAGTAGAGGGTTTTAGTAGGACACTGCTTGCTGAGAATCATGAAAACAACCAGAATAAGACACAATCATAGTGAAATTTGCAATTTGTGTACGCTTACCTGTTGCAACTTGATTAATTGATCATCCAAGGCATACGCAATTTCGCCTTTTTTTCTTTAGCCATTTGTAAGTGTTGTCGAAGCTGTCCCGGAACCGTTTTACTTATTAAAATCATTTGCATTATCTTCGTTTTTCATTGCCAAAAAGTTTACTTTACTCCGCCTGCGGAATGCTTTTGTAATGCGAATTAACAAACAGAACGAATATTTCAATTCAATTTGTTCGGCGTAAAATATTTTACTCTTCAAAAGGTGTTACTTAAATAGCCGGCGTCGGCGCACGATGTCTGTCAAAGAGGGCAACTAATGAATGCTAGTGAAAGCATATTACGTTCGTCAATATTTTTTGATATGCGAAATAAACATTTTATATGAGATTTTGTCATCTGCACAAATATGAATATATATGTAACTTATCGCAAGCACATTTTAATGGAAAAAAATTGGTTTCAGTGGTAAGGAATATAAATTAAACGCCGCTTTTTTTAATTTTCTTTTTTCCGTCATAAAGCATGTCAATGTCCGATTCACACGGGGCAATTCGGTGTTTGTTGGAAATAAAGGCAGCAAAGTGCGAATGAAAAACACAAAACGGATTGCCAGTACAAGAAACTACTTTCCCCATTGTTCAGATTCACACTCGGCAACTTTTCCAAGGACATTATCTTCCGTATGCCTCTATGTCCAGATTCACACCCGGCAACTTTTTCCAAGCAAGTGTCAATGTTTGACAGAGAGAGAGAGACGCCTAATTACCGCGTGTGTTGAGGTGTCTATGTTCGCCCCAATTTATACCGGGCAATTTTATCAGCGGTTTAATGCTGTTTGTAGGGGAAGCAGTTGGAAAGGGAGGGGAAAAAACTCTCGTACTCGATTGAACGTTTTGTTTTTCATTCGCACTTTGAAACAACAACAATACACACAGGAATAGCCGTGGAAACCGTATACAAATCGTCTTTGCACAGGATGATACAATCTTGCGAAATTTTCTCTTAATACTCACCCTAAGCCTTTAGGAATTCTCTCGTTTTTTTACTTTTTTTGCATACACAATACTTAGTACTAGATCGCACGAGGCAATTTCTTCTAAGCGGAAAGTGCTCTCTGTATCTCTCCTACAAACTTTGACACTTGCTTGAAATAAAATTGCCTTGTGTGAATCAGACTTTATAAACATTTTTACAAATCGCACATAAAATATTAATGTTTAGCTTTGGTTTCATTAAAATATAAAAAATTAGAAACTAAAATCTAAACACAATAGATTAATTTTAATTGTATGTTCGGAACTAAGATTTTGAAATCGTCAAATCATATTTGTTATCGATTTGTGTTTTACTTTTTGCAGTTTTAATCGACTCCTATTTCCAATATTTTTAAAATCCAATGAAAAAATAAAAATATTGAGAACCGTAACTCGGAAAATAGATATCGCCGAATAATTATTTAATTTTTTTTAAATATACTTTTCTCATCACACGAATGACCTTAACCTCTTTGATTTTCAATGGTGGTTGAACTTTATCATGTAGATTATTGCAGCTTTTGTCTTATTTTCGCATATTTTGATTAACAGCAAAAATTTTCAGCAAACTGTAAATTTTTCAGCAGTGCGTTTGCTAATGCAAAACTGCAAACTTTTTGCTATTACAGCAGAAAATGTGCTGTATTAGCAGAAAAAATGTTTGCTAAAAATTAGCAGACGTTGTTTGTTATTAACAGCAAACAATTTTTTTTGGGTGTACACACAATACTTACCGGTCACTGGCATTATAACTATCTTCTTTTTGTCCGAATGATAACAATAAAGAACATACATCGTACGACCTTTTGGTTATATTTGATGTTCTCCAAGACCGTATGATGATCAGTGACTCCTACGCGTTAGCCAATTGGGTTCACCCTATATACACGGTAATTGTACATGTCCAGAGCCATAGAGCTTGCCGAGAATCATGAAAACAACCAGAAATAAGACTTACACAATCATAGAGAAATTTCCAATTTGTGTATGCTTACCTGTTGCAACTTGATTAATTGATCCTCCTAGGCATACACAATTTCGCCTTTTTTTCTTTAGCCATTTGTAAGTGTTGTCGAAGCTGTCCCGGAACCGTTTAACTTATTAAAATCATTTGCATTATCTTCGCGGAATGCTTTTTTAATGCGAATTAACAAACAGAACGAACATTTCAATCCAATTAATTTTTTTTTTTTGGTTTTAGGGTTACTTCAAACGCAATTGCGCTAGAAGAATTATTTGGCCGGTCCTAAAAAAACGCCAAGACAAAATCCAATTCAATTTGTTCGGCGTAAAATATTTTATTCTTCAAAGGGTGTTACTTAAATAGCCGTCGTCGGCGCACGATGTCTGTCAAAGAGGCAATCTTGAATGCTAGTGAAAGCATATTACGCCTGTCAATATATTTTGATAAGCGAAATAAACATTTTATATGAGATTTTGTCATCTGCACAAATATGAATATATGTGTAACTTATCGCAAGCACATTTTAATGGAAAAAATTGGTTTCAGTGGTAAGGAATATAAATTAAATGACGCTTTTTTAATTTTCTTTTTTCCGTCATAAAGCATGTCTATGTCCCGATTCACACGCAGCAAAGTGCGAATGAAAAACACAAAACGGATTGCCAGTACAAGAAACTACTTTCCCCATTGTCCATATTCACACTCCGCAACTTTTCCAAGCAAGTGTCAAAGTTTGTTGGAGAGAGCTCTTTCCGCCCGCCTCTCTCTCCATCAAACTTTGACACTTGCTTGGAAAAAGTTGCCGAGTGTGAATCTGAACATTATCTTCCGTATGCCTCTATGTCCAGATTTACACCCGGCAACTTTTTCCAAGCAAGTGTCAACGTTTGACAGAGAGAGACGCCGAATTACCGGGTGTGTTGAGGTGTCTATGTTCGTTCCAATTTACACGAGACAATTTTATCAGCGGTTTAATGGTGTTTGTAGGGGAGGCAGTTGGAAAGGGAGGGGAAAAAACTATCGTACTCGATTGAACGTTTTGTTTTTTATTCGCACTTTGAAACAATAACAATACGCACAGGAATAGCAGTGGAAACCGTATAAAAATCGTCTTTGCACAGAATGATACAATCTTGCGAAATTTTCTCTTAATACTCACCCTAAGCCTTCAGGAATTCTCTCTTTTTTTAATTTTTTTTGCATACACAATACTTAGTCCTAGATCACACGAGGCAATTTCTTCCAAGCGGAAAGTGCTCTCTGTATCTTTCCTACAAACTTTGACACTTGCTTGAAATAAAATTGCGTTGTGTGAACCAGACTTTATAAACATTTTTACAAATCGCACATAAAATATTAATGTTTAGCTTTGGTTTATTAGAATATGTATAAAAAATTAGAAACTAAAATCTAAACACAATAGATTAATTTTAATTGTATGTCCGGAACTAAGATTTTGAAATCGTCAAATCATATTCGTTATCTATTTGTGTTTTACTTTTTGCAGTTTTAATCGACTCCTATTTCCAATATTTTTAAAATCTAATGAAAAAATAAAAATATTGAGAACCGTAACTCTAAAACAGATATCGCCGAATAATTATTTAATTTTTTTTAAAATATACTTGTCTTATCTCACGAATGACCTTAACCTTTTTGATTTTCAATGGTAGTTGAACTTTATCATGTAAATTATTGCAACTTTTGTCTAATTTTCACATATTTTGATTAACAGCAAAAATTTTCAGCAAACTGCAAATTTTTCAGCAGTGCGTTTGCTAATGCAAAACTGCAAACTTTTTGCTATTACAGCAGAAAATGTGCTGTATTAGCAGAAAAAATGGTTGCTAAAAATTAGCAGACGTTGTTTGTTATTAACAGCAAACAATTTTTTTTGGGTGTACTAACTTAAGGGGATGGGAAAGATATCTCATATAACGAGTGATTTTTTAAGATCTTTCGGATTTGATTTAAAAAACACATACAATTTAGTAAAATGTATGAAATATTTATTTGAGCCGATAGAACCGTCTATATAATTCAATGTTTAACGATGATTTCATGCAAATGTCGACCGCGGCTGCGCCTCAAATATTTCATACGCTGGGTCCAGTTTTGACATACTCTTTCCAACATATCGGCCGGTATCTCACAAACTTATAAATTCTTCAATATTGGCTTCCAGTGCGTTGTTAGCTTGTCCCTATAGACATGAGCCTTAACATAGCCCCACAAAAAATAATCTAAAGGTGTTAAATCGCACGATCTAAGCGGCCATTTGAACGGCCCCAAACGTGAAAAAATGTTCAATTAATTCAAAATTGAATAAATATTCTGTAAAAATAAATAAAATGTAATAATCCGCGAAGGCTGTTCGTTTGTAAGTCGATTCATGGTTAAATTATAGACCAAACTGAACATGTTTGACAGTAACATGTTACATGAAAACATCTGAGCTGCAAAAAACAGTGTTGCCAAAAAGTCATCTAAGATCATGTATCGAAGAAGTGACCTACAACTCCAAAGTATGTACGATATATTTAGCGGAAATCCACTCCACTACATAGGACGGAGGGTATGTTCATTCTGTCACTGCGTTTGTAAAACCTCTAAATATTAATCTGAGACCCCAAAATAAAGTATATCGAGAGCTTATATTCAAAACCCTCTATCTTAAATTTTTGCAAAAATGAGATTTTTATGTTAAAATATTCGGTAAAGTAAGGCGCATCTATGGTACTAATTTGGAAATAAAAAAAACAAAAATTGAGATTTTATGGTTATTTTTGTAATTTCTCTATCTTACACACTTATTTTTTCTGAATGCAATACCCTCTATATCTTCATATAATTTGGGACTATTTTTTTTTGTATTTTTTTTTCTTCTAAAAGATGGTTCTTTGGTGAAAAGAGTATGCTAAACACGAATTTGGTTAAATTTTTTAGTCAAAGCTTTAGTTTTCAAATGATGACTATTTTTATATCTAACCTGTTATTCCACAAGAATACCATTTTTTCTATGACAATTTTAAAATGGATTAAAAAATGAACCCCAAGAAATAGATAATACTTAAATAAAAAATTATTCATTAATTCATTGTTATTATTATTTATTATTTTTATTAAAATATGTATAATTATATATTAAAAAAATTTGTGGAATTCATAAATAATTTTTTTACTATGCAAAACCCTCTATCTTTTTTTATACATGAAGAATTTTTGAATAGCAATACCCTCTATGTTCCATAAAATGGCTGGTGGTGCAAATATTAAAAAAATATTATTTAGTAGTTCACGTAGTTAGGTGTAATAAACATTGTAGAACAAACAATTTTAATTTTCTGTAAAATTAGGAATATAAACGGTTTTTTGGCTCTACAGATAGAGGATATTGAATATAAACTGTCGATATTCTTGATTGTCATACAATTCTAAGACGATTTAGCCATGTCCGTCCGCCCGTCTCTTGTAATCAAGCTACAGTCTACAATAATTGAGCAAGATAACTGAAATTTGGTATAGATACTGCTAATAGCTGCAGGTAACTTGCGATTGAAAATGTTCAATATCGGTTAATTTTTTTGATATAGCCCCCATATATATACCACAAATGTCAACTGATCGGGCTGAAAATGGTAACTAGGGTTTATTTGTAACCGGAATCCTTCACAAAAACAACGGTAGTTATAGGTCCATGTTTTGATGTAGCCCCCATACAAAGGTCCCTCTAGATTTGGCTTCGTAACGCCACAAAAACCTGAAACTTCAACGAATTGGGCTGAAATTTGCGATCCATGGTGGAGAGTATATTCTTATATATTCGGCACGTCACGGCGCGCAGAGGTATTTTGGATGCAAGAAAGCAATTTTTCGACAATTACTTTTCAAAAATCGAATGATGCAATTCTATAGAGAAGTGTTCCAATAAGAAAAATGCATAATTTGTTTTCGTAAAAAATTATATTTAGTCATAGAAACACTCTAGTGATTGCATGGGCGGTGGACGTGCCCGATTTTTTCTTCATTTAGTCAATATATAGCTTGGTGCCAACTTTCAATGATCTAAGACCACAAAAATGTATGAAGCTATCCCACTGTGGGACGTATGCATAATATTGCTGCATGAATATTCCAAATGGATGTTTCTGACTGAAATTTGGCTGTTTTGTGGTGTTTGTGATAAGTTTTGGGCTATGCTGTGTTCTGACATATATATTAATATTTTATTGGCAACATTTTTGTAGAACATTTCAACGGCCCTCCCTCCTCTAAGGGGTGATATCAGGATTTGTAAAAATAAAGCAAAAAATTACCGTAATTTCGGAAGCAAGAGGGTTGATATGTTCTACAAGGAACACATAGTTCTTTAAGCCAATTTGCTGCAAGAGCCGATGTAATCTTTCAAAACGCCGATACACATATTGATCTATTATACCATAATCCATTGTCAGAACTCCGTTATTTTGGTAAGAGTTTGAAAGTGTTGTACATTGTAATATATATGTATAGTGTGGGCCATTTAAAATGTACAATTTGAATCGCCTATAAAAAAGTAATGATATTTTTTTCAAATTTCTTGTTTTATTGGTAAGGTTGAACTTTGTCATTTAATAAAGGAACACAATATCACTCATATGACTACCACGACTGGCTCGGCAATTGAGAATTTTAGGGAGCGACTCAGGTATGGATGGGCCATTTAAAATTTTAAATTTGAATCGGCCATATATAGAAGTACTGACAATTTTTTAAAATTTCTGTTTTTTTTTGGAAAAGTTGAACTTTGTAATTTAATAATGGAACTCAATACACTGTGCTCGAAATTGACACTTTAAAATGTAACAGAAAGGAGACTCTATGGATATACCTATTTCGACCCTGCTAAATCCACTGGAGCTAGCCGTTTTTCTAGGTTAGCTCTTGTTCTCGCGATATTCGACCACAAAGTTTGTTGGGAAATCAGAGAGGTGACTTATCTCTTTGGTGATTTTAAAGTGGAAGACTTCCGAAAACGCGCTTCAGTCCAAAGAACGAAATAAAGGGAACCCTTCGAGAATTATTTCTCTCAAAATAGTCAACAACGCCTCTCATCCCTTTACCCCCGAAAAAGTGCAATCAAATCTTGCCATACGTCAAACGTCATACAAATCGTCGACATTTATAGTTTGTTGCTCGGCTCATCCTAAATATATATATATATTCTTCATGAAACCCTAAGATGATTTAGCCGTGTCCGTCTGTCTTTTGAAATAACGCTACAGTCCGTAATAATAGAGCTAGGTTGACCAAATGTGGTAAAAATACTTCTTATAGTAGTAGCAGGTCGTTTGGGATTGCAAATGGGCCACATCAGTCAATGTTTTGTGATAGCCTCCCTATAGAGATCGCTCTTAAACATGTTGTTTAAGCCATACAAAAAATTTTAAAGCAATGTGGCTGAATCTTCGTAGTTTGTATTCTTTTCAAACAATAATTCATCACAACAAAAATTTTGCAAATCGGTTTGTATTTTTTTATAGTCCCCCTATAGAGGTCGCTTCAAAATACCCTTATTTAAGCCATAAATACCACAATTTATATGCAATTATGCCGAAACTTTGCAGTTTTTATTATTTTATTTATACAATAATTCATTACACTACAAATTATCCAAATCCGTTCATATTTTGTTGCAGTCTGGATTTATACAGGGTTTTTCAACAAGGACGCTACAAAAGTAGACCGACAGGGACAGCAAACGACGCCATATTTTTTGCCGCTCTTTTGACATTTTTCTTCAGTAAGGTTTGCCATTTCATGATGGAGATATACGAGCCAACAACGAGTCGAAATTATTAAAATTTACTACCGAAATTCGGAGTCTGTGGGCTGAGCAACAGCTTGAAAATGATTCGGATTTTCATCGAAAAATCATCTTCAGCGATGAGGCTCATTTCTGGCTGAATGGATTCGTCAATAAAGAAAATATGCGTTATTGGTCAGACAGCAATCCACGCGTACTACATGAGTCATCATTGCATCCCGAAAAAATTACAGTTTGGTGCGGTTTAGGGGCCGGCGGCGTCATTGGGCCGTACTTCTTCCGTGATGATCAAGACCGGCACGTTACTGTGAATCGGAATCGCTACCGTTCAATGATAACCGAATATTTTTGGCCCCAATTGGATGATATGGACTTGGAGGACATGTGGTTCCAACAGGACGGCGTCACAAGCCACACAGCGAATGCCACAATCAATTTATTGTAAACCAAGTTTGGAGAACGTGTTATTTCACGAAATGGTCCAGTCGATTGGCCGCCTCGGTCGTGCGATTTGACGCCGTTAGACTATATCCTGTGGGGCTACGTTGTAATGTCATTCGCCCATGTTCTGGAATTCACTTGTGGTGGCGAAGTGAGAAGTATTCACCGAGAGGTGTTCTGCAACTCACTTTCACCCCATTTCATGCAATTTTTTCTCACCATGTTTTCCATTGTGAGAGCGCTGTGAGTTCTCATTTTTTGGAAAGAATAATTATTGTAATCACAAATTAACTGTGCCGTGACAAAATTTGTAATGTTTACTTCTTAATTACAAGTTTCTGTACGATAAAATAATCAAATTAATTAATAAATTAGGTTTTATAAAATAAGTCCAAAATTGCAACCAACTTTTTTTCTTTTGTGATGTGAGTAAGTGAATTCTTGGCAAATCAGCTGATTTGGTTTGACTTCGAAAAATCAGAGATGCAAGATGTTTGTTAGTTTGAAATACAACCATTTTAATGGAGTAACCTCAAGGTTATTTGCATCGGATAATTTGATTTTGGTACAGAAATGTTATTCCATTTTAAAAATTTACTAAATTTAACAAAAATATAAGTAAAATAATTAAAATGATCGTCAATTTGCCTATTATGAACCGTGTGGCAACTCTACTTCTGCAAAGTGTCAAATGTTTGACGTCTATTAAAACGTAACAAAAACAACAAACATAAAACAATCAACACCAACTTGACAAAACAAAAAAACATAAAACCAAAATTGGACGGAAAATAACCAAAGGATTTAGATTTTACAAGATGTAAGTATGCTGAGCTTTTTGCTGAAGCTAATTGTTCAAATTCATTGCATTACTATCCTACAGGTCCCCACGAAAAAATAGTTCTCACAATGAGATTTTCGTCCAGTTCATGGAGTTACACCCAGATTGGCCATGGGCTACTCAAAGATGGATAAAGCAGAGCAGGATAAACTGTGGTCAGACCTGGCAACAAACCTTAATTCATGCGGACCTCAAACAAGAACGGAACATTAAATCCAAGCTTACACATAACAAAAGGGAATGTCGGGCAACAGGTGGTGGCCAATATAATAAATATGTAATGACACCTTTGGAAGAACGTGTTGCTGTTTTGTGGACCTTTATATGTGCGCGGATGGTATAAAGAACACCCAGAAATTAGGAGGCCCCAATAAAGAAAATATTGACGCCGATGCACCATCTACATCGCTTGCAAGTCGTATTAGGCCCAAAGAAACGTCAAGTGCAAAACCAGCAGAAAACTTGCCACATCATCAGCTGCAAATACAGTGACTGCATCAAAGCGTGTACGCAGCCACTCTCCTGATTTCGGCGATATACCCGATTCGCCAATTGCCTCTCCCAACGTTGAGCCACCCGCACCAAAGAGAAAGAAACCATCGGACGTGGAGTACTTAATGGAGGAGGAAACGAAAAATTTTAAGTGTGTTTCGGGTGGTATTAGTGCAATAAAGGAAGTGATGGTTGCCAATAGTCAAACATTAATAAGCATTGAAAATAAGCTAGATGAACTAGTCTCATTAAAAAAGGAGGAAATAAAAGAAACAAAAGGCACCACATACAAATGGAGAAGCATTTGCTCACCCGAAATGAGCTGAAATTGAAGTCCATCGAGCTGGAACAATTGAAGGTGGGACTTTAAATTGACAATATAGTTAATAAATACATATATATCTAATTGATCTCATAAAAGACTGCAGCAAATAAAATTTGTTTTGTATTTTTAGTTTATTCATTCTAAAGACTGTGTTTTATTGAACTATTGAACGTGCAATTTCGTCTCTTACTCGTGTGCCATCGGTACCACTACTTAATTGTTCCACATCTTCAATGTTGTCATCGTCAGGTATCGGAACTTCAGCATCCATAGGTAAATTAAAATGCTTGCAAATATTGTGCAGTGCGCAGCACGCATTAATAATTCTGCTTACTTTTGCTGGTTCGTAGTGGAGGGTCGCTTGTAGGCATCGGAAACGAGATTTTATGTTGCCTATAGTCCTCTCAACAATGTTCCGTGCTGAGCAGTGTACTTTGTTGAATTTGTGTTCACTGGAGTTATATGTAGGATTTCTATATGGCGTGATAAGGTATGGTTCCAAAGCGTAACCTCCGTCAGCTAAAAGCCAGCAATTTCGGGAACGTGCATACATCTCGGCGTAATGATTCTCTGCTATACCTGATTTCCATATATATGAATCATGACACGATCCAGGTCTAGTGCTGTCAACGGCCCGTATTTTCATTTCGTAGTCACAAACCTTAATAAAAAAAGCGTTTATACAAACAAATATAAATGGATGTGTATTTTTACTTACAATCATGGTATTTATGCTAAAATATCCCTTTCGGTTATAAAAAAGCGCTTCTCCATCTGGAGGTTTTATGAGTCGAACGTGAGTACCGTCGACACAACCAACAACCCCGGGAATTCCATGCTTTTGGTAAAAATGCATTTTTGAAGCACCTTCCGCCTGACTCATTTCCATTTACCACTTTCCACAATATTTTGCACAATGTAGTCCTTCCCATGCTTATATTTATGTCGTTTGCTACAATACCTTGAAAAGCGCCCACCACAAGAAATCTCAAAGCTGCCGCCAATTGTATTTTTTGTGGTATTGATCCTGTGCTAATGAAGGGTGCAATTTGATCAAGGATCATTGAAAATCCGTCTTTATTAAGCCGGTAAAAAGCTATAAAACATTTAAAGGCATAAATTATTATGTTAAACAGATTAACGACACTTAACTTACAACGAATTTGGAATATCCATTGGATTTGAGTAGTCACGCAAGTGCCGCCTTGATACGTTCCTCAAGAACTTCATTTCTTAAAACTTAAATCCCTAATGGCTAAGAGAAAAGCTAGTGGCATATTTTTTGTTGTGTTTTTTATAAAATATGATTAATAAATCTTCAGATTTTCTTTTTTAATTTCTTGTCTGTCTTGTCTTGTTCTTAAATTGTTTTGTTTACGTTTTTGTCTGCAAATTATGGCTTTGCAGACAAAAACATATGTTTCGATTTTTTTGAGCAGAAGTTCGAAAAAGAGAATTCACGTGAGAACCAGAACACCTCTCCATTCGTTGGGTGAAGTGAATTTGTGAAGTGAATTGAATATTTGGTGAGAGCCAGAACAGGGCTGATTATGTGTGATGATAAGTAGTTGAACGACAAGTCTGTAGGTGTGAACACAGGTACATTTACGCCATCTAACGGAGCCGTTGAACAACAATCGCCGAATTGTTGCAAAACACACTTGCATCTTTTCATAGCTTATAATTATTAATAACACTACCGAAAATGGCTGCAATTTACACATACTTACGCGTGAAGCTTATTTTTCGACCATGACGGCTACGTGCATTTTTGCAAATTTGATTGGCGTCATTCGCGAAAAGGCCGGCAAAAGTGAAATTCCCTAAGCAAAAAGGAAGGAAGTCCAACTATTATTTTCTAGCCGGAGGAATAACTCCACAGTCTTTGGATAAGTGTGTGTAAATTGCCCATTGGTGAGTAGAGTGTACAATTTGTGAAAAGTGTAGTGCTAAGGCAGAGTTTCTCCTAAAGGTTGGGGTTTTTGGAGCTTTTAAAAAGTTACAAATTAACAACACGGCCTGACGCCGATAAGCCTACCGGCCAGCGAATAAAACGAGGCGCCTGCAGATTTCGGTGCGCAAGTAATGTGGACGCGGAGTACTTTTGAAGGAAGGCCTAGCAACAACCATCCACACATCGATCACCAGCAATAGCCCAGCCGGATTGTGTTCATTTTATTTCAAAACTGAAAAAAAAAATTGTCATAAAATTATAGAAATGCTCCAAAGAGGTCATTAGTTTTTAAAATAAGTACTAGTATTTTGTACTAAAAATATAGATAATTTGAATAGTACTAAGTAATTTACTTAATGTTAAGTAAATTTTCGTAATTTTAAGTACAAAATGTACTATTGCAATAAACCAATCTTGAGTAAGTACGTCTTTTCAAACAAGTCCGTGTCCCCCAGCAGACAGTCCTGTCAACAAATTGCGTCCCGCCTCCAAATTATCATCGTCTGAAGAAATTTCAATGCCGTGAACTTTATTATCGTCCGTTTATTCCGAACTTTTTTTATTTTTGCTGCAAATTTCCCCGAAGGAAAATCATAACTACAGACCACATGGTGGCTGTTGAGGCTTAACCTCAAACCATACTCCGGCCTTACTCACACTTCTAGGATCTAGATGACCCTAGAAAAGAATAATTTCTGTCGAATTTCTATCAAAATCGTGGAAGAACCTGCGTGGTTCCCCACGTCCCTACAAAATCCAGCATGAACTGGTAAATTAACGGCGACTGTCCAGATAGATCCTGTTCCTGGGAAAATAATTGTTGATCGATCTCTATATAAATCGTGAAAGAACCTGCGTGGTTCTCCACGTCCCACCAAAATCAAAAGGGTACCGGGAAAAACTATCGGTAGTGATTCAGAAAGTTCCAGTACCGTCGAATTCAATGACAACAGCAGTAAAAATATAGTAATTTCTTTTCGTAATAGTTTTAATTCAACCATTCCCAATTAATTTAGTTTCTCCAAAATTTCGAATAATCAGTGTCGGTTTTTTTTTGGCAAAGCAAAGTACGAGAATAAATGTTACCCTTAAACCTATTTTTTGTTAAAAAAATTCCAAATAATAGATATGTTTTTCGGATAAAAATTAAATTATTAAATTGTTAAAATATTTTGTCCGTATTTAAGCTAGTAATAGTACCGCTGTTAATTTAATTATACTTTTCATTATTATCTCCATCTAAATAACAACCCTAAATTTAATTATTTTTATTTTACAATAACACATCAATAGTTTCCACAATAATAATAATGGTTAACATTTTAATTTGCTGCAAACTAAATTATTTTAAACTACCATTGCCCCTCCCTAATATTCTGAGCTCAGCATTAGGTAAGGTCAAGAAAAATAATTATAAGGCACCTGCTTTAGCGGCGCAAACCCCCCATTATTATTATTTCTTAATATTACTGCTATATCTTTACTTATACATATATACTATTTTTTTACTAGTGAGTAATGAGAACCAAATGTGAATTTTTTCTAATATGCTAATAGCACTTGAAATAATAAATTATTTAACGGAACATCTCGCTAATATGACTTGGTTCTAAATACAGGTATGTAGAAACGGGTAAGGAACAGCCATAACCGCCAGGGGTCCGATTAGGGAAGAATGCTACGGGCCATGGGGGTCGCGGCCGTCGGCGATCCATGGGGAGGGTACAGTGGGAAACCATACCATCAGGTTTCCAGCTACTCCAGACGTAAAAGGGAGAATAATATCTGATGCTCACATAATCTCGTCATCGCGAAAGTGGTACTGAATATTTATGAATTGCCATGATCGTGGAGGGCAAGACTCCCACGCGGACTGATGCTAAGCCGGAAGAACAACCAAGAAGTACCACGAAGCCCACCCACGGTCAACGGCGTGCACTGATAAGGGAAGCTCCCTCTGCATTATTTTACCGGTGTACGTTAACAGCTGGCGAGAATATTAGACTTTGGCCTGGACCAGTTCACAAAGTGAAGCCACCGACAACATCATTAGAACACTACAACCTCAAGTCTATGGTCTATGGCAACAAGCCAGCGACGAGTGATGAACTTCGTACGAATATCGAACGTGAAATTGCAGCAGTATCGGCCGATTTATGCTTGAAAACCGTCGAAAATTGGGTTCAGCGTCTGGACTTCTGCAAGCGTGCCCGTGGTGGCCATGCAAAAGAAATCGAGTTCCATACATAATGGCATCAAACGTACTTTCACAGGAATAAAGAATTTCATTGATATCCAAACCCGTTATTGTTTTATTTAAAAAAACTTTTGTAGCGTGTGTTTTGAATCACCATTAATTCATAAATACCACAAATGTTGTCATAAATTTAAAGAATGGCTCCAAAGACGTCCCTAATCTTTGAAATAAGAAGTTTTTTAATTAAAGTTAAGAAAATGTAATTAATACACGGGGCAAAATCGCCTTTTTTGATATGTTTGAATCGAAAGAAAATATACTTGGAACACAAATTTGTAAATATTATATATTTTCGAGCAAATAAATTTTATTTGAAAATCAATAAAATGTATTTAGAACCCATATGTTAATATATTAGAATAAAATATATTTGCGAACTGATTTTCTCAAATAAAATATTTGTTTAAATACGAATAAAATTATTGTTTATGAATATTTCCAAATATATTTTATTAAAAAAAAGATTTTCAAAACTTTGCTGAATTTTTCGAATATAAGTTTTAATTTTTTCATTTTCGAATTATGCATTCCTATTAAAAATGGCGTACTTAGCATTAACTTCTATTTGAAACCAATTCTATTCATCAATTATAAAGAAATTTTACTAACATTAAAAATTTCAAAAATTACCTTTCAATTGCTGTAAACTTAAAACAATTAAAGAATAGTATACATACATTCAAGCAAAAAGATCTTTGTTTGGGAAATATCATATCCAAATAAAAAATATTAGGATGTAAACATAGTTTTGTTTAGAACAATATCCTCCCAAACATATAATATTTGTATTTGTCAAATATTATATATTTGGAGTGCACCCTAAAAATATTTATGTTTCAAGCAGAATATGTTTGGGACAATATACTACAGAGGCGATTTTTTTCAGCGTGTATGAATTGAATTACAGTACGAGCTCGATTATCGCAACCGATAGGAAATCAGACCTGTTGCGTTACCAAGCCTCAAAATTTCGTAAATAAAATTAGTCATACACAACAATTTATATTTATTTTGAACATAAAAATATATATAACACATAACAATAAAAAAAAGTAATTCAAACATGACGATAAAATTAAAAAAAAATTATTTTTCTTTATCCAAATATAAATAATTGCATAGAGGAATATATAAAAGAGATTTGTTGTTTATGAAATGATAATACTGTTCCGTTTTTTACGCTTTTGTTTGCAAATTGCAAGCCTTAATTTTCTTGTTTACTGC
Source organism: Eudasyphora cyanicolor (assembly GCA_963930755.1). Lineage (NCBI taxonomy): Eukaryota > Metazoa > Arthropoda > Insecta > Diptera > Muscidae > Eudasyphora > Eudasyphora cyanicolor. Next base: position 9,701,599 of record OZ005737.1, read on the forward strand.
TGCCTCCTTTACTTGCTGACACCCGCAATTTTTTCTGAGGGAATATCATTCATACTCGTACATGCCCATTCAATGCTAATATCCAGAGCTTTAATAACATATTTTAATTTTAATTTTAACATTTTAATTTTTGGCGTCTCTATATTTTCAACGACGCCATTACTTTCATCGTCTGAGACATCAATACCTTCTTGTTCTTCATCAAAGCCTACAATATTTTCGTTAATACATTCGCTGATTTCATCTAGGGTATAGCGTACATCAGGATAAATGTCATCAAATTGCCAATATGTGGAATTGCAGTGCGTGGACATAAGAACATTCCAACATTTCTTTATAGGAGTATCGGATACCTTGTCCCATGCGTTTGAAAAGAACGCGGATGCCTTACGAAGGTCCATTTTTTTTTATTAATTTACCCACTTTGGTACAGGGTATTACGATTTGTACATTTGTTTGTAAAACCTAGACACAAAGAGATACAGCCACAGTTTATTATACCGATCGGTATAGAATCACTTTCTGAGTCGATTTATCCAAGTCCGTCTGTCTGTCTTTCCTTATATGCTTGTGATCAAAGTGCAGGTCTCAAATATGAAGCGATCTTTACGAAAATTAGTAGAGATGCATTTCTTAGACTATAGACGAGCCTTATTATTAATTAATAATGGGGCATATCGGTCCACGTTTTGATATAGCCTCCATATAAAGGTCCCCACCGATGTCAGTTTTGACGCTCTAGAGAACACATTTTTCAATTAATCTGGCTGAAATTCAAGAATTTTTATTTTACATCGGTCCATGTGAAGTTTAAATATATGTCCCTTATATTCTATTCAGCCTGCAATTGTTCGTAGTAATAATGGTTCTCCATAATTTGTTGCAAACAATGGTGATTTGCTACTGGTTTGTTCTAAATCTGGATTTGATGCCATGTTGATCCAGAGGTTGAAGAATTGCAGTGCAATTTGGCGGCAGTCACGTTATTATAATTTGGGTGGCATGGTTCATTGTTAATAAGTAACAATGCTCTTTTAGGAAGATTTTTAGATTGAAGAAAATCTGAAGCCTTAGTAAAATGAAATTATAATTTTACTTTGCCACCTTTAATCAAGTAAAGTACAAACCCCTCAACAAACATCGTTAAAATGATAAAAATGTGATTCGCACCTTATATATTTTACGTCCAGTAGCAGATTTTCGAACTTACAAGTGTTTTATTTGGAACAAATCAAGTTCTCTCGTTTTGCCTTTCAATTTATGGCAAAAGAGATCTACACACTCTGGATTATATGATAGTTCTTCCCAAAAGAGACTAGCATTGCAATTTCCATTTTTTCTTAAATTTTGTTGTGAAAAAAGGAATTCTTTTAACAGTTCTTCGGTCATTGACACATCTTTGTTTCAAAAACAAATTTGAACAAAGCTTATCCCATTTTTAGAAATTCAGGAGTCTTTTGAGTTACTCGTTCTCCTTGGCCAGACTCTGTTCCTGTGAGGAATTAGCTTATGTCTACTTCCTTCTTTTTAATTCTACATATGGTAGATTTGTTTCCATTCTTTAATTTGCTCAGTATTTAAATTTCTGGTTTTATTGTCAGCTTATAAATCTATCTTACAATTCCCATTTTTAAAGCGATATACACTCCAGTCGGCAATGTTTCAACTTAAATCGAAGAAAGCAGACCTAAAGCAAATTCCAGATATCTACACACAAATACACATACGAGTACACACTGGTATACATGAAAAGTAGGAAACTAGAATTAGTCATCGTCTATCATTAAACAAAGTTGCACTTACCGAGACTCTTTTTGAAAATACGTTGTACTTATAAAGACTCTAATGTAAAAAAATTGCCGGTTGCCTTAATCGGGTTGTTGCGATAATCGGTAGTTGCGCAAATCGAGCTCGTACTGTATCTATATTTTAAGTAAAAAATATGATCATTTTCCAGATGATTAGGATATATTTTTTTAAGTTTGTACTACACATCTTCATATATTCTGCACAACGTAATTTAGCATATCGGTCTATGTTTTGATATAGTCTTTATTATAGCTCGATCTGAAATATCTTTGGTTAAACCATAGAGGACTTGTTATCTGAACAATCTGGCTAAACATTTTCTAAAACAACAAATAATCATATCGTTCCATGATTTGCTTCCTTTCGAAACATTTTTTCGGTTATAAAATTGATCGCAATCCTTGGTGGAGGGTATATAAAATTCAGCCGGCCGAACTTACTACTATTCTTACTTGTTTTGGCTGCAAAAGAGTTATTTTTGGATTCTTTTACATTCGCCTTTCTTTTAGGTATTCGATTTTGCGTGCTTTATTATTCAAAATTTTCTAGAAATTACGTCCCTCTAATCGTTATGTATGAGTCGAAGTTATCACATTTGAAAGACCAAAAAATGTTTACATTTTTGTCCGGTAAAGCGTACGAACGTAGCGTTCGGCACTCAAAAAAATTAATTTTTTTCTAACTTCTATAGCCCTCAGGATTTCCTTACATTCCGGCTCTATCGGACTTATACTTTAAAAATGTTGCCAAAATCCTAAAAGTACCATCTATTAAAATTGGAATTTAAAATAGTTTTGATTTTATAGAAAAGCATGCATCAATCTAAACAAAAAAAATTTGTTGCGTAGTGTAATGCGCCTCAGATAATGTACCTCACAGCCTGTTTCTGTAACTTGAAAATTGGCTTTCGTTCGCCTGCCAGACGACAAACAGCTGATTTGGGTTTTTACTAACTACCATCAGAACGACAAGTCGTACGATAATGAAGTCGATCTAAAACGTAACCATAACTGTGTAAATTTTGGTTTTTCTATCTCTCTTCGTTGTCATCTGGGCGAAAACAATTGTCCGATCCAGTCACTTTGTTTTATTTGTCGACTGATAGGAACAATGACAAAAAACCTTATTGAAAGCAAAAATAAGTAGATATTAATATATTTATGGTAAAACCAATTAAATAATAAGCATAAAGTAGTCAAAATTACGTCAGCTCGCTAAGATGGAAAGAGAGAAATAAATGAGAGTATTGGTTCAGCTCAGCTGACCCACCCAGGGTTGATTTTGTGTCCACCGCTAGTGTAGAGAGTACAGAGGTGTATTTTTTAAGGTCGAACATAGAAAAATTTGTGCGTTATTAGACGGGAAGTTGTGAAATTATTGATCTGGCAATTAAATTATTTTCCAATTAGTAAATTGCCAAAGTCATATACGAAAGGCCAGGCGAACGAACCTTAGAGAAACCAAATTCCTGAGGAATGTAAGTGACTGGTGTTCGTTTGCAGATACTTTCGTTGGAAATACAGAAACAAGCCGTTTATCTCAGTCGAATTGGTCTTCTATTAGGTGTCCATAAGAAATTTAATTCAAAAGTTTCCATCGAATCCCCTGTCAATCATTTTAATTCAATGACCATCGGCTGTATACGAATATATAAGTCCTTCAGAACTTCTGGAATGAATATGAGCATATATGTATGTTCTTTTTTGTTTATATGTTGTGTTGGAATCCAGGACAACACATCACTTCAAACGTTGTTGTGTTCATAGCTATGTTTTGTTAACACATTTTTGCAATCGAGGTTTCCGGTTGTACTTTTACTTACTCTACAATCCTGAATCTTTTCTGATTCGTCCTTTTTGCTCCTGTCAACTACCACGTACAGAGCATGACATTTTGTCGGCTAACTTTTGACACATGAAAATGCACACACAGAAACACACACACACACACACACATATTGGCATACATGTGTTGGACAATTCATAAAAGAATTTTAATAGAATTCAATTATTCTTTTTTTCACAATTTCGATTGTTGTCAACACTCCAAGTGTGATGTCCTTTTTGGACATTTACATGTTTCAATGTGTGTGCGCACGTGTGTGTGTGAATTTTCCAATTATTTTTTTTCACACTTTCCTGTATTGGTATTTGCAAGAGTGCATATGTGTGTGTTTTTGGTTGGTATAATGAATATAGGCAAATATTAATTAAACATAGATTAATATCCGTTAGTTAATTAAAATATTGTATAATCTATTTGCCAGAGTTTATTAATTTGCTTTGATTACATTTCTATCGAATTAAAGGTTAATTGAAGTTATGTCATTGCCAGACAGGAGAAAAAACTGTTTAAAAACTAATTTATTAATAAATAAACAGTTTGTGAAACTAAACTGTGAATATGTCCGATGTATGTATGTTCGGTTTCTATTTGAAAAAATAAAAACGGTGAGAGAAATCAATTATAACGTCAACTATACAAATGCAAAATTATTTATTTATTTATTAAAATTTGCATATTTTTCGTATTTGAAAATAAACAAAAAACTATTTTATAATTTATATTCATAGTGGGTACACTATGCAACATGAGTCGTTCTGTCCAAGAAATGTGAAAAATAGTTCTATTGGCGTTCTGGAAAAAATACAGATAAAAATATCTCTAATTTTGTTATTTTTAACCTCTATTATTTAGAGGGGTATATTAATTTGGTGACTCCGTTTGCAACACCTCGAAATATTAATCAGGGACACCATAAGGTTTATGGGGGGATTTCATGTCAAGCTCTTTTTTCCCATCCATATAACTAATTACACTATGCAACAACATATTTGGCGAAGGGCTGTGCATAACATTTTCTGGTGTAATATAATGCCCTAAACACGAAAAAAATATTAAAAAAATGTACCCTAAATTTTTTTAATATTTTTATTTAAATTTTGTTTTAAACAATTTTCTTTAAAATTCCTATTTTCATGGAAGGTGCCTTTTGTATTTGGACCATATTTTGTGAAGTATATGTTCGATAAAGCCGGGAAACACTTTAAATTAAAGGAAATTGTGAGGACTACAAAGGGTAATAATGACACTTTCACTTAGAAACAGAAGTTTAGTAGCCGATGTTAAAATAATTAGAAAAAATCTATTTTTGCTGGAACGCAAAAAGCAATAAAAATAGAAAAAAATAGCAAAAAAATGTTTATTACAATTTTTAGAAGCTACTATCCTAACCAAAAAAATAATGCCTATTTAAGGAAAATCTATGGATAAATGTAGAAATTATAGCACTCTTGTTAGAAATAAGAGCATTTCAACATAATCCGGTTTTTATAACCCACTATTGTAAACAAGGGTATATATCAGATGCTGCGGGCCAAACGTGTAACACATCGATGGAGTGACCAAAGAGACCCCAAGAATATTTGGCGGAAATCCGTTTTTAGCCATTTTAAGTCATTTTAGCAATGTCCTCTCAGTCTGTCCGTCTGTCTTTCTAGTTGGAGCGCACGATAAATTTCGACAGGATTAAACGATTCACCTCAAATTTTCAATATCTTTTTCTATCTCAGACTAAGGTCAAAGATGGGTGAATCAACAACTCATTCGAGTACCTCACCCACAAAGGGTCAACATTTAGTGAAACATTGATAATCCCATAACTTATATACAGGGTTTTCCAATAAAAGTAATATGATTTTTTTGAAAAAAACACACTTATTGTTAAGGAAGTTCAAAAGTGTTTTTATTTAATGTGAAGTACAATCGATACAATTAAGTTCTAAATAAAACGTCATTCAAATGGCTTTCACGACTTATTCTGCAGGAACGAATTAAATGAACACAATTTTCGAGCACTTTTTCCACTAAATCAAGTCTGTCAAGTATGTCATGAATGGCACGTTCAATATTGACTTGTAAAGCTTGAAGAGAGTATGGTTTATTTGGAAAGACCAATAACTTCGAATAACCCCACAAGAAATATTCTAATTGTGTTAAATCACAACTTCTTGGAGGCCATTCAATATCACAATTTCTTGAAATAATCGAATCTCCAAACTTTTCTCGCAACACTCCAATTGTTTCATGTGCTGTGTGGCACGTAGCCACAATCGGCCAATGGCAAAAAGATAGCTCTTAACGAGAGCTAAAATATTGCTCATGGGTGTCAAGGTCGTAGTTCGACTGGAAAGTGTTTTTTTTGAATTAAAATAAAAAATTGACTTAGCATAATTTTCAAATGTGAACAGAAAGTTTATTTTTGCTCTAGCTCCTTAACGGTACGTCGGATCGGGAATCGGTCAATGGCAAAAAGATAGCTCTTAACGAGAGCTAAAATATTGCTCATGGGTGTCAAGGTCGTAGTTCGACTGGAAAGTGTTTTTTTTGGAATTAAAATAAATGGACTTAGCGCACGAAAAGTTGCAATTGGAGAACGATTATTTTGATAATAATCTGAATAATTTGTAAACCTTGTTCTTGGGTATATCTCTTCATGATGAAATTGTAAACACTACTGAATACAATGAAAAACAAATGACAGATCATGACATATTACAAATGGCCAAAACGCCACTTAAAAATCATATCATCCCTATTGGAAAACCCCTTACTTATACACTCCTCTCTAAGGTGAAGGAATAAAAATAGACAAAGAAACTTTTCATAATATTTATTAAGTATGTTTCATAAACTGATCATTAATGAAATAATTCTTCCAGTGTATGTAATGTTTCATGCAATTTATGAAATGTTTCATATTACTTATTAAATGTCTCATATTTAAAGATGTTGACGGAATAATGTATATGTTCTTAAATGCCGTATATTTTATATTGATTCTCATTTATAATCTGCTGGAATTGTCTGTTTTGTGTAATTAATTATTCTTGAATACTTTTAAGATTTCATTTTGTAATTCGTCCGAATTCCGGTTGTAGAATTCGAACTCGGAACTATCGCATTGCCACATTGCTATGACTCATTGCTATGTCATGAGGACGACATCTGTCGAAACGAAAATAAATATTGTGACATTTTTCATAAATTTTATGAAATAAATTTCCCATTCAAAGAAACATTTCTTTAAATTTTCATAAATATATAATATTTAAAATAAATTTAAAGTTTCATAAATATATAATATTTTTTTTCTATGAAAATCAAAATTTGTTTGAACATTTTTATAATGTTATTGATTTGTCACTAGGATATTCTCCTGGCTGTAGTCCATCTTTGCTTCTATTATGTATTATAGAATGAAAAGTTTTTAAAAATATAAAATTTAATAACTTTTTACTCGAATTATGAAAATTTTATTTATGAAGAATAATTCTTTCCATGAGCATTTCGGGTTATTTCAGTCATATTTTTTTGTGTTCACACACATACAGTTCGCTCGCCAGGTGTAGAAAATTCTTTAGCATAATTTCCATTTAACGGGAAATCGTTATTCCTGAGGCTTCTTTAATCGAATGAACACAGCTGTGATTAACAAACACCATTTAAATGTAATACATAATTTGTATTATTTATAATTATGTTTATTACAGAGTTCACGAGTATTGCATGAAATGTGCCCGCAAGGCTAACAAAAGGATTGCCTTGTGTTTATAAAAGAAATTTTAAATGTAAATCAAATCTCAATAGTCTTTTATAGAGGGAAAATGTTTTTAACTGGAATTCGTAGATTTCGGGGAAACTGATTAAATTTAATAATTTTGAGCGAATAAAAGGTTTTGCTAATTATTAGCCGAATTCAAAGTCAAGGATTTATTCATTTTATTCTATTTAATTATATACTTGATTAAATCGTATTTATTAACTTTGAATATTTTGAAAAATCTAAATAAATGGAATCATTTATTTAGTCACTCAAATTTTATAATTAAAAGTGATGGGGAATTTTTATTTAGCTCAGAGGTCATACATAATATATACATATCGCACCTGTTCCACAAAAGGGTAACAACTCTAAAATAAAAAATATGTCAAAAATTATGAAAATATCTTCTTAATTGTATTTTCTTGCAATATAATATTTTTTGAAATTATTAACGGGTGTTCCAATAGGGATGATATGATTTTGAAGTGACGTTTCGGCCATTTGTAATATGTCATGATCTGTCATTGTATTCAGTAGTGTTTACAATTTCATCATGGAGCGATATACGCGAACAATGTTTACAAATTATTCAGTTTTATTCGCCCTTATTCCAGTTGGTGTCGTCGACGTCGATTCTTAGTCGAAACTGTAAAGATTGACGACTTCATAAATTTTGAAATTTTTTTTAAATATTTTTAAGTTATAAAATGGGTTTTTGTTAATTCATGGATCCCAAAAACATTCGTTTTGGCGTAAAGATGACAAAGCTAGAACTTCATAGATATGACGAAAATGATGTGACTACGCCAACTGGAATAAGGGCGATTATCAAAATAATTCCAATTGCAACTTTTCGTGCGCTAAGTCCATTTTTTTAAAATCCAAAAAAAAAACACTCCAGCCGACCTACGACCTTGACACCCATGAGCAATATTTTAGCTTTTGTTAATTGCTATCTTTTTTCCATTGACCGATTCCCGATCCGACGTACCGTTAAGGAGCTAGAGCAAAACTAAAACATTCCGCTCACATTTGAAAATGATGCTGTCCATTTTTTAAAAAATCCAAAAAAAAAACTTTCCAGTCCAGCTACGACCTTGACACCCATGATCTATATTTTTGCTCTCGTTAAGAGTTATCTTTTTGCCATTGACCGATTGTGGCTATGTGCCACACAGCAAATGAAACAATTGAATTGTTGCTAGAAAAGTTTGGAGATTCGATTATTTCAAGAAATTGTGATATTGAATGACCTCCAAGAAGTTGTGATTTAACACCATTAGACTATTTCTTGTGAGGTTATTTGAAGTCATTGATCTTTCGAAATAAACCAGACTCTCTTCAAGCTTTAAAAGTCAATATTGAAACTTAATTGTATCGATTGTACTTCACAATAAATAAAAATCTTTTGAATTTCCTTAACAATAAGTGTGTTTTTTTTTTTAAAGAAATCATATCACTCTTATTGGAAAACCCTGTATATCAAAACAAAGATAAACATCTTAAAAACTGAGGTTGAACCACATATATTACCATAGCTCGAGAAACATTTATCCTAATTGGTTCAGGAAAGAATACTGAACCAATTAGGATTCTAAATTAGAGAGCATTTAAAGAATCCCAAACCTTCCTATCCTAAGCTATTAAGCAGCCTTCATCTACTTCTAATATAATTTTTTCATTCCATCAGCGGTTTCAAAGATAAAGAATTAAAACCTTTTAAAAATATCAAAAAAATTCACAATTAGTATATTTTTTTTACTTTACCGTAATGTCTGTATAGCTTTGATTCACTGTAACTGTATAGTAAGAACTGTCTGGCTCTTGAAAAAAGACATCAACCCAACCTCTTCATTGATGGCAAACCTTTTTTATCTAGCCATTTTTTCAAGTTTGGAAACCAAAAAATTATCCGAGGGATCTAAATCTGGCGAATAAGGGCGTGCTGAAGCAATTCGATTGTCTTGATTGTGAGCAAACACGGCACCCATCTCAATATGCGATGTATAGCACTGTATGAAATACCTATGACTTCAGCTAGCTCACGATCCATCAACCGACGGTCATCCAAAACCATTTTGTGGATCTTTTTTAACCATTTCTGGCGTGGAGACCTCAATTGGTCGACCACCACTGTGTTCGAGTTGGCAGCTCGTACGGCTCCGTTTAAACTCTGCCATCCAATATATAATAGTTGTAAACGAAGGAACGAACGTCAAAGTAGAACCTAGCTCGGTTTTAATATTGGTTGGACTGGGACCTTTTAAATGAAAGTATTGTAAAGGGTGGTTAAATGTTAAGGGCCGATGTTGATTTTAAATAAAACACAAATTATTTAGGAAATTATTGTAATTTCTTTTTATTATGATAATATTGCTATGGTTCAATTATGTATGGAACAAAATATCGGCCAAATGGCCGCCGCGACCTCGGCGGCACACCTCCATCCGATGGTCCAAATTTTCGATGACGCTGAGGCATAATTGAGGTTCCATGCCGTTAATGTGCCAAATTATCTCATCGTTTAGCTCTGGAATCACATGATCTTGGCGGAAAAGAGCTATTGTTTCGTTAGCTGTGTGGCAAGGGGCAGCGTCCTGTTGAAACCACATATTGTCCACATCCACATCTTCCAATTCGGGCCACGAAAAGTTCGTTATCATCTCACGACAGCGAACCCCATTCACAGTAACTGCCTGACCGGTCTCATTTCGAAGAAGTATGGCCCGATGACGTCGCCAGCCCATAAGCCGCACCAAACGAACTGGGCAAGCATGCAGAGGTGTTTTCACATCTCCTACAGACCCGGTTTGCTGAAATTTGCTCACAATTCTCCCGATTGTGGACACATTTGGTCGATTATGCTGATCAAAAAAACATCACGAAGTGCACGAAATGCATTTTGATTTGGACGCGCATTTTCGTAAAAGGCTTAAAAAACTTTAACGCGTTGCTCGATTGTGTATCTTTTCTAACTATTTTTTGTTTTAAATATTAAAAAATTAAAAATATATTTAAATAACACTGCCCAACATCATTTTTGGAACAAAGTAGCGACCCAATAATTTTGAAAGGGCGTGTTGAGTAGATAATTTTTGCTCTTGTAGAACTTTTGTAGAATAAACTTTGGTCCAGCTGGTCTGAGTTTTATTTTACAGTGGGTGAAAGTTTTAATTTTGTGGTCCAAGGAAGCATTATACTAAATAAAAAAATGCTGTAAGTTAGTGTCTGAGAGATTACTTATTGTCGAAGTTATATACATAGTGGAATTTTATGAGGATAATTTTTGTGGAAGATCTTAACCCTTTAGCTACTCTCTTTATAGGTCAATTTGGACCTTTTTTTTAGAGAAAATCAAGAAAATTCCTTTCAAAAAGGACGTTTAAATATTAAAGTGTTTGCTGGAAAATTTCAGTGGGGGTCACCAAACACACCAAAGTTGCAAATAAAGCTCTTTACGCTTAATTACCAAAATTACACGCCAATTTATACAAAAATGCCTATAATGTGCATTTGCCATTTCAGAATTATAGGGTCGCTATTCTGTTCCAATCAAAAAGTCTTAATTTGTTGGACAGTGTAATTTTAGCCCCACTTCCACCCGAAGCTTATATGTTAGGGAATTAATAGAAGTTTAAAATATAAAAAATTTGCGAAAATCGGAGAGCAATTTAAAAATGGCATTTTATTTTCAAAACTTAAAAAATCGCACAACAAATTTTAATATTTTTTTATATTTTTTTCGAAAAGTACAGAAAAATACCAACATTTCCAAAAAAGATTTTTCAAATCGGACCATAACTTAAGAATTTATGACCAAAAACCCAATACACAGAGTATTATCTTAACGATTTTTTAAATATCGATAACTTCTGAATGATTTATCGGAAAAATCTAAAAACTTCCACAAAGCTTTTCTTTGGGTGTACTAAAAAATATAAACAAAAATCAAAACCGAAATTTTTTTGAATCCGTCGATTTGTTGTTGAATTTCCCATACATCGTTCATTCCATACCAAACCGAACGATTTTTCGAAAAAAAAAACTGGTCGACATTCCAGATTGTCCTGAAAATTAGTATATGCGTTATACTATGGAAATTAATCAACCTGTAGTTGGCGAGGAAAAAAACCAAAAAATTTATTCAGACGTTATTAGCATCTAAAGTCTGAAAAATTTGAGAAAATATCAGAATAGCTGTATTTCGAATGTTATGTATTATGCAAATATATATATGGAGAATTTTCGCATATTTTTCGGATGTCCTAGATAAGATCTTTAAGAAGAACTCTAATTTGTATTAATCCACAAACGCGTTATTAAAATATAACGAATGCAATATTCGCATCTCAGGATTTTTTTTATAAATATTTAAAAAAACAGGGCTGAACACCATCTTAAAATTTTCAGCTCTCCTTTAGAGTTTATGGGCCTACATAACTATATTTTTCACAGAATTTTAAGTTGGTGTCATTGATGTGTACAATGCAAATTTAATTTGCGGATGCATCTGATGCATTTAAAACGGTTAGGGACACAAAAATGAATCTCTGCTATATAAAGCACAACCACTTTCAAAATGAACCTTCATTTGTAGAAATCCGTCCATGTTTTATTTTGAGCAGAGAATCGATATACATATTTTGAAATCGGGAATGGTGACCCAAAAAAGATGTTGGTTTTGATATGGAATGATCGATATATGTATATATATACTCGTTCGTCCTGAGAAAATCGTACAGTACTCACAAAGTGAAGGCACCTTAGCCGGTTTACTCAACTGACATATCCTTAGTCGTTTTTTTTCCTGATTTTCTATTTCTTATCTTAAATATATCTCTCACCCCCAAACTTTTGATTAATACTGTAACCTTCTGTTATACACCAAAAAAAGTTTTGCCTTTCCTTTCTTTCACCTTCAGCGTTATAACTTATCATCATTCCTAAATTCTTCATAAATCGGATTAATGTTCTTTCCCTAAGTGATTTGCTAAACATAAATCTCTCCCTCCATCCAAAAAATACCTTTTGTAAATCGTCTTCAATAAAACTGCTCACTTTCATTTCAATCAATAATAGTTAAGTGTAACAGCGCCAAACTAAGTAAAATGGCATAATTAATCACATTAACCAATAATAAAACAATTTATAATCAAACAAGAAATTAACAAAGATGAAGATTGTATATGTGCGTGCGATCCGCTACACGGCATCGGCGGCAACGAACACGACCCATATGAGTGGGGGTTTATGTAAGTGCTGGACAATAAATTAATAAAACCTAACCCAATAAACCATTTCACTAGCACCTACTATACAATTATTAATTTCCGGTCTCTAGAATATGTTCCATGAAAATGCGGGAAATCATATCTAATATTTACAGTTGCCATTAGCATTTTTATGGTCAAGTGTCACAGAGGTCGTAACGTTTCTGCCCGAACGAAAATCAATGCTAATTGTGAATTGGTGGTGCCGCCATTCCGTCAATGATCTGCACTGATTGTTGACGACCCGTAGATATTGTCTGTCTGTTGTCGAGGGTTGAACTCAGGTCAAACTTCTCTAGACTACAATGAATTAAGAGAGGGGAGCGGAAAGGGACTAGTATGTGTTTTTGAAATCTATGAATTGGTCACACCAATTTTTTGACATTTATTTCAATTGTCCGAATTGATCAATTTACATACTCGTAAATTTTTCGACAGACCAAAAACATTTTATGTGTTCACGCACAAGTAATTTTTTTACAGTCAGCCCGTACATAGACTTAGCTATTGTTTCATAAACTATTTGAGTTTGAGAAATAACTTAGACGCCCCAATTTGTACATTTAAAACTGTCATTGAAAAAAACTTATTTCTTTAAATAAACCAAACCCTAACACATCTCCTTATCTATGTAAGTTTCACTAAAAAAAGTAACCTTAAATTGTCACCCTATTCAAAAAATAACTGCAGCTACATAAGATCATACTTGGCCTTGACCTATGGAATTTCAGCTATGACGAGATCCTGAGAATAGATATGCCACAGGATACCTTCCTAGTGGCCTACGCAGACGATATAGCCACGGAAGAAGCACAAAGAAGGCTCAGGCAGGTCATGATCCGAACAAAAGCAAACAGAGCTTTTACCGCTGACCCGACACTCATCCCTACCAAAATCGATATGAAAGTTATCCGTACAAAAGAGACTGTAACATACCTTGGCATGCGTCTGGACACAAAACTCTTCTTCTCGTCTGAAATAACTTCCAAACTAAGTAGACTAATGGCTATCATTGGAGTACCCCTTACAAAAAAGAGACGACTCTTAATGGAAGCCTGCAATAGCATTCTTCTTTATGGATGCGAAATCTGGGCTTGCAGCCTAAACGTGAAACAAAGAGCGCAGAAACTGATAACAACAAGCAGTTCTGCAAGTAGCATCTGTCACGGAGATGTCAACTATTATCTCACAAAAATGTTATCGGGACACGGATATTTCAGAAAATACCTTTACAGACGAGAAAAGTGCAGTACACGTCTCTGGTGTGTGACACTGGGCCCACTCCGCCATTCGATGGAGGTGCAAATCGGATCCATCACCATAGAATATATAGGGTGATCCATTTCGAGGTTCCCTACTTTTTTAAAGAAAAAACAACACAGAAAATTCAAATTGAATGGGGAATGTTTATTATCATTTGAAAGAACATTCTTTGACATTTATTTTTTGAAGATTATGTCTATCAAATATTGGCCGTGGCTACGTCTCAGATGGTCCATCCGTTGAGTCCAATTTTCGATGATTCGTTCGAGCATTTCGACTGGTAACTGGCGAATGACACGCGTAAACGTTGTTCAGCCGTAAGTCTTTCCATGATGAAATGCCAAACAATACTTAACAAAAATAACATGACAGCATGACACGACTCACACGTGATCTGTCAAAAAAGGCTATTGAAAAAAGTATCTCTACTTGGATCACCCGTTATAACATTAGACTAATTAGTCTGTTAATTTGTTGTCGTAAGTCTTTACATGATGAAATGCCAAACAATACTTAAAAAAAATAACATAACATGACACGACTCACACGTGATCTGTCAAAAAAAATGCTATTGAAAAAAGTATCTCTACTTGGATCACACGTTATAACATTACACTAATTAATCTGTTAATTTGTTGTCAAAACGTTGTAAACGTTGTTCGGGCGTATGTCTTTCCATGATGAAATGCCAAACAATACTTAACAAAAATAACATGACACGACTCACACGTGATCTGTCAAAAAAAAGGCTATTGAAAAAAGTATCTCTACTTGGATCACCCTATATAATAGAAAAAAATTATAAAAGACGAGAAAACATGGAACATGGTGGCGAAATATTGTGAAAAAATACTAAAAACGAAAAAGAGAGATCTCGATAACGCGTAAACAAATACCATTGGGAAACGACAGAAATCTCAAAATGACACGCGGGGGCTGGACGCAAGCCAATAAAAGATGAAGGCGCCAGCGCCGAAATGGAGCTATCTCGAAGTAATGCAAAAGCGGTGTCGAGATGGAAGGAACTCCAAAGGTGACAAGGTGGGTTTTTAGTCGGTATAATTGTAAAGTGAGCCCGATATAGCACGCATGTGACGACGAACGTGTAATGCAGTAGTGAATTTTCCCACATTACCCGCAAAAATAAACTAAAAACTATATTCTGGAAAACTCAATATAATGAACCCTACCTTATACCACAATCGGAAAATTTTCTGACTCGTGGCTAGTCAAGAAGATCCCAGCAAAAAATATGGAAGTACTTCGTAAGAAGTCACATTTTAAGAACTTCCTAAGAAGAAGTTGGTCCATTTTTTTCAATCCCAAATATTTTTTTTGCAAAAGTAATATTCACAATATTTATAATTTATAAAAAATATAAAATGTAAACATTTTTTGAAATTGAATACGTTAGAAAAAAATTAAAACAACAAATTTTAAACAACCTGGACACACCAAATTATTTATTCCTAGACAAAAAAAGCAACCACATCAGTGAAAAAGATCCAATTTTTCACAAGTTAGCCAAAAAGTACTCATGCGCTAAATTGTTCACATATATCTCAGGACAGTGGCCGTGCGCGTTAGCATGCGCTGTTATGCTGCTGCAGCCCTAGGAGACCCAGGTTCAATTCAGGGTAAGACCAAAAATGTATAAATCTCAGGACATTTATATATATCTCAGGACAGTGGCCGTGCGCGTAAGCATGCGCTGTTATGCTGCTGCAGCCCTAGGAGGCCAAGGTTCAATTCAGGGCAAGACCAAAAATTTCAGTTTGAAATATTGCACACAAAAAATTTTAAACATAAAACAAAAAAAATAAGGAAACAAGATTTTTTTGAGCAGCTATGTTAACATCTTCATCTAGAACTTGAACTATTTTATTAGTTTGATTGTACTGCCAAATTGTGAACGAAATGACGAGACAACCCCATATTAACGGCTTATAACTTTTGTTGTTGTTGCTGTAGCAGCTTGGAGACGCTGAGTTGATAATCAGTCAAGATCTAATATACGAGGGCGGTTCCAAAATTAGCCGACCTGACATATAGATGCCGGTTTCAAGTTACAAGGCGCAACTTTGTTAATTTTGTTTTTGTTTTTAGCACTCAAAAGTAAACTATCTCAGTGAATTTGTAAACATGAAAAAAATTAGTCACCGATATGTAATACAATACCTTCATTTGAAAGGTCTCAGTCCAGCCAATATTAAAACCGAGCTAGATTTAACTTTGGGGTAGTCTACTCCTTCGTTTACAACTATAAAATATTGGGTGGCAGAGTTTAAAAAGGGCCGTATGAGCTGCCAAAACGAACACCATAGTGGTCGACCAATTGAGGTGGACACCGCCCTAAATGGTTTAAAAAATCCACAAAATGGTATTGGATGACCGTCGGATGAAGGTTCGTCAATTTCAATGAGTGCTATATATCGCATATTGATGGACAATTTGATGATGATAAAGCTGTGCGCAAGATGGGTGCGCGTTTGCTCACAATCAAGGCCATGCACTAGTTCACCCATCCACTATTGTGATGGCCAAAGTAAATGAAATAAAGTTCAAATTGCTTCAGCAAGCACCCTATTCGCCAGATTTAGCTCCCTAGGATTATTTTTTGTCTCCAAACATGAAAAAGTGGCTCGACGGAAATAGATTTACCAACAATAAAGAGGTGGAACTGCAGATCAGATGAACCTGCAAGTCTTTTGACTGCCTCTAGCGACGTGCAAGTTCTTCTTTAGAGATAGTGCCTTTAGAGCAATAAATGATAGGTGGTCACTAGTCAGAAACTGCATACATTCCAGGATGGTGTGGCAATGCCTTCACTTCGAACGCACCAACGAGCTGCTGTCGTTATCGTGATCGGACTTCTCACTTATCGCGTCTGTCATGACGGGTTACTGCCTTTTTGGATGACACGCAGAAAAATTGTTTAAGGCGTAACCTACCTGAAACTCTCACCATTCTAAGGGTCATGACACCCGCAGGACCACACCAACATGCGGGCAGGAACGGAACTTCCTTGGGCTCCTGGCTCCCTAAGTACCAGAATACAGCCACCAATCAGACTTCGTAGACGAAACTTCTGGGCATGGCAACCCACAGAAGTTTTCAAGATGTAATTCACGACGCATGTCGACATCTAACACAATCGTTATCACGAACGGTTCAGTGGCACCAACTAACATGAGTCTTCTCATATTAAAGACAATACTGCCAAAAATGCCCATTTCCTTCAAAGCTCAATTGCCCTCTACGACAACATGCCTACATTAAGGGCAAATCAACCAAAATAGCCCTGTCAGCTTTGTTGAAGGATCTCTGCTAAGGAATTTACAATGTTTTTTTTTATAGATATACAGGACCTTCAATAACTTAATTCCAGGGCAAATCCACTGCCCTGCATGATATATTCAGCTTTATTGAAGGATCTCCCTCTAATAAGGTATACACTTTTTTAGGTCTCTTAGATAAAGAAGTGCCTTCAATAATACAAATTCAGCCGTAATAGATACTGCTCTAGCTACATAGATTCTTTCATAAACTTCTGATTAAGAGGTGCTACGCAGCTAGCTTCAGGACAATTGTCCTCCTTAGATTTGACAGCAGGTGAACCCTCCAAGGTGACGATCTGTCTCATCTGCTATGTAATCTCGCAGTATTCAGCTTACTCTGGAAATATTAGTGTTAGGGTTATTGCCTACGCAGAGGATGTGACAATAGCTCTCAAACGTAGGATTCCGAGTACTCTTAGAGCCATTATACTGCAGACCCTTCATACGAGTACAACCGCAAAAAGGGCTTCTGAACATTGGTTTTGGTGTGAACCCGACAGAGTCAGAACTAGTTATTTTCAGCAGAAGAAAACTACTGCCGAAAGCCGCACAGATCACCTTGGTTCGCGTAGTTACCTTTTGGCATTCCGACGACCAACTACCAACAGCTGATTCAGTCTCCTTTACGGGTATTAAAATTCCCCTCTCGGAAAGCACAAAATACGCAGCTTTTTTACTACGTAGGAAGAACAACTTCTAACCAAACATTCTGAAAAGAATGAAAAAGGTTATATAAATAAGTATCTCTAAAAGGGATATAGGGAAAGGCTGGGTGTCGGAATCCGCGTATAGTTTATTAGTTGTATACTGCAGTAGTCACATTGTTGTCTGGTGCATGGACTCTGCAGTAAACCACCTTCAGCGCGATACTAAATAAAGTTCGGAGACTTGCTGCTATGTGCATCAATGGGGCGTTGGGAATGATTTTAACTAAGACACTAAATGTTATACTACAATTAATGCCGCTAAAGATTATAACAAGACAATATGCCGCATCTACTGCTACAGTATTTTTCGCTTAACTGCACTTAAGTGCCTTTTCACTTAAGTGCCTTTTGTACTACTTTCCTGCTAAAAAGGGAAACTATTTTTACACGTTTGTTCGCTTTTATTAAAAAATATTATGTTTAAGTGCACAATTCAGTTCATAGCATTTTTTTTAGAAAAAAATGCGTCGTTTTTTTGTTTTTAAAGTTCAGGGAGGACTTGGGAGAAAATTGTACATTTGTGTAACTGCTACTCACAACTATTTTTCGCTTAGCTGCATTACACTTATGTGCCTTTTGTAATTCGTATCTGCACAAAGGAAAAATGCGTTGTACGTTGTTTCGCATTTATTATCAAAATATCATTTCGTTTATAAATAATATTATGTTTACGTGTATTTCGTTTAATTGCACAATTCAGTTAATACCATTAGTTTTTTACATTTAGATGATTTTTAGAGAAAAATTCTGTCTTTTTTGTTTTCAGAGTTCAGGGAGAACTTGGGAGGAATCATACATTTGTGTAACTGCTACTCAGAACTATTTTTCGCTTAGCTGCATTACACTTAAGTGTCTTTTGTACGTACCTGCACAAAAGGGAAATATTTTAAACATTGTATTTACGTGCATTTTGTTTAAGTACACCACAATTCAGTTAATAGCCTTATTGTTTACATTCAGCTGATTTATAGAATGCAATTCTACTTGTTTTTTTCGTTTTCAAAGTTCAGAGAGAACTTGGGAGAAGATCATACATTATTGTAACTGCTACTCACAACTATTTTTCGCTTAGCTGCATTACACTAATTACTATTTACCTGCAAAGAAGAAAAATACGTTGCTAATTTCGTTTATTAAAAAATATTATGTTTATTTATATTTCATTTAAGTGCACAATTCAGTTAATAGCCTAATTTAAATTCGGCGGATTTTTAGAATAAAATTATTAGTTGTTTTTCGTTTTCAGAGTTCAGGAGAACTTGGAGAAAATCATGCCTTTTTGCAACTGCTGCTCATAACTAGTTTTCATTTATTCATTTTTCATTCATTATACATATCGGGTCTACCTACATTTCGTTTAAGTGCACCACAATTCAGTTAATAGCCTATTTTTTATATTTAACTGCTTTTTAACAAAAAAAACTCTTTGTTTTTTTTGTTTTCAAAGTTTAGGGAGAACTAGGGAGAAATCACCCACAGCTACCTGAGAGCAATTTAGGGAGAAGAGATAGAAGAAAGCTCGTGCTCATTTTGATGTTGTTACAAATACAATTTACAAGAAAATAATAAGTATTTAAGTTGTGATTAAATTATGATCAATTAATGTTATGATTAAATTTGATGCAGAATCAACATCAACATTTCGCTTAAGTGCATTTAATGCAGTTATGTGAATCGGATATGTTCACATTTGTGTAGCTAAGTGAATGCCGCATTTGGGAATTTTTCACTTAATGTACACAATTTCTTTGCAAAAGTAAGCGAGGCGGTTAAGCAAAAAAGAAGACTATATTAGACATAGAGAAATATGTCACTCTGCTCTGTAAATTTCTACCTTCATAGTGTCTTTCTGGACACCATGACTGATCTGATCTTCCATTGATGATTGAGCCATGACTGAACCACTTTTGGTACAGAAGTTTGTATCTTGCCTGTATACCTGAGTGAGATACTAGATATAAGCCCCTACAAGTGGACTTTGATGTCTTTTCTGAGGAACTTGAGATGTCTGCTATAAATAGACTCCCTGATCTCTGTAGTGTTTAGTGGGTAGAACTCTTAGCTATTAGAGAGCAAGCAGTATGGCCGAAAACTAATGGGCTGACCAAAGTCGGTGTCAATATTTTCTACTGCTTTTTAGCAGCATGAGCCTAGAAACTATATTTTTGAATTAAAAAAACTGCCCTCGAATGTCGCAGATCCTTTAACGAGATGCCTGAACTATGAAATGGATTCCGGGCCACAGGGACATACCAGAAAACTGCAAAGCAGATGAACTTACGAGACTAGGATGCCTCTAGCGACCTGCAAGCGCTTCATGAGAAACAGTGCCCTTACGACAACAAATGACGGGTGGGCCACTAGTCAGGAACTGCAAACTTTCCTGGCTGATGTGGTCCTGCCTAAACTCCAAATGCGCTAATGCCTTGCTGTCATTATGGAGATCGCTTTTTGTCGGCACGCAGGTAGATTGAAGGTGTTGCGAAATTACTTCTGCAGAAGACTTTTGCGAAAAGGAGAAGGAATCAGTAGAACACCTTTATCGTTTTTGTCCGCTAACTCTGGATGGCGGTAGGCTATCCAAGGCTCTCATTTATTTAAGGAGTTGCAAATAAACTTATTAATATGTAAAAGTCCGCCAACTTTGAGTTTTCTAAGACAATGAAGGTTCACGGAAAGGGGCTAGCAAAATCTTAAGTCTTCTTGCGTTCCTTGTGGTAGCACAGTGGGCTAAATAGTCGCTGATTGAGTTTGTCATACAGGCTGACACTCTTCTTTACTTAAACCTAATCGGTTAAGTAAAATTAATACAAATTTTATTTTAACTTTAAATATCCACTAAAGCTAAAATTAATGAACACTTAAATCCCAAATAATCAAAAATTATTTTCCCTTCAAAAGCCAAAGGAACCGGAAATTACGACTGCCATTATCGTCATTCAAAATACATTAGAAATCAGGGAGGAAATCGTTCACTGGCTTATGTGCCACCACAGACAGGGACTTTAGGGACCCCTCCCCCCCTCCACACACCTAAAGCGACAGCATTAGAACCGTTTGTCACGGCTCGGAAATGAAACCTGCCTGCAAAATTTAATTAAAACTTTTTCACAAAAATTTTCTATACAACATTGTTTGCCAACACACACAAAAAAAGTAAAGACGAAGAAGGAGGAGGGCAGCCGAAAGAAGAAGAAGAAAAAGAAAAACGAACAGAATTGACGATTACCCTAAACATTTTACAAATCGACGTTTGATGGATGGATAAACCGCCAAAAGAGAGAAACGCCAACAGAAGCTGTGGCTGAGGAATGGAAAATCAGACAGACAGAGGGGCGGACGGACAGATTTGTAGTACTACCGAAAGCCAATAAAATGAGTCATTAAGACAGTTTCAGTTTAAGCTATAGCCGCGGCAACAACGGCAACGACATCTACTACAAGTCAAGTATCATTATTCGCCTCAAATGAAATAATGCTAAGTATTTTTTCGAGGGGGGGGGGAGAACATTTAATGGAACACAATTTTCAAATGAACATCAAACACGATAGACAAACGGAAAGTCAAATGTTATTTGTAACAATTAATGCTAAATAAAAACAAAATGCTAACTCGCAGATTGACAAGAATACTTTCAAGTGAATGAATTTAAATGCTTCTTTTTATGCTTAAAACATTTTCAAGTTGATTTTGTTTTTATTTATTCTTTTTTATAATTCCATTATTATTTTTGAATTTTTTCAACCGTGATAAAAACGTGACTTCCTTTTTGATACATTTGGAGGTTTCGTGTCTTTGTCTTTGTTCATTCGTCCGTTTCCCCTTCTCTGCCTTGCGGACACTTTGCGTGTCAGGCGTTATTCTTTTGTTCCTTTTTAACTCCGATTTGTCCGTCTGTCGGCCACTGTCTGCTACTTTTTTTTACCACTTTCTGAAGGGGTTCTCTTGCAATTTTCTTTAATCTTAGTCAATTTAAAATAATAACTCATTCCTGACCAACTCTCATATTATAATAACGCTCATTAGCTGATTTTAGACATGAAAAAAAAAATAGATTTTTGAAGTCATAAGTGGTGTTATTTAGAGAAAATATCCAGCATAAAATGTGCCATCTAGTTAGCTCTTCTGAGGAAGCGATAATGTCAACACTGCAGAAAATCTGCGTGATTAAGGTGCAGTAGGGTAAACGAGAGAATAAATTGTGTCTAAACCACTCTCTGTTATAAGTTATTAATGTTTTATGTATTTGTGTGCAAACGTAGAAGAGATGTACCCATTGGATATACCGTTCGACTTAAAATATCGGAGTTGGGCCATCTATGTCCGTCCGTCCGTCCGTCCGTCCGTCTGTCTGTCTGCAGATGTAGGATTTCGAATGCATGAACTTGGTTTTTTGCATAAAGAACTATTGATATTGTTTAAAATCGGTTCGGAATCTTGATATGGCCCATATACATGGTCGGTCCCAAAATAAGCCGACCTAACAAAGAAACTAAGTGAGGCTAGGGAACTGTTCTTAGTCACCACCTTAACCAACCAACAAAGAAACCACAGCATATTTGTAAACATTTTTCCTTATTTCTCTACATAATCTCCTTTTACCTCGATACACTTTTTCCAGCGACTTTCAATGGCTTGCATACCCTGTTTATAGTAAGAACTGTCTAACTCCTGAAAATAGTCATCATCCGCATCCTCCACCTCTTCACTGCTGTCAAAAAATAATCCGAGGGAGCTAAATCGGGCGAAAAAGTTGTGTGCTGAAGCAATTCGTACTTTAATTCATTGATTTTGGCCAACGCAAAAGTGTATAGGTGAACTGGTGCATTGTCTTGATTGTGAGCAAACGTGGCACCCATCTTACGCTCAAATTTCCCAAAATCGCTACAATTTTTAAATGTACTCGTAGATATTTCCGGGTGGTCTATTTTAACACAAGGGATTTTATTATATGATGAAGATGCTAAATCGAACAATTTTGCTGTATTCAGTTTTTTGCGATTTTTCATTTATGTATTAACATTTTCGTTGATCAAATATTCTAAAAGTTAAAGAGCCTAACTTTTTGCCTTATTTGATCAGACGTCTCGGGAACTTTAAATGATTTAAAAATTTCTTTACAAATTAGAATTCATTTTAAACATATTTTCTACAATATATGTAATAATATAAAATTTTAATTTCCTATACTTTTCAACATCACAATATTTCTATTTAATTATTCTAATAAACTTTCTGCTTCATTTTAATTTCAGGTAAGACTTGCAACATTGTATTCTACGTAAGTATTCTAAATTGTTGTTATAAAAACTTAAACGGCAATTCGTAAAAACTAATTTAGTTTGAGGCTAATGAAAGTTAAAGTTCTGGAGTAAAAACTGAATTTTGTATAAGTCAACAAATAAGAGTGTATATTTCTCGAAGCTTACTTATTCAATGGATATTTACCATCTGAAAACTATTTTTTTTTGAAATATCAGTGCAACTGAAAAGTAATATGAACCATTTGCATTTGCTCATGCATTACTCTAAACCTTTGCATATTTATGTACCGGTTAATTCTAATGAAATTGCAATTCTTTAAAAATTTGCAAATATTTTCGTACAGTTCTCTTAACTAAACAGCACATGCACTTCCATGAAAATACAATGTCCTTTTTCCAGTTTTAAACTATGCACTCATCTATTTACACGTAAAAATGGCACAGTTCTTAGAGGCCCCTTTTATTTTGCTTCGTTTTAAGTTCACACAAGTCCAGTCCAGTCCAGTCCTGTTTACTGTGGCACCATCTCTATGTGATTATTTGAATATGTTTCATAACTGTTTGTCTTTCTTGGAAATATGTTTTATTATATTATGGCAAAAAATCCTATTAAAATATTCTGCATGTCTTTAGACAAACCACAATCATACAGGAATTTGTAGACTGCAAAAAAACAGAAACAATTCTATGCTACCTATACAAAGAGCAAAGGGTGTGATAGAAAGAATGACGAAAGCCATGGCATTACATTTAAGGTTGAACTCGAAATTGTCAAGAAGAATAAATTAATTATTTATTATATAATACTATTTAATTTTTTAATTATTTAATTACACAATGCAACAAAAAAATTTTTTTTTGTGTCCTAGACCTAACAATTATTTTTTTGTATAGATTGTGGCATACTGTTATATAAAATCAAAACCAAAAATGTTTTTATGGATAAATTTTTTTTTAAAAATTTTTTTTATTAAAAATGCTATTATCGTCGAAGGTACCCTTAGTATTTGTACTATAATTTTTGGAGTATATGCCCGATCAGGTCGACTTATACGTTAAATTGAAGCTAGTAATATTGGAAATATATCTTTCACTTTGAAACAGTGGTTTAGTAACAGTCATTAAACAAAATGAAAAAAGTAGAATTTTTCCAAAAAAAAAAATTTTTCTGGGACAAAAAAAATAGAAAAAAAAAATATTTTATTTTAATTTTTAAATGTTTGCATCCTAGCGAAGAAAATTATGCCTATTTGAAAAAAATCTATGGATAAATGTAGAAATTATAGCCCTTTTGGTAGAGGTAAGAGAATTTCAAAAAATCTTTTTTTATTATTTCTGTTTAAATAGCGATTTTATTTATTAATTATACCCTCACTTTAGTGTGACGAGGGTATATATCATTTGCTACGGAAAAAAGTGTAACACATCGAAGGAGTGATCTAAGACCCTAAGTATGTTCGGAGGAAATCCGTTTTGGGTCATTTTAAGTCGAATGAGCAATGTCCGTCCGTCTGTCTGTCCGTCTGTCTGTCTGTCTGTCTGTCTGTGTGTCTGCTGGCTGGTGCGCACGATAACTCTCGAAAGGAGTAACCGATTGACCTCAAATTTGGTATGTGGTAATATTTTTTTCTATCTCAGGCTAAGTTCGAAGATGGGCCATATTGGTCCACTCCTTCTAGTACCTCCCCCACAAATGGTTAAAATGTTGTGAAATATTGATTCTTTAATAACTGCTATACTACTTATTCGAATCTTTTGAAATTCCACACATAGTATTAGCTTATTAGTCGTTATCAACTCGAGAAAAATGGGCGAAGTCGCCACGTCCCTTTTGGTACCTCCCACACAAATGCACCATTTTGCACCAAAAGTTAACAGCTTATAACAATAATAACAGTGTATAAAAATACTTGAAATTTTGTACAGTATTATGCTTTTATATAGCCTACAGTCCAGGGAAAAATGGGTGTTGTTGTCACGCCCCTTTTGGTACCTCCCACACAAAGGTACCTTTTTGCACCAAAAGTTAACAGCTTATAACATTAAAACCAGTGTATAAAAATACTTGACATTTTGTACAGTGTAATGTTTTTATAGTGTCTATAGCCCTGTGAAAAATTGGCGTTATTGCCACGCCCCTCTTTGTACCTCTCACACAAAATGCCCAAATCATACCACAATTTAATGTCTCATAACGTTTATACCAGTGCACATAAATGCTTATAAGTCGACACAGTGCAATGAATTTAAAGTATCTAATGTTCAGCAAAAAAAAAGGTGTATTTGATAAACCCCTTCTGGTACCTCCCACACAAATTGACAGAATAATTCGAGTAATATTCAATATTACATTACTCACAAAGTGAGGGTATACCTTAGTCGGTTTACCCGACTGAAACTTTCTTACTTGTTTTTTTTATATTATGTACATTTGAGTTTATTTAAATGAACAAGTTTCATTAGAAGTAACTGTGAGTTCCTTGTTGACGTTTGTAGATTTCGGAATAGGTTTCTCTAATGAGAAACCAAATACCCTTGGTAACGCCGCTCGATGGACTTCAATTCTTGGTGAAACCTTTCGCTATGTTCGTCACTTACGTCGCCAAGATTCTCGGCGAAAAAGTTTAAATGAAAATGCAAGAAATGAATTTTGAGGGACATATTTACACCTCTTGGAATACATAAAGCGAAAAATAAGTTGGATGAATACATACATACATATACTACAAGCTTAAACGACCTCCATGCTGCAATTTCAGCCGACGTCAAATATGATGCGAAATTCACATCTTTCATCAGTTTCCTTATTTTAGGCCCATCAAAAACTCCATCTTCGATTTTTTGAAAAGAAAGACTTTTAAAAAAACTTTTTAAATATGAGAGTGAATTGGCATCTTTCTTTAAGGCTTTTACAAAATTTTTAAAGAGCCCCACCTTAATATGCAGTTGTGGCAAAATATCGCCTATACCAGAGGCATAACATACCAACCAACTACTTTTAAATCGCAAGAAATTTTCCAGTCATGTTCATATTTTATGTATTTTATCAATTTAGCAATTGTTTCGTATGATTTCTTAGTGTTGACAGCATGAGCAATGGGAATCGACGGTTTCTGATTTTCGTTGTGTAAAAGTACTGCTTTCAAACTTTCTTTACTGCTGTCAACAAGTAACCGCCATTCCTTCAAATTGTATGTTTGATTAAGTTCCTCGAACAATCCGGGAATGTCCTTGTAAAAGCATATGTTATCCACAGTTGTATAAAATTGTTTGTAAGGTATATCACGGACTCTATAATATATGTTAACATCTGGGGCCAACATATTGTAGTGTTTCATCCCAGATGCAAGTAGTTCTACCTTATCTTTGGTCAGTTCCAAATCTCTCACTAGATCAATGAGTTGAAACTGAGTTAAAAGCGATGACTTCTGACTCACACTTAAATCGCTCAGAGTTGAGTACTCAGTTGAACTTGATGATGTTTCCGTTATTAGGCTGTTAGCTATACTTGGACACTCCCTACTCCAATCTATTAACTTAGGCAAAAATAGCTGTCTGTATCGTGAATGAATGGTTGTCTCCAAATCATTGGCATTCCAAATTGCACGTGAAGTCTAAAATTAAAACGTTTTATTCCACAAAACATTGTAATACATTAATTTCAAAGTACTTACCGCATTCTTCCACTAGTCCATCGAGTAAGATTTACGTGGCACGAATTACACAAAATACTAGGTGTCCACGATGTGTTCATATTTTTAACTCGTATACCAAACTATTATACATACGAGTATATTTTTTTTTCTTTTATTTTACTAACCGCACGTCGATTTTTTTTAATTACATATTTTCCCCAGATGTGGCAGAAATTGTCGGGATCATTTACACATTGAAAAGTTCTTTGCCTTTTACTCATACTTCGAAATATAACTTTGTAATATTTTTCAGAACATCGCCTTATCTCTTTAAGGCGCTGAATTACACTAATTTATTAATAAGAAATTTCATTCATAAATTCCGGTTTTAAGGTTCATAAGTAGACACCCAATATTTTCAAGACTGCCGCGTACTACTTTTGTATTGCGTATTTATAATTTTAGTACCTGTATATACGACTGCGATGTCCATGCCCCCAAAAAGCGTAACTGAATGGAAACCTCATAAATAAAAAACCACAAATAGTATTGTTGAATGATCCTCTATCTGAGCGGATCTCATCCTCGTATAATTTTATAATGTCTGACATCAATCCTCATAAAATAAAATGCAAGTACAATGTCTCTTATATGTCTCTCTCACATATGGCGAATTCAATGTAAGCAAAAACATCATTTAAAAACGAAAAAATATGAAACAACATTTTTTTGAATTTCCCTAACATTTACAAAATGGCTCATAACTTTTACATCTATCCATCGATGTTTTTCAAATAGACAGTGTTTTCTTCGTTAGAATTTTTAAAAATGTGATAAAATAATGTTTTCGATTTTTTTGGTTTTTTTTTGTACTAGGAAAAAGTGTTTTTTTTTTTTAAATTATAATTTTTTCTCATATTTTTGACGACTGTTACTAAACCAAAGATTCTACGTGAAAGTGCTATTTGCAGCATAAGAAAAATTATGGTCCAAATACTGAATGTACTTTCCATGAAAGATGGAATTTAAAAAAAAATACCATAAACTTTTTTTTTAATATTTTTTTCGTGTTTGTGACACCTAATTGGACTAGAAACTGTTATCCACATCCCTTGGACAAAAATTTTGTTGCATAGTGTTATTTAATTATTTAATGATTTAATGATTTAATGATTTAATGATTTAATGATTTAATGATTTAATGATTTAATGATTTAATGATTTAATGATTTAATGATTTAATGATTTAATGATTTAATGATTTAATGATTTAATGATTTAATGATTTAATGATTTAATGATTTAATGATTTAATGATTTAATGATTTAATGATTTAATGATTTAATGATTTAATGATTTAATGATTTAATGATTTAATGATTTAATGATTTAATGATTTAATGATTTAATGATTTAATGATTTAATGATTTAATGATTTAATGATTTAATGATTTAATGATTTAATGATTTAATGATTTAATGATTTAATGATTTAATGATTTAATGATTTAATGATTTAATGATTTAATGACTTAATGATTTAATGATTTAATGATTTAATGATTTAATGATTTAATGATTTAATGATTTAATGATTTAATGATTTAATGATTTAATGATTTAATGATTTAATGATTTAATGATTTAATGATTTAATGATTAAATGATTTAATGATTTAATGATTTAATGATTTAATGATTTAATGATTTAATGATTTAATGATTTAATGATTTAATGATTTAATGATTTAATGATTTAATGATTTAATGATTTAATGATTTAATGATTTAATGATTTAATGATTTAATGATTTAATGATTTAATGATTTAATGATTTAATGATTTAATGATTTAATGATTTAATGATTTAATGATTTAATGATTTAATGATTTAATGATTTAATGATTTAATGATTTAATGATTTAATGATTTAATGATTTAATGATTTAATGATTTAATGATTTAATGATTTAATGATTTAATGATTTAATGATTTAATGATTTAATGATTTAATGATTTAATGATTTAATGATTTAATGATTTAATGATTTAATGATTTAATGATTTAATGATTTAATGATTTAATGATTTAATGATTTAATGATTTAATGATTTAATGATTTAATGATTTAATGATTTAATGATTTAATGATTTAATGATTTAATGATTTAATGATTTAATGATTTAATGAATTAATGATTTAATGATTTAATGATTTAATGATTTAATGATTTAATGATTTAATGATTTAATGATTTAATGATTTAATGATTTAATGATTTAATGATTTAATGATTTAATGATTTAATGATTTAATGATTTAATGATTTAATGATTTAATGATTTAATGATTTAATGATTTAATGATTTAATGATTTAATGATTTAATGATTTAATGATTTAATGATTTAATGATTTAATGATTTAATGATTTAATGATTTAATGATTTAATGATTTAATGATTTAATGATTTAATGATTTAATGATTTAATGATTTAATGATTTAATGATTTAATGATTTAATGATTTAATGACTTAATGATTTAATGATTTAATGATTTAATGATTTAATGATTTAATGATTTAATGATTTAATGATTAAATGATTTAATGATTTAATGATTTAATGATTTAATGATTTAATGATTTAATGATTTAATGATTTAATGATTTAATGATTTAATGATTTAATGATTTAATGATTTAATGATTTAATGATTTAATGATTTAATGATTTAATGATTTAATGATTTAATGATTTAATGATTTAATGATTTAATGATTTAATGATTTAATGATTTAATGATTTAATGATTTAATGATTTAATGATTTAATGATTTAATGATTTAATGATTTAATGATTTAATGATTTAATGATTTAATGATTTAATGATTTAATGATTTAATGATTTAATGATTTAATGATTTAATGATTTAATGATTTAATGATTTAATGATTTAATGATTTAATGATTTAATGATTTAATGATTTAATGATTTAATGATTTAATGATTTAATGATTTAATGATTTAATGATTTAATGATTTAATGATTTAATGATTTAATGATTTAATGATTTAATGATTTAATGATTTAATGATTTAATGATTTAATGATTTAATGATTTAATGATTTAATGATTTAATGATTTAATGATTTAATGATTTAATGATTTAATGATTTAATGATTTAATGATTTAATGATTTAATGATTTAATGATTTAATGATTTAATGATTTAATGATTTAATGATTTAATGATTTAATGATTTAATGATTTAATGATTTAATGATTTAATGATTTAATGATTTAATGATTTAATGATTTAATGATTTAATGATTTAATGATTTAATGATTTAATGATTTAATGATTTAATGATTTAATGATTTAATGATTTAATGATTTAATGATTTAATGATTTAATGATTTAATGATTTAATGATTTAATGATTTAATGATTTAATGATTTAATGATTTAATGATTTAATGATTTAATGATTTAATGATTTAATGATTTAATGATTTAATGATTTAATGATTTAATGATTTAATGATTTAATGATTTAATGATTTAATGGTTTTATGTATTAATGTTTCAATTACTGATTGTTTTAATGACTTTATGCTTTAATTTAATTTCAGTATTTCCTATTGCTTTACCCTTTGCAGTGGAAACAGTTGCATGACTCAGTGCTTTAGAGAGATTTCATATTCTAAAAAGAATACTTTATACATTGTATTTATTATGTTTTTTTCTGTGGTAATAAAACTCAACAGAAGCCAGAACGTTTGGGCCAAAACACACACGCTAATTTTGGTTATCAACCGAACCGAACGGGGCAGAGCAAAAAACATAAAGCAAAAATGTCGGTTATGTGTGTTTTACCTGTTTTGGGTTTTTAATTTTGAAATGGGTTTTAGACACAAAACCCCAACCAAATGTCATCCTGTGGTTGGTCTCTCTCTTCTGTGGTCAGAATATCCTTTTTGTTATGTGGCATGCAGAAATAATTTGCGGACTGCATGTGTATAATATGTACTTAAGTATTGCTACATACTCCTGCATTGTCAGTTGGACTTCTCTCCAAAAAAGTGTGCACACACGCACACACAGGATAGCAACTCCGTTCTCTATAATCCTCCAGTGCAATGAAGTCATGCATGAAATGCAAAGTATGTATAATTAGGTGGTCGTCGCGCCTCCTGTGTTTTCTTCTCTTTCGTTTTTTGTTCCACCGTCACACAAATTGTGTTGCAGTATTTTACCATTTTGTTTGTGTGTGAAAAGGGTCTCTAAGAACTTAATGAGTCCAGAAACAAAAAACAAAGCAACTCGAAAGTGTCTAGAGCCCTCGTGGGATTTGTTTCAAATGACGTGTGTAGTCTGCTACTTTGGCTTGTTCTGCCTTATGTTTTGCTTTCTTATAAAACGATTATCTTTTGCTGCTCCTCTTGGCCGCCTTTTGGGAGAGTGCTAAAATCGACACATCATAATTTCTTTAAGAAGATTATGCGAAAGGTAACTTGAGATGCACCCACACAAACATTTGCTTGTTCGATTTGTAGCAGATACAATAATGCAGAATGTTGGACAGGATAATTGGTGTAAATATGTTCTTACAGTCTTTGGGCTTGTGCAATAACACATTCACACCCGTGTAAGCTGGGATTAAAGACACATGTTTGAATGACTTATGCCTCGGCATGTGACCGGAAATTGTCATTGACAGGATAGTATAAGTAAATGTTAGAACATAAGAATGGAGATTGATGTTCTGGAATTGCTTGGAATATTTTTGTATTGCTAAAAATAGTATTTTGGGTACACTCTAAACATATAATATTTGGTACACACAAAATTTGTATATTTGGGAAGATGTTGTTCTACACAAATCTTTGTTTACAATTCAATATTACTTTACGTGGCGCTATTATTTCCGAAATAAATCTTTATTTGCGTTTAAGTATTCAAACAATACCTAAATTGTGTTAATTTTTTTTGTAATTCAAAGTTATTTTTGTAGACATTTTTAATGTTCGTAAAAATAATAAATAATAATAAGTGAAACCGTATAATCTTGGATAAAAAAATAACTTAAAACGAATACTAAGAAAATTGAAATAATTGATTAAAAACAGAAGTTAATGCTGCACGTCGTATCATAAGTGGGGAGGTACAATTCGAAACCAGAGAAAAATTAAAACTGAAATTCGAAAGTCAGTAAATGTTTTGCAAATCTTTTTCAAATAAAATATATTTGGAGAAATTCCTAAACAACAATTTTATTCGTGTTTAAACATATATTTTATTTGAGAAATTTAGTTATAAATATATTTTTGTAATATATTAATATATGCGTTCCAAATATATTTTATTGATTTTCAAATTGAATGTATTTGCGCAAAAAAATATATAATATTTAAAAATTTGTGTTCCAAATATATTTTATTTCGATTCAAACGTATCGAAAATGGCGATTTTGCCCCGTGTACATTTCCGAGAATATATTTTCCTAGATAGGCATAATAAAATCACTCCACTTCATTCTATCTGAGACTAGATGTTTTTTATTCCGCGCCATATGTGAAGTCTTAATACAACTTATTTGGACAAAGAATAAGTTGTATTATTTTAAAGAAAATTCTTATTTTATTTTATATTTTATTTTATTTTATTTTATTATATTTTATTTTATTTTATTTTATTTTATTTTATTTTATTTTATTTTATTTTATTTTATTTTATTTTATTTTATTTTATTTTATTTTATTTTATTTTATTTTATTTTATTTTATTTTATTTTATTTTATTTTATTTTATTTTATTTTATTTTATTTTATTTTATTTTATTTTATTTTATTTTATTTTATTTTATTTTATTTTATTTTATTTTATTTTATTTTATTTTATTTTATTTTATTTTATTTTATTTTATTTTATTTTATTTTATTTTATTTTATTTTATTTTATTTTATTTTATTTTATTTTATTTTATTTTATTTTATTTTATTTTATTTTATTTTATTTTATTTTATTTTATTTTATTTTATTTTATTTTATTTTATTTTATTTTATTTTATTTTATTTTATTTTATTTTATTTTATTTTATTTTATTTTATTTTATTTTATTTTATTTTATTTTATTTTATTTTATTTTATTTTATTTTATTTTATTTTATTTTATTTTATTTTATTTTATTTTATTTTATTTTATTTTATTTTATTTTATTTTATTTTATTTTATTTTATTTTATTTTATTTTATTTTATTTTATTTTATTTTATTTTATTTTATTTTATTTTATTTATTTATTTTATTTATTTATTTTATTTTATTTTATTTATTTTATTTATATTATTTATTTTATTTATTTTATTTATTTTATTTATTTTATTTATTTTATTTATTTTATTTATTTTATTTATTTTATTTATTTTATTTATTTTATTTATTTTATTTATTTTATTTATTTTATTTATTTTATTTATTTTATTTATTTTATTTATTTTATTTATTTTATTTATTTTATTTATTTTATTTATTTTATTTATTTTATTTATTTTATTTATTTTATTTATTTTATTTCAGTCTTGTGCTTTTGCTTGTCGAATTGGGACGTGATTTTCGCAACATTGCAAATTCAATACAAAAACAAAAGTATATCACAACAGTTATTTCACAAATATCATAAAAAAACGAAAATTAAGCGCTCTCGTGCAGAGGACAGCGTTTCTCATGGCCACAACATGAGTAAAAAAAACAAACCATCCGGCTCTCATAGAGAGAGTCAAAACTATTTTCATCCTCTACAAACTGTGGATGAAACTGAAGATGAGATCGTTATCGACAAAGAAAAAGTGATCCCAAAGCTGAAAGTGCCACCGATAACTTTACTCAAATGCAAAGTTGAACAGTTGCATGAAATGTGTAGGATCTTGAGTGTAAAAGACTACTCAATAAGAAAAATGTCGATAGGACTAAAATTATTCTGCAACAACATGAAGGACTTCGAAATGATATGTGAGAAAGCAACAGCCAAATTTTCCTTCGAGTATTTTACATATGGTACTAAATACGATAGGCCATATAAAGCCATTCTTCTAGGTCTAGATAAGCATGACCCGCAAAAAATAAAAAAACAGCTTATTGAAAAAGGGCTAAAATGCATCGACGTCAAAATTATTGTACGGAAATCTGAAAATAGAGAAGAGCAGATAATATACGTTGTATATTTCGAGCGGAAATCCATAACTCTAAAAGAATTGAGGGAAAATCACTCTTCTTTGGAATATATGAAGGTAAAGTGGGAGTACCAAAAACCAGGTCAAAATAAATTGACTCAATGCCACAACTGCCAGATGTTCGGCCATGGCTCCAGCAGGTGTAAAGTCAAGACGTTTTGCGCCCATTGTGCTGGAAATCACCAAACTTCTTCATGCAAGGAAAATTTTGTGAAATGTGCCAATTGTGGTGGTGAACACAAGTCAATATCTCAACATTGTCCAAGTAGAGTTAAATACCTTGAAATGAGGGAACGAGTAAAACCAAAAAGGGTCGCCCGCAACTATCCTACTTATGCTCCAATGCAACAACGAAATTATAACCAAAACTTCCCAAATCCCTTAAATTCGGAAACACATCAAACAAATTCATGGTCAAATGTAAAACAAGCTGCACCAAACAACAATAATTTATTTTCTCCTGAAGAACTACAAAATTTAACTTTTGAATTAATTTCTAAGCTTAGAAATTGTAAAACTATATTAGATCAGTTTGAAGTAATCACTGGTCTCGCATTCAAGTTTT
Organism: Eudasyphora cyanicolor; assembly: GCA_963930755.1. Lineage (NCBI taxonomy): Eukaryota > Metazoa > Arthropoda > Insecta > Diptera > Muscidae > Eudasyphora > Eudasyphora cyanicolor. The sequence goes on from OZ005737.1 coordinate 9,736,310, forward strand.
TAAATTGTTAAATTGAACGAAAATACGAAAATAATTTCTTGGAATGCAAGAGGTATACGAAACAAGTCAGAAGAGTTATTTCAACTTTTGGATACACAACATATTGATATTTGCCTTTTATGTGAAACTTGGCTCAATCCAACCATTTCAATAAGAAACCAAAATTTTTGCTGCTACCGTTACGATCGCCGAGATAGACGGGGAGGAGGTGTTGCTGTGCTTATTAGGAAGACAATTAGGCATAAATTCATGGGCTCCAAAAAAACGAAACATATAGAAAATATTGGTGTACAAATATATATAAATGACGATACCATTGACATATACGCATGCTACTTCCCCGGAGGTTCTGCCAGAAAAGATACCCAATATAAAGAAGAGTTCGTATCAGACCTTCATAAAATGACTTCATCAAAAAATTTTGTTCTTGGAGGAGATTTCAACTGCAGACACGATTTTTGGGGTTGCCATAGAAACAATGTTTGGGGAAATACGTTGTTTGATAAACTACAAACCAATCACTACGATATAATGTTTCCTGTTGAACATACGTATATACCTTCAGATCCGAAAAAAATTTCGGAAGAACTTTCTATTTACCGTAACAGAAAATGGAACAATATGCTGTCCTCACTGGACAAGGCTTCGTCTCCCTTTTGGAAAATAACTAAAGTTCTGAAAAAAAGGTCTAAAGTAATACCTCCACTGGTATGTAATAACACCACATACTATTCTTCGGTCGACAAATGTAAAATACTTGCGCAAAATTTTCTCTCAAACCATAACATTTCCTCTAAGCTCAGTGATGAGACTACAGTTAATGAGGTAAACAATTATGTTGACAGCATTACAGGTATTCCAGAAAATGTACCAACAGTTTCAATTGAAAAAATATCAAACATAATCAAAAAACTTAAAAATAAAAAGGCTCCAGGCGCAGATGGTATAAGCAATAAGTGTCTAAAAATGTTACCTAAAAAGGGTAAAATTTTACTAACTTTTTTGATAAATGCTTGCCTTAAACTATGCTATTTTCCACGAGAATGGAAATGCTCAAAAACAATAGTCATACCAAAACCAAATAAACCTCTTCACGATCCAAAGTCATATAGACCTATCAGCTTACTTTCGTCTGTAAGCAAAATTTTGGAGAAAGTTATCCAGGAGCGATTGACAGAATTTATAGAAAATAAAAACATATTGCCTAAGCAACAGTTTGGGTTCAGAACTGAGCACAATACTTGTCAGCCCCTCCTGAAAATAAAGAAGATAGTGCATGAAAATTTCAACAAATCGCTTTCAACTGGCATGGTTCTACTCGATATTAAAGCAGCTTTTGACAGTGTGTGGCATAACGGTTTGATCTTTAAATTGCATAAATTTAAATTCCCGTTAGAAATTATAAAACTTATTCAAAGTTTTCTTTGTGAAAGGAAGTTCAGCGTACACATTGGTAAAACAAATTCACAACAAATGGATATTCCCAATGGATGCCCCCAAGGATCCTGTTTATCCCCTATATTATATAATATATTCACAGCCGATATTCCTGTTTTAAATAACTGTACAATTTCAATATTTGCAGATGACACTTCACTATTAACCTCCAACAAATATCCCACTGACATAGCAAAAAATCTGGAAGAAGGCCTCGTTAAATTAAGCGAATATTTTAACAAGTGGAATATATCAGTTAATCCAGAAAAAACCCAGGCTATATATTTTACGAGGAAGCGTAAATCATGTTTCCTGCCTCAAACCCCACTGTGTTTCCTAAATCACAATATAGCTTGGGAAAACAACGTTAAATATTTGGGAGTTATACTGGACAAAAAATTAAAGTTTTGTGATCATATTTCTCACACAGTTGACAAAATCAACAAAACTATAAGAATGATGTATCCACTAATTCACAGGAAGTCTGAATTAAGTAAGGAAAACAAAAAAATAATAATAAAATCTATATTCCTGCCAATAATGTTTTACTGTGCACCTTTATGGGCATCATCTGCGAGATGCCACCTACAAAAACTACAAGTTGTCCAGAACAAACTACTTAAAATGATATTTAATCTACCATGGCATTATTCCACTCATCGACTACACTCTTTATCCGGGTTTCAACTCATTAAAGATAGACTTGAAAAAGTCAGTTCAAATTTTAAGGCGAGATGTTCATCATCACGTTATGATCATATCAATGAATTAGTTTCATCATAATTTTAGTTTTTAAGTAATCATCCAAATCTAGTCATCAAAGTTTCATAAGGTTTTTATATAAATTTTTCCTTTACTATCAAAAACTATAATGTAAATACATAACTCACAATGACAAAAACGTTTTTAATTTAATTAAGTAGAAAAGGAACTATTTTTTCCTAAACTCTTTATAAGTAGAATAATAATGTAAAATACGAAATGTTGTAAAATAAAGAATTGAATTGAATTTATTTTATTTATTTTATTTATTTTATTTATTTTATTTATTTTATTTATTTTATTTATTTTATTTATTTTATTTATTTTATTTATTTTATTTATTTTATTTATTTTATTTATTTTATTTATTTTATTTATTTTATTTATTTTATTTATTTTATTTATTTTATTTATTTTATTTATTTTATTTATTTTATTTATTTTATTTATTTTATTTATTTTATTTATTTTATTTATTTTATTTATTTTATTTATTTTATTTATTTTATTTATTTTATTTATTTTATTTATTTTA